>JACAXG010000117.1:1511783-1761949 GCA_018881555.1 Amblyornis subalaris | reverse complement strand
AGAGAAGAGAAGAGAAGAGAAGAGAAGAGAAGAGAAGAGAAGAGAAGAGAAGAGAAGAGAAGAGAAGAGAAGAGAAGAGAAGAGAGAAGAAGAGAAGAGACAAAATGGAAAATCACCACAAACACAAAAAGAATGTAGGGCAAAAAAGACAAGGGGCAGAGAAGTAATGATTAAAATAAAAATTAAAAATTTTCTGTCACCACACAAAATTAAAACTCATAACTGTATGGCAAAGCACAACACAGCACAGAACTTAGTGACTGGGGCACCTTACATGGAACTGCAAGTCCTGATATTTATATTCGTCATGGTATCAATAAAATAGAGTGACTGCCAAAGGGAAGGAGCTCTTAACAAACTTTCTATTTACTATCCTGTAAAATCTACACTACGCTGCCAGAATCCTCTCAGAGAGAAAGCTGCTGAAGAAATGAACCTTCAAGCACACATCAGACAAAAGACAATGAGGAACCAAACAATCACCCAGATTAAACCACTAAAAAGACGCCTTTTCCTTGTTCACAAGCTACAAAACAAGCCTCATTTTCTTCATCAAGTCATAAAAGAACATAAAACTGGTAAAGAAAATTTCCATTATGCCTAAGACTATATAACCCTAACAATTTTCCTCTGCAGTATAAAAAATTAAATAGTAATAATGGAAAACCTTGGGAAATGTGGAGATTTTATTAGTTTTATTAACTCAACAATATAAACTTGAATTATCTCAGTTTGCTTATTTGCTAGTTACTCATTTCAAAGTGCCTCTCAGTGCTAATGAAAATAAAATCTCAAGTGCTTTATAAAAGAAATGGGGTTGGCTGAAATGACTAGAGATTTGTATTTTATTTATGTTAAGATGTTTTCTCTTCATTTAGTAACTAAATTGTTAGTTTAGGAAGCGGTAGTTACATTTTTATATCTCCTGTATCAGTAATGCCATCAAAATAATCAAAGCCAAACAAACAAAAACCCCAAGTATTAAAGTAAATATTATTTGGCTGATTACTTTTTATTTATTGTCACTAGATATTTATTAATATCAGGATGTTAGAAAGGGGTATATTTAACCTTTTTGCCCCATCTCTTACTTCTTTAACTGTATGGCACAGTGTGAGTGTTTATGCTTAATCTCTTTTTTCCTCATCCATTTATTTGTTTTCCTGCCAGTTTGCGCTCCCAGCCTGAACTAAATTAAAAAACTATTTTCAACTGATTCAGAGCTATTTAAACTTATTACTCCTTCAAGGATTTTTTTACTTGAAGCACTTCAGGAGTTAAATTGCTAAGTTAAAATCAAAGTAATGACCCCAAGCAGAGATAACTGAGTTGCGGTGTAAATTCATATAAATAAAATTGGACAGAAAGGCATTTCCTGCTGAAAGATAGTGTCTCGATTAAATCTCGTACTGGCACTAAGCATGCCTCGTGGTTCTAAACAGCCCATCACTTGCATTAAGACTATCACAAAGTGAATGAATACCAAACAAACCCAATCAGAACTTTGCCCTCAAAGCTGTTAAAGCCTCCAATTTCCTAATATTTCCAGGCCACTTGAGTGACTGCCTCACAAAACATAGAGATAATTAAACTGACATGAAACAACTGCCCTGTTTAAATCCTAGGGGCAGTTTGTCTAACCTTCTGATCCCAGGGGAACCTACAGCCACTCAAACACCTGTCTGTGGTCACTATCCTTCACAAAGTACTCTTCCCAGAATATGGGACCATCTATCACATGCACTAACATGGATCCATATTTTACTCTCATTTATGACATCCAGCAAATGCAAACCTTACTCACATTTGCAAATGTAAAACAATTTTGTTGTGGTTGAATGCTCCACCAGCATCATCTACCTGTAAGAAAACCAAATACTCCAACCAAGTCAAAACATCGGATAATTCTTGTGAAATGTCTGAAGGACAGAGAAAAAAAAAAACCCAACTCCAATACCTGTAAAAAGAAAATACGCAAATAGTGTTACTTTTCCTTGATTAAAAAAACCAAACCAAGCCAAACAAACCCAACAACAATTTTCTTTCACACATTTTCCCCGAAAATACAATAATTTACATTTTGACTATTCCAGTGTCATGATCTCTAACTCCTTTCGGCTTAGGAGCAACTGAAAAGTGCCTCCTTGGGAGTTTCTGTCATTATGGTAAAAAAACCACTCCTCTAAGATCTTCTCATCTGAGAAATGGTCTGGCAAGAGTGTACTGTGCACCTTCCAAACACTGATAATATTTGCATGTAGTCCAATTTATTCTAGGAATCAGTTGTTTCATTAGCTCATTTACAGGTAGGTTTCTGAAACTTCAAAATGATTTGGCAATCTCTGAAAGGATTTCAAAGGGTCACTTGATTTTCCTCTCACAGTACATTCACAATATTAACTGCACTTAGCATAACATCATCAGGGGCCCAGTTTTATTATTTCTCTGTGTGATCCAGGGCTTCCATTTTCATCCTCAGAGTTCAATCACAGTTTCTCACACACTGCTCCTGCCAAAGGATAGAACAGTGCTTATCTTTTTTTTTTTTCCTTTTAAGCTATATATTCAGATGAATGTCAAGTGCTGATTGAGAACACATTCCATGATGATCCCTATTTTCAGTTAAAATACATACTTAGTTTTAGATTTAACTCCTTGCCTTTTCAGTCAAAGTTATTTAGGTGGATTCAATCAAGCGTGTGATTAGAAATAATAACTCACAAACAATGAATTCAAAAAGATTAGATCTTCACCAAACTGTGCAAGTGTGGCAAACTGCTACCTCTACTCTCACACTTCTACAGAAGATACTAAAAACACCCCTCAATAGACCTGATTTTTGGACTTTAAACACTGCACTTGTGACTTACAATTCCCAACATTAAGTTCTCACTTTCCACAAAGGTGCAATTAATACACGTATGGCTTCCCTTTGGTGGATACCTCCCATTAAACAACATTGCTGAAGTAGCCACGACCAGAAACAAAAAATGTGAGGAGACTTGCAGATACTTTTTTAAAAAGTGAAACTATCCACAAGGCAGAAATTTTTTTGTTTTCAAGTAAAAATCTACTAGTAATGATCCAAACTAAAAAACTCTTTATTAATGACATTCTTGATATCTTAGCTTATGTTTAGTTACCCTCTTTCAGAAAGGACTGGTCACTGCAAAATACAATTGTCAAAAATGGCAGACCAGAACTTCAGAAAATTGCATCTCTAAGAGGGAAAAAATGCAGTTTGCTCTTCTCCTTAGGTTCTCTCCCTACAAAACAAAAGATCAAAAAATGGTCTTTTTTTTTTCCACTTAATGGAATGAAAAGCCAAATTCCAGCATGTGCAAGATATTCAGGTATTACTCTACCTCGTTTGTATCAACAGCCGCCAAAGAATTACCTACCTTTGGAAAAATCTACCGTGTTCGGATTAGCCTTAACGGGTCTCTGGCTTCACCCATCCCCTTTACCAACTATTTCCCACTCTTTTACCGATACCAGAACACAAACATGGATTTAAAAATCATTGTTTGGCAGCAGCACTGAGGAATCGCAAAGAGCCGTGCTTCGGTGTCAGTTTTTACAGCTGAGATTCCTGGCTGAGAGAAGTTCAAGTGACTTGCAATGGTTTAACTCAGCCATTCACCAGGACATCTGGAGGCTCTCACAGTTCGAAGACGTTGTCTACCTGCCAGCAACCCTAATATATTGACCCACAAATACTTTTAAATATTGTCCTTCCCAAGGTTTCCTCTGGTGCATGTTAAGTGTCCTTTTTAGTTTCCAAAGAAAACTCGCCCTATAGTCCTGCTCCCTCTGCTATTCTTCAGCAATAGCCATGCCTATTGTCTCAGGCTGACAGTCCAAGGAAGAAAATCTCCAACTGTAAACTCTGAAATCTACCTGAAATACATCTCCCATCTCAGTGTCAAAACTTTACATGAACACTGTATACAGAGAAGGATTTGCCACAACCCATCACATAGTAAAAAAACTACTTAAAAGGGAAAACTGCAGTGTTTTGCTGCGTTTTCCCTTATGAAGTGAAAATAAAATGCCACGCAACTGCTCTGAAAAATTACTATCATCTTTTCAGAACTGTCCTTTAAATCATATATGGCACTGGAAAAAATCTAGATCAACTCCAGGAGGATGGACCATATATGGTATATCTTTCCAATCAGGATTTTAATAGTAAGTTGCATTACTTCTTTTCTCTTAAGCTCTCCATCTTTCTTGTGAAAAAAATAATAAGGGAGTCTATGTTCTTGTTTAGCATATAATATAAAATGGTTTTAAAATGTTTCTGAGGACAACAGTCAGAAAATACTTGAATATAATTATGAATATATGTAAAGGTAACTATTCTACTTTAATAACCCAATTCCTGCTGTAAGACTACACTAATAATTCTGTCACATAATCTTTGTTCAGTGAAACATTTACCTCCCATATGATTTCTTTATAGAAGCTTTCCATCTGTTTGCAATTTTTATTGTCTTCACAGGAGGTATAGATAGGACCATCAGCATAAATTTATCTTATACCTAAAAATAGCACGACAATTTTAATATTCATCCAATAAAAAAAAATTATGTTAACAACTCTCCAGCTCTCACACTTTATAACATGTAACATTTTCCCACAAATTCCTACTGTCCCACCAAGGGGATAGCAATATTTTTAAAAGTCCTCACAGGCACAGTGGGCTTTTTTTCAAAAGCACTTAACTATAACAGTCTTCCCCCTCCTCAAAACCTCAATCACGTGAAACTACAGAGCTATTACTTGGTTTTATAAAGAAATAATAAGCAAAATAATTTTTTTAAATACTAACTTATTTGAAATATTTGTAGGAAAGTAATTTATTACTCCTTAAGTGAGCTGTTCGTACACAGCACCATCAGTACCATTTTTAGTTCTAATCTATTACCCGCAGCTTTTACATTTATTAAAGCAAGTGCAATGAAAGACTATTTTTAGGGGATGAAGGGAGGACAACATGACATGTTCAAGATAAAAAGTAATCAAAGCAGCCAGATTTCTTTATCTAAAACTCAACTGAAATCCAAGAATATAAGAAGGAGAACAATTCATCCTAGAGCTTGACAGCTATTTTATACAAATTTGGAAAATAATCAGAAGAAAAGAAATGGAATTATTTCATCTGCTGCCCAAGCTGTCTCCTTCACAGACTGAAAAAAAAAATTCTTTCAAAAAGGTACAAACTGCTTTTGCCCCTCAGTTATATATACAAACTAAATGACAATTTGGGCTCCCAGAATCCATATGCTTGTGAAAATATTCCTTTCTTACTCAAAAAAGGATCAGTAAAGGCAAAGGATAATGGCTACTTGGTTACACAAATGATTTTCATAACCAAGACTTTAATTAATCTTGATTAGTATGTTCTTCTTTTAGAATCAATATTCAATAATATTTGAGAATAAAATTTTATCTGACTTCTTTCTCTAGGTGAAAAGGTATTTTTATCTGATTTAATTACCACGTCATATTTTAATTACAGCAATTCCCATATTCCCATTTGTTTTCTATGAGTTACTAAATGTACACACACCATTATGCTCATTTCTTATGAGAAATACAAACAGAAAAAGAAATCAAAACACTAAAAAGCAGTTAACCATAACGCAGAAGTAAGAATTATCAGGGATGGTGGACATATCTTGTCACACCATTTGTGTGCCTGCAGTTTGGGGGAGTAGAGAAAGACTGACAATAAGTAAATCATTTGAAATGTATGTCAATGTACTCTTCTTACTAACCTTTACTGGTAATTCACAACTGCAGAACATTTGTAAATTTAACAGCCCATCAAAGCCTTTGAGTGGAGTCAGTGCTGAGTATTCATTAAGTGAAATTAAACATAACTTTCCACAAAGAACTATGAATAAGTGGGCAAGCTTGTGAGCAGCTACCACTACAACAATTTATAGTTTGCAATCCTGCCTTATTACTTCCAAGAACATTTAAAAGAAACAGTTGGCAGCTACAAAAAATACTTAGTCCATGCTATAAACTACCCTGGCAGAAAAATCTTTCATGTCCCTGAACGATGCACTAATTCTTCCTTCTCCAGTGGAAAAAGATAAGCTAAATACAGAAATACACCACCTCTCTTTATCTGCAGGATAGTATTCCCTGCATATTTTGCTCACCAGCTATTCATGTTCTTTCCACGAGCACAAGTCATAAATAAGGCCAGTAAGAATTCAGGTAACTGCCATGCAACTGTCCGGACCATCCAGATACAAAATTCCCTAGGAACAGTCTACACACTTTAATATACATGTCCTCCACCTAAAGACATCTCTCTCTCTCTCTCTACAAAATCAAGCACAGAAGTATACTGCTGGACACAAAAAGAAAATATAAAAGTACCAAGAAAGTAAGAGCGGAAAACTACATGTGTAGGTAATTATTCAAATGCACGAGTTTCTTAGACACAAGTTTCTGAGATAACTAGTGTAAATTTTTAAGAAGTCAAGAAGGCAACTGTCAGCTTTTGTATTTCAGCCTTCCTGTAGAAGTATCTGTCTCAATTTTAATTTTTTTTATTCATAAGACATAACAAAAACGTAAAAAAAAGAAAAATTAAAACAAACAAACAAAACAAACAAGGATAGCAACTTTCGCTATGAAGATATTTTGTGATTTACAACTGAGAGTGGATTACACCAAACAGTATGGGAAGTAGTATATGAAAATTTCATAAAACAGATCCAAAATAACGTGAAGGATTAAAATAAAAAAAAATTACATTTAAATTTACTTAACGAGAGCAAAACATCTTTTCGAAGCCTCCACCTTCTGCACGGTAAGCTGACTAACTGCACGAATGGCACGGCAATTCTGGCTTAATTTCTTTTTTGGGTGCCAGCATGGCAGTCCCTCTGCAGTGATAGCGTGCAGAGGGCAAGCCCTGCGCTCACGAAAGGATTTGATGCTTGAGTGAGCCCAAGCGGTCGGAATGGCAGTCGGAGGTGGAGACACCATCTTAGAAGTACAACCCTCAGTCCCTCCTGACTCACTGCGATAGATGAGTGATTTGGACACCCTGCACAGACCCCTCTGGGCACGGCACTGTAAGGTCTTGTGTTTTATGTATGTTATGTGTAACTGTCCTATGTGTTATTGCTCCAGACAGACTGCAGTGAGTTGAGCTGCAGGCCACAGAGACCATCATGGCTACGGCACAGGCTCTAGGGTCTAGCACCAGATCCCTCTTGAAGTCCCTTCCAACCTGGACTGTCCTTAGATCCAAGATTCAACTGTCACACTTTTGACAGAAAGCTCATCTGCCATGTCCCAGGCTGAACTCTGACCAGCCATGCCAAAGCACACATCTCCAACCAAACTGAAAAGAGCAAATTTCACAACATACCCCACTATAAACTCCACTTGTAAATACTGGCTACTATTTACCAAATAGTAAACATGGTCAGTGACCTGCCACCACTTAGACACACAAGTTTAAGAGACCAGATGGGATCCACCTGAAGGTCCCAGAAGTGCTCACTGAGCCACTTTCCATCATTTATCAGTGATCCTGACTAAAAGGGTATGTCCCAGGTCACCTGAGGTTTTAAAATGTGAAATCCATCTAAGAGGGTTGGAAGGAGGATCCAGGGAACTACAGGACTGTCAGTCTGACGTTGCTGGTGGGAAAGGTCATGGAGCAGATCATCCTGAGTGCCATGACACAACACGTACAGGACAACCAAGGGATCAGGCCCAGCCAGCATATGTTTAGGAAAGACAGGTCCTGCTTGACCTGCCTGGTCTCCTTCTATGACAAAGTGACCTGTTCAGTGGATGAGGAAGGCTGTGGATGTTGTCCTGAGTGAAGCCTTTGACAGCATTTCCCACAGCATTCTCCTAAGGAAACTGGCTGCTCACGGCTTGGACAGGTGCAGTGTCACTGGGTAAAAAACTGCCTGGGTGTTCAAGCCCAGAGAGTGGTGGTGAATGGAATTACATCCAGCTGGTGGCTGGTCACCACTGGGGTTCCCCAGGACCCATCACTGAGGCCTGTTTTATATCTTTATGTCTTGTCTATCAACTATCTGGATGAGTGCGTCGAGTACACCCACAGTCAGTTTGCACATGACACCACACTGGGTCGGATGTACCTCTGCCTGAAGGCAGGAAGGCTCTGCAGAAAGATCTGGACAGGTTGGCTCCATGGGCCAAGGAGAATTGAATGAGTTTCAACAAGGCCGAGTGCTGGGTCCTGCCCTCGGGTCAGTGCTACAGGCTGGGGCAGAGTGGCTGGAAAGTGCCTGGTGGAAAAGGACAAGGGGGTGCTGGTCACCAGTGGCTGAACATGAGCCAGCTGTGCCCAGGGGGCCAAGAAGGCCAAGGGCACCTGGCTTGTGTCAGCAACAGCGTGGCAGCAGGACCAGGACAGTGATCATCCCCCATGCTGGGCACTGGTGAGGCCTCACCTCAAATCCTGTGTCCAGTTCTGGGCCCCTCAATTCAGGAAGGACATTTGAGGTGCTGGAGCATGTCCAGAGAAGGGCAATGGAGCTGAGGAAGGGTCTGGAGCACAAGTGTGATGAGGAGCAGCTGAGGGAGCTGGGGGTGTTTACGCTGGAGAAAAGGAGGCTCAGGAGCGACCCTATCACTCTCTGCCACTCCCTGAAAGGAGGTTGTAGCCAGGTGAGGGTTGGGCTCTTCTCCCAAGCAACAAGTAATGAGAGTAAATGACCTCAAGTTGCATCAGGCGAGGGTTAGATTAGACATTGGGAAAAAATTCTTCAATCAAGGGTTGTCAAGCACTGGAACAGGCTGCCCAGGAAACTGATTGAGTCACCATCCCTGGAGGAATTTAAAAGACATGAAGATTCTACAATTCTATAATTAACAGTTTAATTTTGGATCAATAAGAAATGTAGTTCTACAAGACAGATTCTCTATAACTTAATGCTAGTTAACAATTACAGTGAAGTATTGAAGGATCGGAGCCTTCTTTTGACAGTCTAACAAGGAACATAGCTGGACCAATTTGATAATACAGAGAACATTCTGTTTCTGGAGAAGTAGACAGGAGACTCTTTAATTTCACATCCTTACATATTTATAGCTAATAAATATATAGCTATCTTAAAAATACACATTAGATATGTACAAATTTATTTTTAAAATAATATATCGGTGTCTTACGAAAAGTGTCTTAGAAACCGAGTAACCCAAAAACAAGACAATAAACCTGGAAGCACTGTTATCCTGGGACATAAATGATACATTAAGAAACCCACACATATTAGTAGCCAATATCTGAAGATATTTCATAGATTGATATATCTCATTTTAAAAACTTTTGGCTGAATACCTAGCTTCTTAAATTGCAACTACTTACACTTTCTGACTCACTAAGCAGTATAACACACAAGAAATAGTAACTGCACTATGAGTTATCAAAGCAGACTACATGTCTGGATTATAAAGTGCTGGCACATGAGAACCTAATACCAGTTTGTCACCATTGCCATTACACTTCTTCAGCTGGGATATGAATTTCTGCCACTGCTAAATCCTTAACTAAATCCTTAACTAGAGGACCGCAACTCAGGAAGATGTTTTGAATAAAAATTAAAGGATGGAAGCCAAGGAAAAACAGACCCTGATTCATACCATAAAGTCTTTTCTTTCACCTTCTCTTTCAAAGGCAAAGGTAGGTTGGAGTCTTGATCTAGAGACTAATATTCATATGTTTGTGGTGTAGAAAGAACATTAAAAAATGTGAGTTTGTACACCAATTATGTACACACAAACACATGATAAGGTATCTATACAAAAAGAGATAAACATGTAAATGGTATGTAACTATCTGAAAACACTGATTTTATTCTGGGACACAAAAATAACTTCCAGTGGAAAAATAACTTCAACGAAATAAAATTCTTCAAAATATTTTCTAACTGAGAAAACATACTTCTTAATATCGTATCTTTGCAGCTTTTGTTCAACACAGCAGAAAAGATTGCTTGAGGATTTTTCTTCCTCCATGTCTAATTATCTTCCACTCTGTTTTTGCCTCCCTAATGTTATGGCACAGGACTTTAGTCATTCTTTTCAACAGGACACAGGTTCTCTTTGTTATAGTATATTAGGGTATTTTATAGCACCATCATCAAAGAAGCTTGTAAGGATTTGTGTTGCTTCATTAAATATTACAAGGAGGTATTTTCTATATGAAATATAATTTTGTACATTTTTTGTTATCTTTATTATCCTAACAATCCTTGCAACATTTCCTCAATTCCTTTTTTTTTTCTTGTCTTGCTGCTTGTTTGGGTCTCTCTGGCAGAGTTAACACAAAAAATATTAACGAGACAAGCTTATTAAAGCATAGGGACAAAATGATTTGGCATCTCTGCACTATTCTTAATGGCAAACGGGGATGAAATATTCATTTTCTCTACTTAGAAATACTAGAAGTTATTAGCCACTTTGTCACCTGAAGAATTGCCACAGAGCGAGCATTTAGCATCCATATACCAACATTACCACTACCCCTGTGTATCAAGGTAATATAAGCCGAGGTTAAATAGTGGTCATTTAGAACATGCACACAAAAGAGTGTGTTACTAAGTATAAAAATACATAATCCGTTCAAGTGCATAAAGACACTGTGTTTATATCAGGGGCTCCAACTATTAGAAGTGCACCAATTTCTGTCAAAATACAAGCGAGGTGCACAAACGTTTCATTATTTCAGCCATGCATCCCTTGTCACAATATGTCCATTTCAGCCACACCAGTAGTGTTTACACAGGCTGCAGCCCTTGTTTTCACAAGAGTGGAGAAAGTCTTGCTCATTAGCACTATTCATTGCCAGTTACACAAGAGGTCTACTTGCAACCACGCCACGTGGCTAAACACTAGTTGCCTCAAAGACAAATACTGTTACCAAAAAAAGAAAAAAATCAGTGCACCTAGAGATCAATAATACAAACCAAAGCAACTTCCTGAGGAACTTTTTGCTACAACCATCTTGCTTCTTTCTGTAGTGAAATATCCTTTTTTAAATCCTAATGATAACAACCAAGAAATGCTAAGAGGTTTGGTGATTAAGACATCCATCTAAACAAATCAGCAACAATAGAACTGCCACTCTTCCAAAATAATTTGAACTTTTACAGATGTTATTAGATAGAAACCAAAGCCCAGACTAGCAATCATTATTGTTTAAGAAACAGACAGTTTT
Organism: Amblyornis subalaris; assembly: GCA_018881555.1. Classification (NCBI taxonomy): domain Eukaryota; kingdom Metazoa; phylum Chordata; class Aves; order Passeriformes; family Ptilonorhynchidae; genus Amblyornis; species Amblyornis subalaris. Next base: position 1,750,716 of record JACAXG010000117.1, on the reverse strand, counting down.
TTTTATAGTGGAGACATAATCATTCCCCCTCTGTCATATCATGGTGCATTATCAAGCACTACACACATGTAACCATGCTGGAGGATCAGAAAAATAAAACTACTGACTTAATATTTGAAAAAGCCCAACAAAGGGAGGGGACAGCAGAAAAGAACCTTTAAAATGAGCTTGTATTTGTAAATCACACACATTCTTTAAAACATATTTCAATATTTATTTATAAAAAATGACATATTAAGTTCCTTTATAAATTAGCTGAAGATTTTGGACATGATGTAATTGATTTTTTCAAATAATTGGTTCTATCCTGTAATATACTGGCATCCAACATAGCCTTACTATTACTAAAGTCCTTACAAAATAGGGCAGTCTTTGGATCATTTTTGTCTGTGAGAGATTTCTGTGTATGCCAAAGTGGTCAGAATTTCTGAAGGTCTGCAGCCTTTTTGAAATATCCCTGGCTATGGGACTGCCTGCTCTAGAATAACCTAGTTCTATTCTGAACCAGAATGATTAGGGCATTACAACTCTTTTGCCATCCACTGATACCTGCCATGGCACCGTCCAAAATCACAGTAAACTCCTCCTTTTTGGGCATACAGGCTTGCAATTCCTCCACAAGATTTACGGACGTGATTTGTGACAAACTGCAAAAGCCTTCTACCCCCTGCTGGTCACGTGGCTCGACTGAAGAAATCCTTTCCCCTCAAATGCCAGATCAAGCTGCTGCCGTGATGCCTGGTCCAACCCTGCCTTCTCCAGGTGGCCGCGCGGGCAGCTCGGTCCGCACAGCTGAGCCAGCTGGAGCTGCCTCACTCAACTTTCGCATCACATTACTTCCGCTTTTCTAACTTTTCCACTACTGAGCACCATCAATTATGCACTAGAATAACAGAGGCTTGGCTCAGCAATGTAACATAAAGGCCGATTATGAGTGTAAATAATTTAAACACCTGCGTGCCATGTTTCTTTTAGCAGTGATATGTGGCTGGCGGATGCGATGCATTCGTAGGGAAGGCTCAGACTTTTAATGTACTGACAACTCCCCCGTTCAGATGATGGGGTGGGCCTGCTGCAGTGCTGCTGTTGGCCTAACAATAGTGTTAAAAACCAGAGGTTTTTAGCTAGAAAGAGAGGCACTGAAGTCACACACGCAAGCAGATGCGAGTTTCAAAGTCTACGGTGCAGAGGAGTTGGCAAACTGTTTACACCTCTGGTAACATATACCCTCTCACCCCCAAGTCATTCAAAGGAAAGGCTAAAACTGGAGTTTCAGGTGAGGAATGCAATGTTAATGTTATAAAAGGATCTATAAAACAACTTTAGGATACTTCGGAGTGAGAGACCTGCCTTTTTTTAAGGCACAGCATATCAGAAAAACTGGTTTTGTACTATAAACTACACAAGGTTAATTTTTCTCTGCTAGGCCATTCAGTGCATTGGTGTGGCCGCTTAAACAACTGATCTCAAATTTTACAAATTCCATTCCAGAGAGTTTAATTTTGCTCCTAGTATGCGACTCAGAGTGATCTCACACCAGCCAAAGATCATGCACCTGATACTTTCTTCAAAATGCATAAGTAGAGCTCAAGAGGGGGCCCTCCACAGATAAAAATGGCTAAGGAACAAGTTTGCAATATCTGGATTGGTTTAAGTGAATTCCAAGTTTTCTGTAATATCCTTTGCATGATTCAGCATTTCTGTCACCAGCCTTCACAGTAATAACATGTGGGACAGCTCTAACATATGCTATTTTAAAATAACCAGGGAACTGTTAAAAAAACCCTGCAGTTGAGAGACATAGCTTTAAATTACAGGTTTTTTGTTTGCTTTGAAAATCCACTAATAGTTTGGCATTGTAATATAGGATACATGGAATATTTCAGCTTGAAAAGTGTTGTCCACGCTCCAGTTAAATGAGTTTTGAACCAACAGCACACATACAATAACATGGTTCATAGTTTCACCTCTGAGTTGCAGATCATGCTACACAGAAAAACTCCAAAATACAAAGGGTGGGGATATCCAAGGGGACAAAATTAAGAAATATGAAACTATTACATGTATAACTGAAATACATGATCTCTCAAACTGTGGTTTGAAAGCTGTGTTGGGATTTTACCATGTCAGCTGAAGGGGTGAAGGGGGACAGGGGGTGTTGTTGCTTAAAACAGCAAACTTTAATAGCATCCATATGATTTAGCAAATCAATGCAGCCAAAGTCAATAAATAATCATGCAGCTATTTTCTGAAACAATTTCATTACTTGCTGTGAGCTAACGATTGGTAATTGAGGAAAAGTGTTTTCATATTTCCTCCTGTTGGCTGCATCTTTGCTAAGTTCCCTTCAAATAAAGAGGTGGATTTGCACCTTTATTGTTGTATGAATATTTCAGAGCAAGTTCTTTGGAAGGTTACTAGGTTCTTACTCCATATTTTTCCCAGTATTGATCGACAGCAAATAGCCTCATTTAACTCCTTGTGCACCACCTTCTCTAAGAGCCAGCACATTCATTTGTAACAGAGCAGGAAGGCACCCCAGACTGCAGGAGAATCACTAAGTTCCTCTGTGGTGAATATTATATGCATGAAATTGTTGCTGTATCGCTGCCAGACAACTTGGAAATCTCCTTCATCAAAAAATGTGCGAGTGGTATCAAGTATAATGTCTATTTATTTGCTGTTTAGCCAGGAGTTTTATTTTATGCTGACTGGGATGCAGCACACAATCTTCACAGAGCAGTTCTTTGCAGCCAGGCATTTTATGTGCCATAATGAGGGGCCTTTTACAGAAACGGTAATTATCATGGATTTTAGGGTTTAGGTAGCTGACAGCCTCATAGTGGGAGACTTCCCTACACTTAAGACAAAGTTTCTCATTAAGTAATATAGATACATTTCAGTTTGGTTCCACACAGGCAGGCTGACAGATAAGGCCAAACTTGTAAAACCAGCCATCCATGGGATGAAAGGTCTCAGCACTGAGCCAAGATGTAAGGTAATTTTAATAAAGGATTGCCATGGACAACATCCCTCTATAAGACAATTACCAGTTGTGTAGTATAATACAGCATTAAGAACATTACTCAACACTTCAGAAATCCTTCTCTGACCGTCTTGCTATATACGTAATGACAGTATACGATTACATAATTTTTATGTATTTACAAAAAATGAGAAATAAAAATGCATGATACACTCGACCCTTTGTGTTTCAACCACCCCACAGTACCCCAAAGTATTTTACTTTCCCAAGTAGGCTCTATCATTTATCGCTGTCCTTCCCAACTGAAATTAATCTGTTCTGTTGATGAAAATGAGAGCAGTACATCTACACCCTGTCATTTGCAGGAGCACGTCTTGCAGGTTCCACTGTTTCAGGAATGCTAGACTGGGAGAGTTCCTTACAATTAGTGATGTTTATTGTGTTTATGAAATAGTTTAAGTAGCCACAGTCAACAGAAGGATTAACAAGGACATTTGGTCCAGAGACACTTAGAAAAATAATTAAAAGCAGCCATTCAAAACCATGTGGGTGGAGCATCCCTGTATGTGGGCGGGAAATACAGCCACCAACAAATCTCCTAAATTCAGGAACCTTTAGATGCCTCTGCCTCAGTCTGCTCCCCACTTCTATGTGCGTGCGAAAGTTTGCCTGCCCTACTCATCTGTGAGACCGCAAACAGCCTTTAATATTTCATTCTGCCCAAAGCACAGAGCGTGCTCAAATTCAATACAAGGAAATGCTTTATCTCTTCCTTCACAGACTAATAATCCGACAAAACCAGAAGCGCCAGGGAGTCATGGCAAGTTGTGAGGAAATGACGTGCAGACACTTCTGAACAATTTTATTCCTGTTTACTGTTTGAGACACTTGGAGTGAATAAACACCAATTAAGTGCCTTTTGTTCACTGATGCATAAAACCAGACCCAATATCAAGGACCCAACTGGTTACCAGAGTACTTTTATTTGGAGTAATTCTTTGAAACATTTCCCCCCCCCACCTTCTTATGTGTCATTAAAAAATACTCTTCTCATTTTTTAAGTGAGAAAATGGGTTTAATTCATAAAACGGGGGAAAAAATGCTGATTTAACAAATCCACGCTAACAAACACATGGGAAATTATATCTATAGGACACCTTCAAAAGGTTTCATATTAACTGCTGAATTTCATTGTATTTTTAGGATTGCCTTAATTTTTCCACTTACTGAGACTCACACTATCATCTCATTTCCTAATGACAGCTAAAAAAAATATTGGCCATCTACAGTGTATCAGATTGTGTTGTGGGACAGCACTTTGAACAGTGTGGTCTGGATGTGCTCACGGAGACATTTAGATAGCAACACCCTTCTCCCTTAACAGAAACCTAAAAACACAAACATCATTAAAGACATGAGACAGAAGTGCAAAATTTTAGAAGTTGTGAAGTGAAATTTGTTAGTATTTTATTACTTACGGAACACGATCCCATAGTTAACTGAACAAAAGTTGAAGGAAATATGTGTTAATAAAATAATTTATATTTGAATGTTAAACTACTGCTTCCACTAGAAGGAGATTCAAAATCACTGGTTAAGTATATAAATAGTACCTACAAACTACGGTAATAGCCTATCGACCAATTTTTTGCTGGTTTTCTTTTATCCAGCTAGGCCAAGCTAATTAGAAGTATTTTCACAATTATTTCTGCAATTATTCAGGAATACAAAACACACAGAAGGACAGGAAATGTTGACAAATGAAAAGAAAACAATTTTTCACACACCTGCCTTTGTAATACTAGGATCCAGTAATTACTTCACAGTATATATTATTAACTAGAAAAATGCAAAAATTCTAATTAAGGGTTACACCTTTTTTTAGAACAAAAACTGGAGAGAATCCATTCAGACTGCAGGAGCCCTTAGCTAAATGCCCATGACATTTAGAAAAGCACTATAATGCTGTTCTGTGACTCCATCAGACCTGGCAGCAGTAGACACTGTCAGGTAAATTACTGCACACACATTGTCTGCTGACACTGAAATAAAAAAAATGTGAAAAGGCTAAAATCAGACACGTCATGCTGGAAGACAGAGGAAAGGGGGCAAAAATATTCCAGTGCTATATGCTTTTTACATTTCACAAACAGGCCTTCTACCACGGTATCTGTTTTTCAGGTCCTATCTTGGCCTGTATCTCTAGCATTCTTTCCTAGTAACTAAGAATCCTGATAGAAGACAGTGAGTGAGAAATTAATGGCATTAAAATATTAGACTTATCATACTACTGGGAAAAAAAAATACCAAAAAAAAAATCTGGCAAAACCTTGAATGTTGAGAAGGAACCTAGCTGTTGAACATCCTAGATGTTGAGCATGATATGAAGAACATGATCATAGGTCTTGTACAGAAAACATCACACAGGAGCTTAAATATTTATTTTGATCAGTAATTGGGCATTTCAGGAATGCTCAGAGGTGATGAGATGCACACGGCACTTAAGAGACCAGAAGTCCTCGTGAAAATACACTATTCCTCACATAAATCACACATATCAGAAACCGGAAATATTTTGAAATTATCAAAAATGATAATCAAAACTAGGAGCCCATTAAGCAACTTTAACACTATATTTACACATAGAAACACAGTACCATTATTGTAAACAGTTTCAGCATGATCGTTTCAGCTTGATTCATCGAAATAGTTTTAGCCTGATTCAACATGACATTCTTAGTCAAGTCTTATATTCACCCAATATTATGACAACCAGTGAATCACACTGATGTCCTTGAAGAGCACAATTTATACTATCTGTAGCACTGCACATGTATTTATGATCAAAATAAGAGCCTAGCTGTTCCAGCACGAAACTGCGCATCCTGCAACCGCAGCTGAAATGGAGCGGTACATACACCAGATTTCTCAGAAGTGTCAGACAATATACAGCAAACTCTTTGAAGTTCTGTTTATATACACACAACTAATCTTTAGCTGAGGTTGTCCAGTCTTATCAATTCAAGTTGAACGTAGGACTCAAGTGTCAATGTTAAATAAATTGTTCTAATTTATAATGCTGTCTCTCATGCAAAATTGAATTTGAGGACCAAAAAGATAATATGTAAAAAGCTGTTATTTCTTAAAACTGCACAAATTTTACTCACCTTATCCACTTCCATGATTATCCCAATTATTTCAATGAGCTGAAATGTCATCCTGTATTACTATTTCGGTTACAAATGATTTCTTCACAGCAGAGATATCCCTCAACAAAACTACTCTACTTGAGAAGTCTTGAATATTCAGAGGAAGGAGAAAGAGTTCAGATGTGTTAAACAGCAGGACCTGTCTCTGTGCCCTACACCTTGCCACATATTCTAGAGTATGAAATTATCATCCTACTTTAATTAAGCGTAATTCTTTGAAATCAACCATTTATGAAGCAGCGTTGTTTGTATATACATTATCAGCACGCAAAATTCTACCACCAATTCATATCTATTATTTTTCCAAGAGAGCAGTCAAATACTCTTTTTAAAGTCTGATTTGCATGTTTAGCCATTCCACAAATTAACTTGCTACAGCTTACAGGGATATGGGAGAAGAATCCTCAAGATCAATAATTACAGAATTAGTCCCATTCATCCAAAGTATTCAGCCATAAGACAGTCTAGCTATATGCTTTTTATTTAAGGCAGTTTCCCTCTTTTATAACATGATGCATTTTCTTATTAAATATGATTTAAATGAATGAAGTATTCATTGAGTGAAAAGCAAATGGGCAGCAATTGAGCTCTGTATCACAAATACTAACTTTAATGTGAAGAGGCACAAATTGGTTTTTCTGACATCAGGGGGTCCAAAGATTAAAAAATTAATGTCTGTCCATCCAGACAGAGAACAGCTGTTCACCTAATAAGCCACATTTTCCACTTTTTGCACAGGACTGCAAGACCCAAAAGCTGCGGCTGTACTGAAATTCGCATTGCAAGTACTTAAGTCACTAAGCAGTGGTCCTTGCAAAAAAAATCTGGAAACTCTCTTAAGTCATGCACTTCCCTTATTTCAGTGGCTAAGATTTTATCCAAGGAAAAAGTCTCCTCAGAAGTCCACCAATTAATTTCTATGTGCTTCACCTAGAAGCCACACCATACCGCAGGTAAAAGCAAACCAAAATGACCAATTCCTTCCGGCTAAACGTTTGCCCTCTGTTAACCAGCTGCATTTTCCAGACTGCGCGACACATCCACAGCTACCAATTAGTTTTGTCTGCAATTTTTGTCCTCTGCTCCCAGTACTAAAATAAGAAGGGGCCTTGTTCTAGTCCCTTCCAGGTTATTTCTTCCTATGATCAGGTCTAAGAAACACCCCTCATAATCAGGGGTATTGTATTTTTAAATTACAAAGAGCAGCTGCCTTACAGTGAATAGCGATATGTAACCTCAAATTGCAGTTCTTAAGAGGTCACAGTTTAAATCCAGTTATGTATAAGAGGATGAGCAAACTTAGCTTTGATTAGCTGCAAAGTGATAGAACCCCCTTATTCACTTCCTTTTCTCCTTCTCCCCACTTCTCAACCTAGCCAAGAGAGAAAAGAAAGGGGAAAAAAAAAAAGGGCGGGGGGGTGGGGGAAGGAAAAAAAAGGCCCACACGCTCTCTTTGCTCCAGTGATCCGTTGTTTGGGGAAGGCTATCTGCCCATGCATAGCCCCTTGGCCATCTGGGCCATGAAGAGCCCTCAATCCCAGCCCTGAATGGTAATTGTCTCAGAGAGCACCCTCACAGGCATTTCAGGCAGTGGGGCTTATTAAAATCCTGAAGGGCAGTAATCCCCGAATGCCACTAAAAAGATCTCCAGCTGCTACCATTTATGAAGTGGGCTTGACAAGAGAGAGAAAAGGAAAGGGAGCTGGGGGGAGGGAGGGAAGGAAAGGAAAAGAAGAATTTAGAAGAGGCAAGCTATCCAAATAGGGCCCCCATCAGAAGAGTCACGTTTTATCGGCTTAGGCTTTCTTGTCTCAGTTCCCAAAGGTATCTCCATCCAAACCCACATTACATCTCCTTTTACTTGCTCCTGGCAGGGTGTGGGGGGAACACCTCATGAAGACGATCTAAACTGAGGTAGGAAAAGAAGGCAGGCAGGCAGGTGAGGGAGCCAGGAGCAGAACTGAGATCTGCCTTTCCACAGCTGATATGAAGAAAACGCCTGGATGTGAAAGCATACAAAAATGGTTTTCTTGTATGTGCATATCTCTCCCCCCTATAATTCTGAAAAGGTCTTTTCATCTCATTAGGTTAAGCTGATTAATAAAAATTCAGCAGTTTGCCCATTACTTCTTCAGAAGTGGTGAAGCAAGTTGAAAGATGCAGGCGGAAGGTTTTTGTGTTTGAGACAATAAGTGGGGTGACTTCTTAAATCCTTCGTTGTCATCCTCCATTAGAGATAAATAGACACCTTGGCTCAAATTCTTCAAACAAACACTACGTTGCTACACTTCTTTATTTTCTATTAACCTTCATGAAAAGCTTTAACCCTTCCACAGTGCAGGGATTTTTGTGTGTGTGTTTTACAATTCACCAAGTAAGTGAAAGCTTTCTCTCATTTCAGCAATTATTTAGACAAGCTGTTGAAAAGGCATTCTTGAACACCTATGTCAAAAACAGAGGCTGTGGGAAATGAAGAATATGAGCCAGCCAATTGATACATTTTAGTAAGAAAACGCACTCAAAGCTGAAGTTGAATTTGCAATTTGCATATCTTCAGAAATTGCTATAACTGAAATAAGGTTTTAAAATATATTCTAGAGGCCAGAATTTTAAAATTCTGCATTAATGAAGTTGAAAGCTTATGAATTAATGAATCATCTAAAGCCCTAAGGATAAAATGACACATCTGTTCGTTAGCACAAATTTATAAATTTTGCATTTTAAGGCATTATATTTGCAAAATCCATTTTTGAAAAGAAATATTTTTTCCAAGTATGTCAGAGGTTGACTGCTCAAGTAAATGATCAGGTTGCAAAATCAAATCACTTCTGTTTCCTGATTATTCATGACAGAGTCTATTATAAATTTTAAATTTCATTAAACTATTTTATGCACAAGCATCAAAATATCTTAACTAATACATATAAAACCAGCCCTTCAGAATTTCCTAATGTTCTAAAATGCTGCAATGTCACTGTACTTTAGAGAGGTGCCTGATCAGACAGGCACTTAAATGACACATTCAAAGGATTTTACCAGATACTGGACAACAGTTTCATTATATTTTTTCAAAAATGTGACCAATAAGAGTAAATATCATGCATAAACAAATGCACATATATCAGTCTGTATCATTTTCTTTATTCTCTATTAAGGCAGAGTGATAGACCAGATATCACGAATCTTACCTGAGCTGAAACTTACACAGCTTATTATAAAACAAGTGCAAATTTTAATATTCCATGAGGCAGAGTTACTGCAGCTTTCAGCAAGAATCCTTGTGTCAAATCACTGAGTATCCTCTCTAGGCACTTGCTTTTTAAGTATGATTTGTTTACAAAAGTGACACAGAACTGTGTTGTTCTGAACTCTTAGCTCAGGTAAGAGACTATAAACTACAATAAAGACCTTCAGGACCCTGTTAGGTTCATACTTTGTTATCCCCTTTTGGTACAACCACTCTAATACTTTGCAAAAGAGTAAGTAATTATGCAAAAGAAAATGCCCATACATGTTGTGGACTCAGGAGAAGCAAATTTTAATGCTTCAAAGAGAAGCTTCATTGATGCATCCTAAATTTTTCTGGCTCTAAAATGCAAATCATAATATGGAAACTGTTACATTAGGTGAGAAACAGGGAAGTACAGCACACACACAAATGAGAAGAATATGGAAAAACAGAAGGAATCTGACTGTGGAAAAATAGAAGGAAGCTGACTTAGACATAACTGCTTGGCAATAACTCCTTTTATTTAATTGGTTTAATTAATAGAAATATGAAATATACATTCAGGATATGCATACCATCAGCATGGGCAAAAGCAGCAATTCCAATAATCCTTCCCAAGAATAATTTAAATGTATCATAATAATAATATATACCTGTATATTGTCCTGAATTTCTTGTCCAGAAATATAGCAATGAAACCCAGTACTGGACTGTCAAGAAATAAAATTATTTTGCCCAATTACAGTACCATTGTTTGCTATTGTTTCTGACTAATCAAGCTAGGTTAAACTTAGTTGCTGTAAACCTCATTCTTACATTTCTCATTAGTCACAAAAGAACAAGTCGATGCAGAATCTGGTTAACAAATATAGAACATAAAATTCAACTCCTTTCTGAAGCTGTAACAGAGGGGCAAAGACATTAACTGTGTTCAGTTAGGACATTTGTGTCCATCCCTGATTCATCTGTCCCAAGCAATGGACTGGCTGGGCACAAACCCTGTGCCCTGAGAAAACAGCAATTTACCATTTTCTGTGATTTCACACAGAAAAAATCACATTTTCTGTGATTTCAATTAATTCATCGAAAGGCCAAACTACCATAAGAAATGGGCCGCACCAAAAAAAACAACGAGGAAACTGCTTACAGTGAAGCTGAACAAGAAAATCAGCACCTGCACAGATGAGGAGGAGTTTTCTTCCCCTTGTTCTCAACCAGATCTTTTTCCAATGTGAAAGGTGTGAACTGTTAGCAGAGCGCGAGGCAATGAAACTCATCCACTGCTTCAGTCCTCACACTCTTCTTGAGAAGACTGTTGGACAAACAGCACTCCTCCCAGCCCTTACAGCATTTTAATTGAGGTTCTTTTAAGAAAACTCTGACAGAATTACATTTTTTTTTAATTAAATAAAAAGATTGCAATAAATCCATTCAATTTTGTGACATTTGTCCACCATAAAGTTTTGTTATTACAAAATAGGAAAGGTAAATGTAGAACTTCTAAGAGAAACAGTGGGCATGTATATGAAAGAGAGTATTTTGCATTAATATGGTACAGTTATTGTATTTATTTGAAATTTGGATAAATGTTTACAGAGTAATAGAATCAAAAAAGTTTGAAGAAAACAAATAGAACTCAGTGCCCAATAGCAAGTACCAATAACTATCAGTTTTTCGAACTGACTTCTGCTAAAATGAGAAAACAGCTGGTTACAATGTTAGCGTAAAAAATAAAGCTGCATTATGGAGCTGTGAGGCACACACAGCATTGCAGAGACAAAAAAAAAAGTAAGGTTTGTAAGCTTTCCAGAAAACTTACGGTTAGAGTTGAAATTTCAGCTAAAGTAGTGAGGAAACACCATTTTGATTTTTTTTAGCACGAGAGTGAAAAAACATCACATGAATACATTTGATTGGTCATTCTATTTTAGTAAATGCCAGCCAATTGACAAATTAGTGTCATTTAGAATAGTTAATTTAGCAAGCACAAAGAAGCAATATGTAGTTTTCAAAGTTTTAACAACAAACCATTCCAAAATGCAGGCATTTTACACTCTGTCATATACACATGCTTTAAGGTTAAAATAAAGATCTTTTGGCTTATGTAACAGAAAATTGTTCTGATTGTTGCAGAAACAGTAACTCCGAATTTTCCTGTCTGTAAAGTATCAATCATAGTATAAAATTGTTGTGGTAGGTGAGGAAGGCAGGCATAAACCCAAATGAGAATAGTATTAAAAAAAAAAACTAAAGGAAAGAAAAGTGGCCCACACAAGTGCCTTACTCATTTCCTTATACGGGCTGTATTGAAAGTCACTTTGCATTTGAGGCATACACAAAAATTTTTTTTAATGATGTTTAACTTTTTCAAGTTGGGGTTTGTGATGAAGTGTTTTTCAGTACAATATATTTTCCGGCCATTGCTTTAAAATCTAAAGCAGAGCAAAGCCTAAGAAATGGTTGAAACCAGAAAACTAACAAGATGTAAATTTGTTAAGTGTTTAAAATACTAGTTCAAAGGAAAACATATTCACTGCAGAAAAAAAAAATCATAAATCTTCCTTTTTTGTATCATAACTACAAATGCCTCAACTACACATTTCTCTCTTCAGAACAAATAAAGGATCTTGAACAGGATCTGGCTATCAGCATATAATATTTACATAGAGCATGCTTCTCATTTGGGGAAAAAAGGAGAAAAATATTTGCAGGGGGACGATCACACAATACTTCAACCAAACAGATTTTATATCTTCAAGCATTCTAGACACCAAATAAGCTGATCTCTAATAAAATTCTGCTAAACTAAAATTTCAATCCCACTGTTCCACAGCAGCTCACAATAATGTGTCACCTACCTATCAAAAGTCGCTTTTGAAATGGTACTGCTCTCTATCAACTCCAAAAACAATGCTTTTTTAGCTTTAAAGCACTGAACTCATGAACAGCATTTTTACCTTTTAGGTAATTCCCACCCTTGTCTCAACTTCTACCCCACACACGAAGACTGGGTTTCTTCCTGTTACAATGCTGCCAGAAGGTGCAAGCAAACCCCAGTGCAGACTCATTCTTATTAGCAGACTGTCAAGCACTTCTCCTTCTTAGATAAAGGACTAGTGCAGTAACAAGACAATCCTATTCCCATCTGAGGTGAAGTAAACAGAATTTGCTTTTATATAGCTCCTTTCATATTCAAAATATCCCAATATGCTTTACAATAATGAGATAGATACACTGTCGTTTCCGTCGTCTTAAACGCAGAGGGCAAGGCTTTGTCTTGCAAGCTGGAATAAAAGGAGGTCATGGGTCCTTTGAAGTTTCCTTACATCATCTAGACTGAAGGACAGGATGGAATGGAGAACATAGCAGAGACAAAATAGAAAGGGAGGAGGGCAGGTGACCATTGTGAAATGTGTGAGACATCTCTTTCATCATATTTAAGGAGCACCAATCTAGAAGTAAAAATTAATCAGCAGGGAAAGATTTTTTTTTTCAGACTGGCAGCAGGTACAATGCTAATCCTATTTTTTCTTTGAAGGCTTTTCTTGGGCAGGAAGGGAGGGAGGGAGCTAAGAAGCCTGGCGAGATGAATTCCACTTTCATCACAGCAAGTCGGATATCTAAATGCACAGAGAGATTCCGTTCAGGTGAATGTAATGTAGTAGGCTGTACTACCCACCCAGTCAAAGTAAGTACTCATCCAATTATGAGGAGAAATATCCTGGGAAACAAGAATTTTAAAGGAACTTAGGAAAAAAAATGTTTCTAAGGAAAACAGAAAGGGGACAGGAAAGTACAAACAGATCCGACAGCTCCCCAATGCACCTTGAAGAAAGGGTCCATCACCCACCTGGCACAGGCTGGCAGAAGCTTCTCCAATGAGGATGGACTGGCCAAGGAAAGCACAACAATCTGCAGTCTCTGTTTTATTGCCAAGCTGTGTTTCCAAACGAATTAATAAAAAGTGGTAGCCTAATTTAACTACATCCTCTGCATTTTTCCATTCTTCTGTACAGCCAAACAACAGTTATGTGGAACAGAAGAGCCGTGGTTAAACTCTCCAGAATACTTCACCCATCACTGCTTTGATCAGAGCCTCAAACTGTGAGGCAGCAAGAGCTACCCAATAATCCACCTTCACCGCTTAGCTGTTCACAAAGGATTGCAGAATCTTTGGGACAAACCATCCCTTAAAGCAAAAAGTCTGTACCTCTTCTCCGCATCCTACCTAAATGATATTAAGGCTATGTTCATCCAGCACCTCACACAGAAAGAAGATGGTTTTGGACACTCCACCTCTGCAAAGCTTTATGCAACCCACAGCGAGTCTTCGCGCCTTTTCTGTTGGAGGCTTCCCTTCCCTCAGCACTGGGCAGTTATGCCTTCAGCTGTGTTCACTGTTTAGTTTCCCCCACTGCCTTTCTTCTTCTCCTAACACTTGCATACTTTAGCCTTGGCTATGGAGTACTGACTAAGAAGGAACAATAGGTGCCTTTCGAGTCTTCAAAGTGAGCTTTGAGCAAGGCTCAGCTCAGGGACCCAGTCAATATTTACTGCAGTTTGAAGCCACAGTTTCATGGCTCCTTCCAGGCGGAACACACTTGGTTGGGAACCCCTAGAACTTCCCAGATTTTATTCTAACAAACCAAGATTAAAGGGATAAACAGATTACAAACAAAAATACTTTTTCTTGAAAATACTCATGGTCACACAACAAAAAGGAAAAAAGGGAAAGGGAAGGGGGACAGGAAAGAAAAAGGACACTCTACAATACCACAACTTATGTTTGAAGAGTAATCGGCCACTTATAATTAGGAAAGTAGTTTTTCCACTAAAGCTGATTAACAAAGTTTGAAACTTACACACTACATGCAAATCCATTTAAACTGATGCAAGTTAATGAAGTCTGCAAGGAAACCCACCTCATCAGCTATCTAAAGCTCTCATTCTCATTGCAACACCTAGGCATGACCACAAACTGCAGCATGACCATGGATGCATCCTTTTCCAGATGTACAACATTCTGAATTCTAAAAATTGTAAGTAAGAAACACACTATCAGCTTATCAAGTGAACAAAGATAGAAAAAAGGGTTAAGAACTGTCTTTTTTCACATTAAGGACCAAAGTCATATGCAAGGTGTGTTTACCTGTCCAAAAAAATGGATGGCTTCACAGGTAACAACAGTACAATTTAAAAGTTTTTAAAGGAATATTTTTTTTTAATTAAAATTTCAGGATTATTTTTCTTTTTGCATTGCATTCACACTTCTGTAGTATTCCTCTGTTTCTAGAAGCTTGCAGAATTGCAGCAAAACCAACAAAAATCAAAGGATGTGCCCTGGCAGAAAACCAAAGTTCCAATTTAGAGAATGTCCCCCCCTTTCTTCTTTAGCTTCTCCTCTTACTCTCCATAACAATCCACATAACAAAAAAAAGAACTCCTCCCAAAAATCACATTTCTGACAGTAAAATACAACTGGACTGACAATCATAATTTACCTGTTCAAACTGAAAGGCAGCTATATGATTTTTTGTTTAGAGTGGTTGGAGTCCTGTCTCAACATGCTCTCTCATGTTAGATTCCACTGAAAGTTTTGAGTCAAAGAGTCTGACAAGCTACTGTTAAAACAGGAAAAATTACAGCTTTAGCTTCAGATGTGTCAGGATCTTTTGAAAAAAAAACATTTTATGTCAGCCCTGTGGTTAAAGGGCATCAACAGCAGAACAGATGCATCTTTCCACCTTGCATGTTCAATTTTCAGATGCATGAATTTCTGGTTCTTCAAGCTGCTTCATTTGAGAATGTTGCATTTTCACCACAGCATTTGTTCGATTTGAAAAATTTGTCAACATCAGACGGAATTTCCAATTCCATCACCTTAAGAGACTCCTCTCACCTTAAGGAAATGCAGGAAAGCTTATAAGCATTGAAAGTATGAAAAAACCCAGTACAATTAAAGGAAGTCACAAACACACCTACAACAGAGGTAAGACTCCTGAATAACTAAGAAATCTTTGTTTAAAAAACAGTGTTCAAAATAATAAAGTTATGAGGCTTCCCAGTCCTAAGGAATTAAGTAGGCACTTTTATATAAAGTTCAATTTGTAACAAACTTCTCTTACTCATCTTTTATATTACCTTCTCCTACCCTCAAATGCAGGATGAGAATTTTAATCAATATATGGATAAATAAGATTTACAAAATAAATATGTAATATGTAACCATGCTTGAAACCGTAGTTTTGAAGAGGAGTAAACATTCAGTAAACAACAAGCAAAATAAAAATTAAAATCAATGGGCTTTGCAGAAGTGGTAAGTGAAAACACAAGGTAAATACTTTTACAGAGATTTAATCATGCTCTGTTTTTCGCAGCATCTTAGGATTACTAGTAATGTTTTTGAAATTTGGAGGGCCATAAAAAAGGAGAGTGAGGCATAGTGATGTACTGTCAACTGAACAGTTGATACTTACTTCATTCTCTTCTCTTACTGCAACTTAGAAAAATAGAAGAACATCCACAGTGATTCAGTAAACTCAATGGGAATTTGAATTCAGTAAACTCATGGAAATACAGCACAGCATCTGGTCAGAGTATGTTACCATGCTTCTTCTTTTACCTTATGTTCTTTAGATAAATATGGCAGAATACTACAGTTTATTCCCAATCACTTGTTAAGGAAACACTGCAGAAGAGGTAATTAGTAATCCCATTTTATCATAAATCAGTATATTCTGTATTAATCAGATAATTTCTCAACTGACAAGCTGTATGTGTGTAAACAATATTCTTTCTTCCGATATGTTATGTAAATAGAAGCATTACTGCTGTGATGCCAACTACAGTAAGTTGGGAGTGCAGTAAAGGTTCTTCCTAAAACTTATGAATTTATCTTGAAAAAGAAATTAGTATTTCTCCTACTTCTCAAAGGTGGGAGACCAAAACCACTAATAAATCTATCCCTAACAGGAATCACAAGTAACAGCTCTAATCTAGCACATTTAACTGAAAACCACAGAACTTTTTCACCTGGGTACATCACATACTTTCGGGACTAAGACACTACCAAGATTCATTTTGCCTCTGACATATTCATTACATGCAGACAACGTTGTCTTAAGCGTAGGACTGAATCTGAAAGGAAACTGTTAATTCAAGAAGACTGGGTGAAATCTACCTAATTCTCTTCTAAAAATTGTCTTGTGTGCATCCACTGTACTAGCTTTATGAAGTAAATAAGCACACAAACATAAAGAAGCAGCAATCATTCCTCTGTCATACATTGAAAAAAAAAAGAGTACAGAAATCCTAATTGGGCACTGCAATGATCTGATTCACTCAGAGAAGTTACAAAGGAAAAATTGCTTTCATCAGTAACAATACATTACCTCCAAACTCCACACCTAAAATTGAGTGCTTAGCAAAGTCTTCCAAATGCTTTGTTCTGACGAAGGCCATTATATGAGCACTAAATCAAGACAGCTAGTATGGAAAATGGAAAACGGAGATTTCTTTTTACAGTAAGCTATAAAATGTAGTTGAGTCAGACACAGGGTCTGAAAAAGTAATAATAAAGTGATGCTGTAAATCACTAAACTAACTTTTTTTTTTTAAAGCTGACTATCGTGCTTTAGAGTAGAAGCAGTGAATATGGAGATTCTCCTCATGAAGTGTGCTTTGCAAGTAAGTTTTATATAATTGAGATATAGAGAAAGGGTTTGCTTGGAATTTGAATGCAGTGAATAGCCATGATATAATGAGATGCAAGTATGATCTACCTCTCTAATTAATTTTCCTTCTTCACCCACACTGTCACTTGTTATGATAATGTGAATCTTAACCTTAATGAGAAATTTCATACCACCTTGATTAAAGATACTGCAAATAACAACATTCTTTTTATTTTGTTTTTATTTCAATGAAGAATCTCTTTATTCTCTCAAAACCCTCAACCCTTCTGCTAATGAAGTTCCCATCTACAATACGGATTTTTAGAGACCGATTTATATTTCATGTTTTTAAGCAAGGGTTTTGCTATTACGCGTATCACAAAATGATCATGCTATGCAGAAAGTGTTCTTATTGTTTTTTCTAAAGGTAGTTTGTCTGAGGACTTTTTAAGATGCTAGTTCCTCAATAAAATTGTGTATGCACTCCTTTACAACATTTGTGAAACGACACAAAAAGCTATTAAGCATTCACAAGAGCTTTTTGAAATATATTTTAAAAATCAACACAGAAAATGTTCAAAGATTTCTGGAAACCTTGCAGGAAACTCACTACAAATACATGCAACTAACATTAAACTGGGCCCAATGTCTTACAACTGGATCTACCAACACAGAGACAACAAAACATGATCAAATTTCAAACAGGCATGATGGGTACAGTTTAAGAATCAGAATTGGATTTTTTTGCAAGACTCCATTTTACAGAAAAGAAGTTTATTTCATCAACATGTATCTTCTCAAATTCAACAAGGACCACATTTTCTTAAAGATGTGTCTTCCTCTCATCGTGCTCTATCTCATAGCTACTAGACATCAGCAAGTCCACTGGAAATCAAGAAAAATGTCATACTTGATACTCCATTAAATGAAACTGCCTCATGAAAATTGCTTTCTCAGCAACCCCAAAATACAGTGACATACCACACAACAGGAATAACTGCTCATCATTTTGGTAAACAGGTAATAAATTACATGGTTTATATATCAAAAGAGTTTACATTCACAAGGAGTAGCAGCATTCTCCAGGGACTTCTGTTTTATAGAAGACTATTATTCTAATTTCTAGAAAACAGAGACTTCTTTCCTGAATACAGTGGTTTAGTTATTTCAGTGAGGAAATCATTCCATCTTATTTGGGCATTCACAAGATCCACCAAGTCTTTAAGGAACATCTTGCCTAGAAGGGAGCAGTATATATAGCTTTGGAAAATACATAACCTGTATCCCAGTGGTGTACTATTGGATCTGATTCATTTTACCCTCATGATCTCAAGGTAATGACTTTTTTTTTGGCACATGCCAAACCATACTACACTATATAGGGCATTCAACACCTTAGAGTTTCACTAGTGCCTATCTGCTAATCACATATGATAAGCCAATCTTCACTTTTGAAACAGCTGACAGCAAAACACTACTCATTCAACTAGGTTTACTTTTACCCTCTTCAGTCCCCCAAAGGTAGAGATCCCAACTCTGCAAAAACTGTTCAAAAAAATTTTAGTCTAGAACTTACTTGAACCCAACCAAACAAAGAGGCCACAGGAAACTAGACCATAAAATAATCAATACAGGACCTAAATCAACTCCCATTCAAAGCAGTGGGAGAATCTCTTTGCATCAAAAAAGTTGGATCTGAACACCTCCAGAAATACTGAAATAAAACCCATCAATAGAAGGTGTATCCAAAAGAAATCACACCTTGCAATGTGCATACAGTGCAAACAAAAAGACAGACTTCCATTCCTCATTACTGGCCATCAGCTCCTGCTGACTTCTACTACTTTTAAAAGCCAGAGTATGTATTTAAACAATTTTCCTTAATCAGCTTTAAGGGATCATTTTTTTGGAAGGTATTTAAGAAACTACATGTGCAAAAAAGCTGAAATAAAATCCAAGACAGGCACCAAGCAGTCTCAAAAATCCCATATGGCTGCTGTCTGCAACTCTTGGTACCTAAATATATTCAAAATTCTGGTTTTGAGGATATAGTATTTTTAAATCAGTGTCCTAAAAACAAATGCTTAAATAAATTGCTCATTTTACAGGCTGCAAAAAAATAATTACTAAATATAAGTGTGAAGGTACAACTTCACTCTTCCAACATCTTTAAGAACAGCATTTAAGATAATTCACACTCCAATTATGCACTTATGCTTACATTTGGAAATATGTGTGCATGGCTAAATGGAACATGCACACATTTCACTCAAGTCACTACTGCAGTACACCAAAATCTTAGCCTGATTTCACTTAAGATAACTCACACACTGTGGTCTGAAAGCAGAAGAAAAACATGAACATGCAAACTAGCTGCTACCATTCACTTTTTTCCTAATCCAGTTTACTATGCAATGCACAAGCAAAAGCATACAAAAGATGATTTCCACCCATTTAATAAATGCAGACAAATACTGGCCTTGAGCACAACAATTTTATTGGAAAGTTCAGTTCACTAGAGAGTGTGCAAGACAGAAGAAGAAGAGAGAAAGGCAAAAGTGGCTCAAAAGCAAAGGGAAAAGTGTATGCAACTTGGCCATAAGTGAAGGGACAAATACAACCCTAGAATTTAAATCTTTTGAATAAAGAAAAATTTCCAAGTAAACGGCACTAGGACTGAATTTCCCCAATTGGGCATTGTACATATGTGTATGTATATGTGTGTATATATATATATATATATATATATAATTATTACGGACACACTTCCCATGTTCTTTGCCCCCAAAAGCAGAGCTGACAATGGTGACAGCAGAGTATGTAATTAGTTTTTATTGTTCCCCTGACAGCCATAGCTCTGCAAGGACCCCTTGCCTTTTCCATTGTAAATGTTATGGAAAAATACACTAATGACAGGCATTTAATTATGGGCACAGCGACCATGATGGGAGCTGTGCCAAAAGTGATTGGCAGCTTTGGATACCAGATATTCACAGCAATGGTTGTTTTTCTATCATACCTTGTAATCCAGATTACTGAAGATAGAAGTTTTTTTAACTATCTTTTCTAAAGCTTTGGTTATTGTCTAGAGATATTATTATTAATTACTACAAACAGACAGAAACAGACAGGAAAAAAAGAACAAAATGGTTAGGTTTTTTTTCTGTTAGTAGCATGAAGTTTTTTCAAAGAGGCCTCTCCACTGACAATGCCATCAACATAAAAGAAATCCCCACTGACTCCAGCACATAGTTGACTTTTTTTTTTAATTACACATAGTTACAAACAAAGAGATGCTATGCCCTCTTAACATATCTTTATTCAGTATTTACAATAAACTGTTCCACATTCAGCTGTAGTTGCTGAGGTGCTTTTTCGCCTGATTAATTAGCAATTGGGAGACACGCTTTTTGGCAGCTTTTGTATCCCTATTATTTCTTTTGGTTTGGCACAAAAACTCCCTTTTGGGAGCACCAGTATTTGTACTGTACCCCACTTAGTGATGGATCACTAATTTTTAATAAACTAAGTCCCAAGAGAACTGCAAAAAGATGTAAAAGTGTATTGGAGCAATAACTGTAAACAAATAATAAATAAATAAATAAATAAATGGATAAGGGGTGAGAGCTGTTGCAATGCATAAAATATTAGGTCTTTTCCAGACTACACATGGAGAGCCTATCCAGGAGATCACACGTAGTCTTAAGACCTTGGTCTGAATTGGCTTTTAACTATTTGATCCAAATCTCTGCCTTTATCTATAAAAAGCTTTAAAAAGCAACTAGCTAATGTGGATGTGCAATTTCCTTGAAGAATGCTATATCTGAATGTTCCTTCACTGTTTCTCATCCCTCCCCCACGACCAGATGAATGAAATTACTCTGTGAAGCAGATCTCTATGAAGAATGACCACACAATTCTGGACCAAACGGTTCTAAGTCTATGTAGCAGTCACAAATCCCTGGCTAAGCCGAACAAAGCAACATTATTCCAAAGTGGTAAGTTTGGGAATATAAAAGTGAAGCTGTCTGGCTCTAAAGTGGTAACTTACAAATAGCTGCAGAATCACTGCTGGCTGTCCATCCCCCATCCAGCTGGCTCTCATATCAGTGACTTCAAAAATGCAGTTTGCCATTATGGTGGCTTAAGGCACTTTGTGTGCCAGTGCAATGACCATGCTGTGTGTGCATGTCAGAAGGTCAATACTTTCAAATTCCAGAGTCTCTCTTTATTTCCTTCTTTTCTGGAAACAATAGGAAAGAGAGCAGGATTGATAGCTCCTACTTTGTTAACTTCTGCTCGCCAAATGCCCCGCCTGTATGAATACATAACTATTTTTTGAAAAATCTGATTAGACATCCAATAAAGTGGGGGGAAAAAAAAACACAACCACCAAACAAAAACCCAATGCAGCTGTTTTTCCTGCTCATTAACAGCATTAATTGGTAAATTTCCTTGCAACAACTTTTAACAATTGCAGGAGACCCAACATCATTAAAGCTGCTAGAAGTCCTTACCTAATGCTGATGAATTAGCATTGAAGACTGACAACTGTGCTACAAAGATTGTCACCAAAATTAGCAGTAAGTAAAACAAAATACTTTTTTTATGTCTCCTCGCAGAAATAAACCTGTATTTTTTTTTTTATACAGCACTACAAAACCCACAAAATATTAGACATTAAGAGATTTGGGGGGATTTTTTTGTTTAGTTTTAATGAAAAGATTTAGAATGTATTCAGCTCCAGTTTCAAAGGCACAGGCTGAGAAAAGATACTCAAATTTATTTACAAAATTAAAACAGATTCAAAGTAAAAATTAGAAGAAAATATCCCACGTACAATACTAGCATTATAATAACAATATTTATGCATTTCTTAGCACATCCCAGTGTGATGAGATAATGTGATTTGAATGTCTGTAGAGAGAAGGAAATTCTTCCGAATTGTAATATGAATATGAAAAATACTACTTTGAAGTCCACAAAAGCAGAAAGGTAGTGCTTCATTGCTGCCCACCAGGGAACGGCCGCAGAGCTCAACCACTACTGATGAACAACTCACACCATGTGAACACGCCTGCTACCGCCAGCATCCCACCCTCAAGCAAGAAAAACCAAGTAATTTCAGGGAGGAACTATCATATTATTTTAAGGAGTAAAGAAGGTCAATGCTCCACAGCAAACATTAATTATGGCACAAAATATACTCAGTCAAAACATGCATCCTTTTAAGTGTCATGAGTCCAAATTTTATCTCTCAGAACGAAACAGATACGTTTCAGCAGAGGGTGACCAGAGTCAAAGATGATGTATCCCACACCCCATTTTTTTGCCTCACCATATGATTCACAAACAAATCATTTCTCATCTGCGCTGTGCACCATTTCATTACCGTAATCAAAAACTAAAAATGGTGCCTACCAAATAAGATGGTTCTTCAAAAGTATTATGAAAACAAACAAAAAATAAAGTTACTCAGTGATAAATGTGAAGTAAGATATTTTTATTGCAGATACTACCGTTGAACAGCTTAATATGCCGACCTAATGACAGAAAATAAAATTAACATGAGAAATAACTAATACTGTACTTACAGGTTTTGTGAACCTAAGATCCTTTTTTTCCACGCAATATATCAGCACGGATAGGTAAATTCTTCTGCTAGATTATAATACAAGTGACAATAAGAATTGTAATTTTCAAGTAAAAATTGCAGAACCTGAAGAATTTGCTCTAAATGGGTATTAGCAATTCAAGCACATCGTGCTAATTAACAGGACTCTTGTGCATCTTCTCATTAGCTGATTTTTCTTTTGACAGCATTTTTAGTGGTCATGCATTTAAACAAAAAAATGACCATAAAACTCTTCACATACCAGTTAACAGAACACGGGCATGAAACTATGTCTCTACATTTTGAGAGCAGTCAAAAATAAACAAACCCTTTTTTTTTCCACAAAACTAGGATCTAACAACATATTTTCATTAACCTGTCAAGAGTAAAATATGAAAGATGCTTCCCCAGATGGAAAAAAAAAATACATATATATATATAAAGGGGAGTATTCTTCTTTTACTGGAAATTCTGGCATTCTGTGGTGGAGGAATACAATCTCAATCCTCGCGGAACAGCGGGCGTTTCCTTACACATGTATTTTCAAATACTTCATTTTAACACGAATTATTTTCTAGAATGTGTAGGAATGGGAATTTGTGCATTTTGTAATGCAGCAATCTAGGCTCAGTTTCCTAAAAAAGAGGATTTCAGACATCTATACATGTTTGCACACTATAAAATAACATCCACCATTTTAAATGAGCTCAACCATCATCTAGCTTGGAGAGACTACAATGAATAGGGAGAGTGCAAAAATGCAAGGAAGACTACTAAAGCATGAATGATTCTATTCTCCCATTCAGCTATGCTGAAGTACCTTACAGTATGGCTTACTCATAGTAGCTGTAATACCACCAGAATGCAATTTCAATAACGTGTCTGTTTATTTCAAACCAAACGTTTTCATTTCATTATGTTGGTGTGCTGCTGACTGGCTAAATTTTAAGCACAAGTGCAACAAAAACTTAAACAAACCAGGGCCCTTTATTCTCAAAAGTGAATTAGACCATTCAAGAACACTAGAAAATTAGATTAATCATGAGACTGAAGACTTTTTTTAAAACAATGCTCAGAACCGGATAGCAGAGCAAAGCGTGTTTATTGGAAGAAAATTGCGGTTGTAAAATGCTTCTAACTTCATTAAAAAAATGAAGCAGAGCACATAAGCATGCACAAACCACTGTCTACTCATGGTTTCTCTAGGAAAGGTTGTGTCTTTGTTAGCATCTTCTCTGAGCTGTTCCCAGCCACCAGCCTTCTCATGCGCTTTCTGGGAAGTCTAATATTTCAACAATGCTGCAGTCCTCTGCCCAGCAACTGACTGATTTAGGAAGAAGAAGTCAGAAGGTACTCAAATAAGCCTGGAGAGTTCTCAAGGCACATTCATGTAATCTTCTCTGTTTCATTTTACATTGGTGTGCCCGAGTGCTAGCTTATCTACCTGCCCACCTACTGACCCGGGAGCTACTAGCGTGTGAAGAAACAGCACACTGGGAAGATGGCCACAGGCTCTACAAACAATTTTTTTATTACTACTTTGAACTTTCATACAAAATACCTTAGCTGGAAAATTAGACCTGGGAATTTGATTGAAATTCTATTCACTTTCTAAACACTTAAGAGTTCATCAATTAAGAAAATTTATTTTCAGACTTTTTTCCCTCACACAACACTCATGATATACTCTACACCACATCACCACCTAATGACACACTTCAATGCATACATACACATATGTATACATATACATACATCGAAATGCATGCATATTCTCATTACATATGCCATATACAATTACATATGCCTCTCCATATGAACACAATGACCATGACTCCTGAAGGACTAATTGCATTCTTTCATTTCCTCAGCCCAGCATGAAGCTGGTAGATTGCTGGGATCATAGCAACAGGGGAGAGAAAGGAAGGCTCATCTTTCTCTGTCCCTCTCGGAAAGCATATAGGGCCAGAAGAAAGGATGCAATGAGCTGTCCTGATTATGTGCATTTGGAAAAGCTTTAATAAGCAGCATTTCAGGAAGATCATGTACCATTTAAGAAAGTGACTTTCATACAAAGGTGGAAGCCAGCAAAACTATTGTTCTTTGTGCAGTTCTTCCACAGAAGGTTTCAAACTGTTTCAAACACCCACTTTTAAAATAAACACGAATGTTCTTTTGGAGACACAAGGTGTTAATGAAACTATTAAAAGCAGAGAAAGTAGGTGTAAAGAATTGAAGGCTCTACTACTGATCTTTTAATTACAAGGAACCAGTCAGAGATTTCTTCAGCTCTCAGAGCAAGCTGCTGGATAAAATGCTCTCAAAATGCAAGCTATGGTGCTTCAAAATAGGCTTATATATACATATAATACATATACACGTATGTGTATGTATATCCCAAGTACTTAAGCACCTATCCTTCCCTTCACATATGAAACTTACGCATAATACCAACATCAAAGTAAATGCCTTGACTTTGCCCTTCTTCATCCCCAACTTCTTAGTTGTTCTTAATAAGCATAACTGCTTTCTTCCTATTCCAACCATTTCTGCATGGCTTCCTGTACATAGGCAAGAGTACATCTAGATGGAAAACAAACAAGCCAAACCAAACTAAAAACCAGCCACATGACCTCAGCATATACAACCAACATGCCATGGTGAAATCTGCAAACACATACAAATGGATGGCAGAACACTCAGACATCTATCCAGCCCATGAGTGTGCTCTCGAGAAGTGCCAGGTGTGCGTGAGCAGCCACGTCCAGAGCTTCTCAAAACTGAGTCTCTGCATTTGGCTGGTCCAGGGAGGCACTTGAGCACACACCAGTCACCCACACAACTGCAGCAGAACTTAGGTGTGTCAGGATTGACTTCTGAGAAGTCGAGATGCTTTTCTGAAACAGTGCCTAAATACTCAGCTGCAAAATTCACCCAGGCTGAGAAATCCAGGTTGTGAAATTCTGGTCTATGAGTAGAATTTTCAGAAGTATCCACTCATTTTTCTGTTCGCTGCTCACAAATACCTATCTTAAAAAAAACCCCTCTAGCAATACTGATCAAATTGTGGTATCCAGTTTAATTATGGGAAATCACCAGCTGAAGTTGAAATGATTTTTCAGTACCTAAATTCTCTAATTACCGTCTAATTTCTTGATTTTGTTATCCACGTAAAGACATGAAGAGAAAATATATCAGCATCCTATGTCTTTATAGTAATCCTTTTATGGATTTTATACACCGTCTTCTTGTATAAGACACAGCCAAACCCAGTAATATGCCTAATAAAAAATATTTGCTTTCGTGAGACTACAACCTATGGCCTCTACGTATGACAAGAAACTAGACTTGCAACGCAAGTCTTTTTAACCACCCTGAAACTAAGTAACAATTTATGAAGCTACATAACCTGACACTGAAACAACTTACAGGGAAATACCTAAATATAAACCACAATCTTAAAGCATACTCCTGGCAAGCAGAGAGACTTAGCAATAATTACAAGAAGTAGTTCAGCTTGAACTATGACAAGATTAAAAACACTAGCAGGCACTATGCAAGTAGACCGCTCCAAAATTTGGCCCTGGTACACAACATTCGGTCTGAATTCTAATTAAAAGGACACTGCTAATCAGGATTAAATTAATATGCTCCATTCCAAAACTGAGCGTCGTACTCAGAATAATATTCCCTGGTAATAACAGTTTGCTGTCTCATACCAGAACACAGGTGCAAGCAATGCTGAAAGACTAATGCACTTTAAGGTGACAGTTAGAATTTGTGTACACTTAATTCTAAGCCTACATAAATAAACAAATAAACCACATTTTTGAGCTTATTTGAAGATTAATTTCCAATCAAAAAAAAAAAGAAAAAAGAAGGATTAAAAAAAGTTATTTTATTTATACTTCAAAATCCTAATACCTAAACATATTCTCACCTGGAATTGGACTACAGCATTTATGGTACTTCATGTATGCTGCTAATTAAATACAGAAGAAAAGTAAGGCATGGGAATACTTCAAACATTTCTAAGAACAGATTTTGACTCTGTAAGAATACGCAACTTTGTTACCCATACGTGCTGACAATAATGATCATACAACATTTTCTAATTGTTCTAGCAGAACTTTGGCAACTAACCAAGCAATGTAATATGAATTTTGCTAATAGTCTCCTGCGATTTTTTATTTACCAAATATTGTTCACACCAGGAGCACTTATCAATTGGGCCACTCAACAATTTGCTAATGTTTCAATAAAAATGAAATCTTTACATATTTCAGTAAATTGCTGGAGTCTAATATTAATAAAAATTAAACCATCAAATCTGAAGGAAGAACAATCATTATTAAATTCTTCAAAGTTTAGATGAAATCTTAATTTAGAGTGCCTTTATCACTATCAAGATGATCAATATTTAATTTTTTTAAAGGGAATTAATTAGTTCTAGTACAGTTTGTTAATTCTGAATTCACAGAATCACAATGGTGGTGTTTGTGTTTAAAGAATGGCAGTATATTTTGTCTTCTGATTTCAAATAGTTATCACCAAGTAAGCATCCCTACTTACTTCTACATGCATTCATCTCCTGAGTCTGTGTCTGGATGCAGATAAATCATTGCAAAGTTACTCCTGCAACATTGTTAACTGCTCCAAAAATTTTGATAACCAACCACAATTTTGCCTTCAGCTCAGATTCTGACGAAACGAATTCAAAAGAGAAGTGCTTTCTTTTCTTTGGGTCTCTTCCACCTACCATTCAGGTGTTTGCCTGTTTCTCTGTAATGATCATGCTATTTGGAAAGCACACACGAACTGGCACGCTGTGTAAAACAAAGGCGAAGTACATCTGCACCCTGCTCTTTCTCATGTTTTTAACTCACGAATAAACACGACGTGTCCAAATAGATACATCCATTGTGAGAGAGCAGTAAGTATTTTAAGACAAGAAAAACTTCTTGTTTTTAAAAAAGAAGGTTTAGAAATGTCTTAAAATTAACTCTTCCTCTAGAGTTTGGAAGAATAACAAAACTAAGTTTTCTTCACAGTCTGCTGTTGTTTGTTGTTGGATTAATAAGAGATTCCATTAACAGCAATAAAATATGATTAAACTTACTAGAATCCTTGTAAATCCAATTCAGTGTATAATACCTACCGA
Source organism: Amblyornis subalaris (assembly GCA_018881555.1). Classification (NCBI taxonomy): domain Eukaryota; kingdom Metazoa; phylum Chordata; class Aves; order Passeriformes; family Ptilonorhynchidae; genus Amblyornis; species Amblyornis subalaris. Next base: position 1,722,844 of record JACAXG010000117.1, on the reverse strand, counting down.
TTAGGTAAGCATTGCTTGTACCTTCAACTGTCTTTACCTATGTACAGTTACTGCGTAAGCTCATCACACATAAGACAGCAGAAGTGAAAAATCTTGAATCTAAGGCTATTTTTGAAGTATTTTAGCTGTTATGCCAGTAACGTGCGCATTTAGCCAAACCTTTTTGTTTCAACGATCCTCCTTTCGCCCAGTGGGATTTGAGATTATTACTTCACTTTTTTTCCAGCAGTTACATTTCATTTTACCTAACAACAACAGAAAAAAAAATCTCTGGTTTTGAGAGACAAGCAATTTTTTGGGACATATGTTCTTTGATGTGTGATGTGAGGTGTAACTTTTCATCTTATTTACTCTGAGAGATTTTTTTCAAGGAACACATGTAGAAAGCAGAAAATGTAGAAACGGGCATTTAAAATCTCAGATACTCATAATTCCCAAACATGATTGTTTCTGTGGATAAATCCTCTTTGTCTCAAGATTTTTGTGCCAACTATTTATCACTGAGGCGTTGTGACCAGGAGCACAGTATTGAAGTGCTGGACAGACTAGCTAACTCTGGGCACTTGAAAATTCTGCCCGTTAACTTCTGCATCACCTATTTTGAACATGCTCTGGAATACCGAGTAGGGGAGTTTTCTGCAGGCAACACAGATCTATTAAAAAACATGACCTGTGACAAAAATCAATGTGCTAATCTCAAGCCAAACAGCAGTATCAGAAGCATAAAAAAGAGATAACCTAAGATAAAACGTCCCCAAATTTACTTAGACTAGCTTGACAGGTTTACAAAAAAAAAAAAAAAAGTAAGTCTGCTCACGGCCACTTTAACAAGGCAAAAAAAATTAATACCCAGCTGACTTTTTACCTAAACACATGGATACCATTTGGAGAAGGACTGAAATTTTCTGATGCTAAACATGAGGGAAAACTCCAGAAAAAAAAAAAATTAAATGAAATCTCCCTTTCCAGTGCTGAAGTGCACGCAGAGCCTGGTGCCAGGAGCCCTCCGGCGCGAAGAGAGCTGGGCGACTGTGCCAGCACCGCTCGGCCCCGACGGCGGGGACATCGGCGATGCGCCGTCCTGTGTCCGGCGGCACCGCAGACCCCCGGCCCGGACGGCATACCTACCTCGCTTCCTTACCCCTGGCCCGGCCGGGAGAGCCCCCCGCCGGGCGGGCAGCGCAGGGCAGGGCCGGGCAAAGCCGCCCCTGACACCCATCTCGCTCGGGGTGCCGCGGAGGTCCCGCCCGGGAGGCAGAGCCCTGCCCGGGGCCGGTTCCCCTCTACCGGCGGGCGCTACGCCCGCCGCAAGAACCCTCCGGGGCACCACCGGGGGGCCGCTACCTGCGCCCCTCATCCCACCCGAGCTCCCGGAGCAGGGCTGGCAGCAGGCGCCGGCTGCCCCGCGGCGAGGGGCGCCCACGCCCCGCCGGGAGCGCATGCACCCGGCTCCCGCGGGCAGACGGCGGCCGATCCCGGGGAAGCCCGGTGTGGCCTTGGAGGGAGGGAGGCTGGAGGAGAGGAGAAAATCACCGCCGCCACCCGCCCCACCGTCGCCGCCTGCAGCCCTGGACCTCCGTAAAATAAAAGTTTTCCACTCCATCTTGCAGCCGGTCTCTTGACACGAGTCCCAGGCGCCGGAGCGCCGCTGTGCGCCCGCCCGCCGACCCCCCGCCCGATGCGCGCCCGCGGCCGCCCCGCGTACCTGGGGTTGGAGCTGTTCCAGTAGACGGCGTAGCGGTCGGCCACCGCCTTGGCGCCGGGCTCCTGCCCGCGCACGCACACCCACAGCGCCGCGGCCGCCAGCAGCAGCATCTCCACGTGCGGCATCGCGCCCGGCCGGCGGCGCGGCGAGGCGGGATGCGGGAAAAATAAAGAAACGGGGAAGGGGGGGAAAAAAGGAAAAAAAAAATAAAGAAAAAAAAAGACGGGGATGAGGGCAGGCAGAACCGAGCCGGGGCGCGGGAGTTGTGGGGTGAATAAATAAAAAGCGAGGCGCGGAGGCGGTGGGCTCCGCGGCGTGCCGCGCCGCAGCGAGCGGAGGGCGCCTGGCGCCGCAGACGGGCAGCCGGCGGGGAGGGCGATCCGCGGCCCCTCAGGGAGCCTCAACCCGGCAGGGAGTGGTGGGGGCCGAGGCGGGTGGCGGCAGCAAGCGGCGGGCGGTGCTCATGCACCGGGAGTCCCGCACGGAGCCCACGGCACGGCATACACCGGCCCGCCGGCGCGGCGGGCGGGCGAGAGCAGCCGCTCCTCCGCCCCCTGCGAGCGGCCCCGGCGGCGCTGACGGCCGGAGTGCGCGGGGATGGAAGGAGCGAACGAGCGGGAGACCGGGGAGAACAGCGGGGAGGAGGGGAAGGAGATCTTTCCCCTGGAAGCCCACGGGGGGTCCTGGCAATATATTAAAGGCCGCCGGCTGGGAGCGGGACGACAAGCACCCGCAGATCTCAAAGTACAAAGTTTGTGTCTTCCTTTCTGGCCCTCCGCTCCCCGCAAATGAGCAACAAAACAAAAACAGGAAAAAAACAAAAGGGGGGAAGGGGGAAGGGGGGAAGAAGCAAAAGCCCTGAGGAGTTTGCTTGCTGCGCTGATGGAGTTGAGGAGCCTGTTCTGCAGCACAGAGTGTCTTGAAGGAGACTTTGTAGAGTGGTTTTCTTGTCCTTCCTGTTCCTGGGCGGTGGATGCACCAAGGACTGAGCAACAGCAAAGGCGAAAAAAAAAAAAAAAAGGCAAGGAAAAAAGGCGGGGGGGKGGGGGGGGCAGAAAAAAAAAGAACGGCCAATCCAAAAAATATTGCGGCGTGGAAACCAAGGAGATGGAAGTAAAAAAAAAATTGTTTTATGAGAGGGCGTGGAGAAAAGCAAAATCTCGGAGAAGTGCAAAATCAAGCCTGCAAACTCCTCTGATGATGCTGGTCTTGGCTGGCCTCTCCTGCTCGGGGAACGAATGGAGCGATACGGCGAGGTGCGGAAATCTCCTGCTTCAGCCTCCCGGAGCCTCTCTGAGATAAAGCAGGGTCCAGTCCCGTGAACATCAACTTCTGCGGAAGGACAAAACAGTTTGAAAGAGCAGGGAGGGGGTGAGAGAAAAAGAATCCACCCCTCAGATGACTACATAAGGAGATCGAAAAAAAAAACCAACCACCCCAGATCTTCTCGGTCTTGCCCAACAGCTGCTCCCCTTTTCCCTCTGAAGCAGCAGCAAGAGCAGCAAGGAAAAATATACCACGCCAGCAGGCAAATAAATAAACTTGAATGCAGCGGCAGGCAGGGAGGGATCGTAAAGAGCGACGAGGATTGGAGGGGCAAAAGTCAGTTTTGGAAAAAAAAGAAAAAAATTGCTTTATGGGAGGAAAAAAATCTTTAAACAGTCACGCCCCCTTTTGCAATGACCGGTCCCTTCACTGCGTGTAAATCCGACATCAGCAACCTGGAAAAGCTAGGAGCCTGGCGTGCTGAGCCGTCTCTGTGCATGCGTGTGTGCGACAGGCAGCCGCAGAGATATATACGCGGTTTAGCGAGGTACGCACGCACACACACCCCACACGCACACACATACATACATACATGCACACGCGAGGGTCCGAGGCGGGATCTGGCGCTGGTGTGCGTGAGCGATGAAGGCGAGGAGGAGGTGCGGGCAGCCAGCTCGAAGCACGGGCGCTGCTGCTTGATCATGTGGGATTTTTGCATGCAGTTTACTTGGGAAAGGGGGGGATTTGCCGGCGCAGCCAGTCAGGACAGAGCCTGCTGTTTGCTTACAGATTGCCCTTTTTTTTCTTCTTTTTTTTTTTCTTTTTTGCCCTTTTTTTTTTTTTTTTTTTTTTTTTTTTTTTTTTTTTTTTTTTTTACACCTCGACCTGATTGGCTTGCAACACGAGAAGGGAGGCGTCGTCCCGGGCTTCTCCTCCTCCATGCCAAAAAAATACCCAACCCCACCTTCTGGAAACCTGACTAATTGAATTACTAAGAACTCGGAGTGGTTCCTGTGCAGCCTTACTGCTAAAGGTAACCATTTCAACGCCGGATGCTGCGACAGGCATTGCGCGGGGCCCGCGTGCGGACGAGTTTCCGCCTGCCACTAAAAACAGTGCGCCGAGTAATGCCATCGAAACAGAAAACTCCTTCCCCGCCTTCCCCCCGCGGCGGGGCTCGGCTCGCACGCCCCGGGCGATGCGCGGCAGCGCCGGCCCCGCGCACCGCAGCGCTGAGGGACGCGGCGGGGCGCGGGCGGACCTTCCGCAGCCGCGCAGGGGGCTCCGCTCCGCCACCCGCTGCGGCGGACACCGCGCCCCTGACGCGGTTTGGCGGGCGGGGGGCGCCGGGCCGGCGCTCGGCCGCCAAACCCCGCCGGAGCGCGGAGGGGGCGGCGCGGCGCGGGCAGGTGAGCGGCTCCCGCGGGCGGGGCGGGGCGGGGCGGGCGCGCCGGGGGCTCCTCCGGCCGCTCCCAGCGGCGTTGCCGGGGTGACGGCGGCCAGCGCGGCGTCCGTCCCGTCCCATCCCATCCCATCCCGTCCCGTCCCGTCCCGCTCCGTGCCTGCCCCGTCCCGTCCCGCCGCCGGGGCCCGCGGGGCCGCGTCCCGCCCCTCTGCCGCCCGCCCGCGGCGCGCTCGGCGCGGCTCGTTGGAAGCGCCCCGACTCCCCCCAGCGGCGCGGAGCGGCGGCGCAGCGCGGGCGGAGCGGCGGCCGCATCCTGCGCGGGGCTCGGCTCTGCCGCGGGCACGGCGGGGCCGCTCGTTTCCCTGGGGTTTTTCTCGGCGTGGAAAGACGTCCCCGGTTAATCTTCACCGATCGCATCACCCAAACTGCCCGGGATTTCTGCTCTTCGCCCCCCGCTCGGAAGTGACTGAAGCGACGGAGCACGGGCTGGAGTTAAAAAGAAACATTCAAACCCCTTGGGTTTAATTTTTTTTTTGGCATATGTTTTTTTGTTTGTGTGGGTTTGTTTCTCTTTTTGTTGTTGTTGTTATTGTCTGTTTGTTTTGTTTTTAACAAAGTATTCTCCAGTTTTCAAATCTTTGTTATTAAAAGCTTAAAAACTTGTCTCCCCATGGTCTTCCTTCAACCTTGTTTACAGTATGTTGACATCTGTAGATTAGTGTTAATAGAGTATAAAGTACATCAGCCAAGTAAATGACCCAGGTGTAACAGGCACTATAAAACCAAACTCTTTGCATTCTTTTTCATTAAAAGAAGCCCAGCAATTCCCATTTTTTGGGTATCTTTGAACTGAGTTCTTTTAATAAGCATAGACACATCCAATATTTCCTTAGTCTTTTTTCTCCAGCACAGACAGATGTGTGGAAATCACTGCCATTGTAGGAAGCAGAATAAATAACACTTTTTTTTCCCCCAAAGATTCTCCTCGGCCAGATTTGTAAGAAAAGCTCAATTTTTTTCCCCCTTTGTTCTCCTTGTGAGAAGTATCACAGGGAAAGAGCAAGGGGTCAGTTTGTACAACTTAAAATACATTTTAATAGCAGAATCAGAGCTTAATCTAGTATATAAAATATCCTTCCAGGACTACAGTGATTGGGAGTATTTTTAACACATACAAAGCTGTGAAAAGAAGGCAAACTATTAATAATTGGGGAAAAAATCCCCAAAAGACTAACAATAGCAGGAAGATATCCTTTTCCCCTGCTTTACTTAGCAAGCAAGCTGTAGGTGGCTGTATCTTAGTAGTTTATAAACAATATAAAGACATAAATCCTTTGGACTGAGGATGTAAATTAACTCCACGAGTAAAACAAAATACCACTTTAATAAACAGAAAGTAAGGGTATTTTTTTTTAATATGATAACCAGTTCATAGAACTCATCAAATACACAATACCCAGGAACATGCCAGCTTCTAGCCCACTCTCCATTTTTGTGGTTACATGATTAAACAATTATTGATATCACAGTTGTAAACTGCTTCTGTATACCAATGGCCTCTGGCATTAGCCTTCATTTAGCAGAAAGGTAAAGACTGTTAACGAGTGATTCAGCATCAGTGAAACTACTTTGAATACAGTGTTTAGAAGAATTAGTCTGTGTGCATAGTGGGTGTCTGGAGCTGCCTCTGACAAGCCTGTGTAGCTGCCCCTGGATCTCCAGCTCACAGCATAAATGCACCTCTAACACACACTCTACAGCCTGTACATTCTCGGTGGTTGCACAGAATTCCTGTCTGTTGATATGCTGTGCTTCAGTCACCACCTTAATTGATCACATATCTCAAAATAATTAAACTAAGCAGAGCCTAGGACTTTGTCTCACTGAAAAGTGATAGAGCTGTGGATTTTCTCTCTTTGCTGATTTCCCTTAACAATGCACGCGTTATTTGTATCATTGTCCAGCAATTCTTGGTATCTTGAACAGATGCAAATGATTTATGGTGTTATAATGTAGGTAGTATTGCTAAAATATAATTTAAGTAGTTGGCTTTGCCATGCAGAGATACTTTGTCACGCCTTAAAAAGAAAATAGCAGATATATCCCTGCATCGTTCATATACTTGTATGTATGATTTTTATCTTTTATTAATTTAAACAGCGCTTCAGATGTAAAACTAACTAGTAGGACCCAATCTGCTTTTTCGTGACATTGACTCCAGTGACTTTAAACATATTAAACAAGCAAATATCGTGGGCTTTTCCCTTTTCTTAAAACCCAGAGAATTAAGGAAAGACCATTCTGGAAAAAAATGGATACATACTGCAAATCAGTGAAAAAAAATAGCTCTGTCTTAAAACTTTTTTCCTAAATTTTGTGGAAATGTGCATTTTTAAGTCATATGTTAACATTTCAGTAGAATTTTATTAAATGTATCCAGGCAAAAAAAATACATGATATTATGTTTGGTCTGTGTTTAAATCATCTGCAATATTTTCTTAAAAGGCTGTACAAAATTTAAGCTTATTTGTTTATCAGTGGTATCCCTGGACATGTGTTTTTCAGGACCTGAAAGCATCATGCTTTCTTATATTTTAAATCACTCTCTGATCCCATAAACATGGTGACAAAAAATTGTTTAGAAGCAATCTCAGCTTCAAGTTTTGCAAATTGATAACAGAATGGTTAATCATTACAAATTCTCTCATCTTTTACAGTAATCCCTGATGCTGTAAGCTGTCAAAGAGTAATACAGAACAAAATCTTAGACTAATTTCCATATGAGAGGAGTAGGTACCAAAGGCATAAATAATACTGTTAGAGAGAATTACTGAATTCTTTATGGTGCTGCGTGTTCTTAATTTGATTGCAAACATTTTCAACGAGGATGAGAATTTTCTTTCTAGGTGATTACTCTAACTTAAAGATACTTTTTCCTCTCCAATACATTTACCTGTGAGAGACTGTGTGTATGTACTCCATATGTGGAATTTTTTTGTCCTTTTTTGTTTCCCCCTAGGAGGAAGAAATAATCTTATGAAAGAGAACTGAAGAAAAAGGCTTCAGATGAACCTGACCCAGCATTTACTTGTGTGTGTGAGTATTTTCAGCTGGCTAGAATAGAGGAATTAAATGAAGATTCTTGATATTCTTTTTATTAAACTGTCTGGCAACTCCCTTCTCTAACCCTCATTTTCCAGTCTACCAACCAGAGATGACTTATATGTTTACTTTACTGTGATGTACTGAGGCTCAATAGCTTCATGGGTTTAGATGTTCAAAGGAGCAAGTCTGAGATCTCTGTATAAAAAAAAAGAAAATGCCATAACACAAAATACAGTAATTGAATTGTAGACAGCTTTTAGGGGGGGTATAATCCAGAGATATTTTCAGGCATGTTATTTTGTCCAGAAATCATACATGCTCCTTTTTGCATAAGTTTCTTAAGAATTTGCTATTGCTTTTAATGAAAATTATCTACAATTATCAACTTGGCTTCCATTTCAGTTTGTCAGCTCAAAATCCTGTGTGTCTGGCTGGGCAGTCAAAAGATCTTTAGCCCACAAATTGGGCAAGATCTCTTCAGCACATAACTAACTGTTTGAACGTCAGTCTGGAAACTTCCAAAGCTTAATACATTGAGGAAAACTTTGAGAAGGAAACAAAATATTTCCTGGCTTCATATAGCCCTTTCATGGTTTTGTTTTGGTTTTTTTCCCCCAAAGCTTGCAAGGGAAATAATTACAAGGTATGAGATTTTCAAAAACATAAATGAAAGCAGGGTATTTACCTACCCCTAGACACCATCGGAAAATCCACTTTGAAGTTAAATGTAATGTCCCCTCCGTATATGTAGGTAATAACTCAGATATAGTGTTCTACTGTTCAAGTTTGTGTTTGTCTGTTGTTATAAATACTTTTGCTCATGTTTGCTAAATACCTAATTATGTGGAATTTGTTTGTTGACACACAGTAAAGAGCTGAACGTTTATGCCTTTGTGAAGTTAAAGTATTTTTAATACTGTCAATTTGAAAGGCCAAATAAAAACATTTGTTTCTACCCACTCGAGACCCTGTGTACAGTTTCTGGCTTTACAAAATGTAAAGCCCATTGCACTGATTAGTCGTTAATATTGATTCAATAAGAATAACTGAAATAGCTCATCAATATAGTCAAAGCAAGAGAATCCATGGCCCTAGGATAAATATAGAGCTTTCCTTTTCCCATCCACTTCAATTCCTAAAGACATTAATTTGAAGATCTTTTTTAAAGACTTTTGAAAGTTATTGCTCAATCTTAATTTATTACAGAGCCAGGATCTTGCAAAGCCTCCAATTTTGGTATTATCACTGTAGAAACAAGTATTTAAAGCTTGTAGACACAAGAAAGATTAAGCAGTGTACCATAAAGTATAATACAAAAAAAAAGAACAACCAGAGACAGTGGACAGTACTAATATAGTTATTGCAAAGATTGCTGTTCACTCCAGCAAAAAGCTATGTATTGAGCAGATACACTATACAGGTTATACAGATTATGTTACCTGAGCAGGCTCTCATTTCAGCATCTGTGCATCTCCTATGATGACATGGCAGGATTGAAACCAGCTAAGGTAAATATTAATCCTGTTTGACCTTGTGATACTCTTAAATGGTATTTTGTGTTGCTTGCTGTTCAAATGCACATGCTGAGACTGCATTTTTCCAGAGTCCTCATGATGAAAGTTAGCTTTTCAGGATTCTTTGTCTGCACCGAGTAACTGCACCTGGTGGTCTAGAACATCAGTGTTTGCTTAGAAACTCTGTTTTTCAGCAGTCTTTTCAAAACAGACAGAAGGAGATTGAAAAAAAACAGACAAACAAAACCAAACCCTCAGAAGACTAAAAGAGGTCCACGTGCGTGTAAAAACAAATACTGAATTCAAAATAATATGACAAGAAACAGATGTTTGCAGGTATTTGTGGTTCTTGGGTTTGTAGTGACACATTGATTAGTGGAGAAAGCATTGATCTTGCTTATGGGCATACTGTCTTTTGTTTGTTGCTTGTTTAAGCCTTGTTGCATGGGATGGACAACTACGTTGGGTTTTTTTCTGTCTATGCCCAGATAAGTGAAGAAAAACAAGTCAGAAAATCAAAGCACAGGTGGCCTGTTGTTATCACCTGGAAACACAATGGAAATCCTGTACTTGATTGCCTTCAGCACTATGTAGTAAACATGATTATTAATTTTTATTATTAATAGCACACTTTATAAGACTAAAAAAAATTCACAAGATACTCTTTAATACTTTTCAGAATTTAATCAACTTTCAGGATAATTTTCAATTTAAGTTCGTGAAACTGCAACCATTATTCTTGCTGTTCATTTTACATATGAATCATAAGCTGTAAAATCATAAAGACTTCCTATTGTTGCAAAACCTTGTGCTCACTTGTGCATATCTTTCAGTACACAGCAAAGTCTTAGACTTTGACACTGTTCCTCATCACACAGCACCACCCATCAACTAACATTACTCACATTAGTGAAAATGAATCAACATTAAAAAAACCCAAACAACAAAGAGCTGTGAAGTGGGTTACTACAGGTCATGCCACGATTCTGCACTGAGTTAGCACTGGAGGTGCTTGCCCTGATATGTAACACAAGCAGTATGTAGAGTTTTGTAGTCCAAAGACAGCTCTAAGGAATTGGCATGCAAAGGTAGCTAAATGGCGCGAGGTAGCCTTTCCATTCCGGAAACTTGAGAGCTCCTTGGCTAACGCGGGCTTGGTGTGCGTCAGTCACATGCTGGAGAGCTGTTTGCAGAGGAGATGCTTTCCTCACCGTGGGAACAGCCCTGGCAGTGCGTTGTGAGGTGCTGTGGGTGGCACATGGCCTGTGCAGATGGTGGTCTCCGAGACGTCTGCCGGCGCAGCGCAAAGGTTCCCTCCGTGGGTATCTGGTGCGGCTTCTCGCCCACGCTGTTTACTCTGCACAACAGCAGCTCCGCTGGTGCTGCAGCAGTGGAACAAGGCCCTTTGTGCCGGGGGGGAAAATCTAATCTGGTTAAAAGAACAAACAGAAACAAGACTGATATATATATTATTGCACTTAATTAGCAAGCAAATTCTGGAGAAGTCTGTGCGCAACTGTGCACTTTGGAAGGTGTTAGCTGGAAGAAAGAAATGTCAGAGGTTTCAGTCATAAAGTGCTGATGATTCATTTGCTGTGGGCAATGTGGAAGGCACTTGCAGTGGTTTTAGCTATACCATTTGGACTTCAACAATGTTTTTAATTAAAAAGCCAATTCTTAGAGTCATGTGAGTAAGAGAAAATACACCCTTTCCTTTAAAAACTGCATTTCTGCACAGTTTGCAGAATAGAGTTTGAAGAGTGAAACCTAAGTGTTTTTTAAATAGCAGATATCACATTCGTGACTGGGTTATTTGCAGTCCTGTATGTTTGTGAATTCCAATACGAAATAGAAGGAGAAGGGTTATCCAAGACATTTAGGAAAGCAGCAAACCACAACTTTCAAGACAGGGGCATGAGAGAAGGGACATTTTCTTAACCCTCTTTATTCCTAAATCAGAGGCGTCCACTAGCATAACACTTCTATTGTAGATATTGTATACAGCGTTTTCCACCGCATATGGTATACCAAGTTTGGCTGACTCTTGAATTCCAGGAGATTAGACTCGGCCAAACAAGAACAGAGCAGAATTAGCTGCCTTGTGTGATCTATGCCAGCAAAACAGACATCAGCTTGACAAATGCCAGTTAGATAATAGTCAAGGAAAGCCAGATGCAGAAAAGCAATAAGGTTAAAATTTTTTAGGACTGTTTAGCAAGACTTTGGTTACAGTCTCATTGTCAGTGCAAGTGCTGTGGATGTAGTGGAGAATTAATTTATGAAAACATCGCAAAAGTTTGAATCACATTGTCTGCTTTGTGCCAGTTCTAAGTGAATATTGTTCTCCTTATCATCAGCTGTGCCATAATCTTTTAGAGCATTGTACTGTTAGAGGAAAAAATATGAGAATTTTATTTTCTCAGACCGTAATGTCAAAAACTTAGATGAGAGAAAGTAGTCTTTTGGCACTCATGATCCCTTTTCCTTCATTATGATTTTTTTTTAACAAGTTCCATCTCAGATGAGCTTTCATACAGACTTCTCTGCTTAATGAAAATTATTCATTAAAATATTACTCTTTTAAATTGAAGTTACAAAAGACTTGTACAGTTAAGAAATTAATTTCACACCTTTTTGGCAATCATTTGCTTTTACTGTCCTTCATTTTGGACCTTGGCCATAGGCACTTCAAAGACATGTATCTTATATTTGACATTGGAAAGGTATTCTCAAAACCAATTTTTTCAACCTTCCATGTCAAAGTGAGGAAAACAGGAGATGTGGAATCCAGCTAACAGATGACTGAAGAACAGTTCTGAAATGCAGGACTACTTTAGAATTGTTGAAGGAGAATGCCAAAATCAAGAATTGAAGGTCTACTGATAAATTGTAAAAGGGTAGAAGTAAGGTCTTTGAAAGAATTTATAAGCAGGCTTCTTAATTAGGAGGGATTATTAATATCTTGTAAATCCACTGTGTATTCTTAGATCATTTAGCTTTTCTGCATAAACAAGAGAAACCACACAGTAATTGTCTTACACTTCTGAAATCCTTTGTCGACAGGCATATGGCAGAAACAGATCACGTTATCTAAAGGCTGCCGACGAAATCAAGAGATCCACTTACAACAGTGAAAAGGTTTTCATTTTGAGTGACAAGTGGTGTTTTCTGCTGTGCAAATGTTGCTGTGTCTTCTCTGAGCAAAGAAACAGGAGTAATGATTAATTTTGTGTAACTATTAAACTTTACTTCAGAGGGAAAAAAAGAAAAAGAGAAGAGGGGAAAAAACCCTGGGCAAAACAAACCAGAATGTGGCACTCTGAGGTCTGAGGTCAATAGTCACAGTGGATTTTTTATTACTAAGTTACTAGGATTTGATCAGTTTGATATTCCTTTGACATGTAATAGAATACCAGAACTTTATCAGAAGGAATTTGCCACTTAATTTATTGCCACATCTTCCCATTTAACAAATCCTGAGGTTAAATTCTGTGTTTGTCTACATGAATTAATAAGCTGCAGAGTGGGTGTTCTTTATTCAATCAGAGTGTACCACTAAGGTTGCCACTGCTGTATTATAGGGCTCAGTAAAACCTCCTGCTCCTGGAAGGCACTGAGCGAGATTGTCACACACAGAGCATATTCATGTCTCATTATCTTTGGTGCAGTAAAGGATATTTGGAATTTTACAGGAATTAATTCAACAGGACTAGACCTACAGTGCCTACATCTTCCATGAGTTACAGTAAAAGAAAACTAGTGTGTTGTTATAAAACATGTTTGTGCCCAGAATCTGTGCAAATTGTCACAGAGTGATTTACAGGTCACTTACGAGAAAATCTGTAGCAAGACACTTAACACAGTCTTGCCAATATCAAGCAGATCTGACACAGCACAGTTTCTTTTGCATGGCTTGTACCTATACCTATGCTCCACTGCATAGGCTTAAGACTTAAGGGATTCTTGTATCTGCAATGTAAATTTACATAGGTGATAGACAATAAATCAAGATTAATAAAATGTGTGATAAATTTTCATTAGTAATGGAAAGGCTGATGTGAAAAATCAAAGAACATTGAACTGAGTTGAAGTGTTACCTGCAAACATATCCTTGCCAACAAAAATACTCTGCATTGTAGATCAAGAAAGTGTAGTACATGGTATTTAGTGTAATTGGCAAAACAGCAAAGGATATCACTATAGCACGATAAATACTTATACACTATATACCCTATAGTATAAAGCCTGATATCACTGTTTATATATGTTAGGCAAAATATGGAACTCTAAAGCTTTTTTGCAACATAATCCCTTTATACATATATACACACACACACACACACATATACATATATATGTATATGTGTGTGTGTGTGTGTTTGTGTATCTATATATATCTGTAAGAGACCACTTTTTCTTTTTTTTTGGTCCTGAAAATCCTGAAAGGTTATAATGATGGTTTAAAATAAGTAACCCTCAATTTTTCCTTTGTGGTCATCAATTCCACTTCTCCAAAGAACCTCATAAACACAATGGGCCCGATGCCAAAACAAAAATTAAATGCTCGTGTGATCCCCAAGGGAAGACATACTTTAACTATGAAGTATTCTCACAAGAAACCTCATAAACCTTACATGAAAGTGAATGATCTAGAGTTTGTGGCATTAATGTTTGTTGCTTTGACAGCACTGTTTATCAAAATAACTACAATTTTCAAAGAAAGACTACTTAATTTTGACTATATTGCTTTTCTGTTGGAAAGGACCTATAAATAATAAGTTCACAAAGTTTTTGGGGTAGTTTGCAGTTGATCTAGTTGGTTCCGCAGCAGTCAGTTAATCCCTTCAAAGTATCATCTATTCATCAGTTCATTATTTTCTCCAAGCGTAGATGGAATATATTAAAGCTATGTGGAAGCATTTGAAAAGAAAAAAGGTTGGAAAAGAACAGTTCCCTGCATGTCAACCCTTTAGAGAACTAAGAAAACCAGATGCTTTGTTGTATTGTTTTCCCAAAATACTTCTACTGTCCTTTCCCCTTTTCCTCCTCTACAGTATTTATCTCCTTTTCTTATACTCATTTAGGAAACTGCATTTAAAAAGCAAGTCAGGTTACATTTGTCAGGTATAGTTGCACTCGTATTACTCTGATATTCTCTAGCTGCTCTTGGCTTTTGTTACTGATTTATAAGAGCTGGCTGTAATTTGGTAGCACGCATTCTAAAAGAAGTGGCAGTTTAACATCAAAAGACACAGAAGAAGTAAGGGTCTCAGACTTGCACAAAGTTTCCACATACACAATATACTATTGTTTGTACTGCATATGCATAACAATTGTTTGAAAGTATTCAGCCTTGCTTGCCAATAACTTCTCACTCGTGTATGGGCCTAGACCTTTTACAGTTCGAGTTTTTTATTTGGTCTGCTTGGGAAGATAGAGGCAAAATTCATCATGGACTTCAGTGAGATCTGGATTTTACTCACAGTGGGTAAAAAACCTAACAGCACCAAACTGAATAGCTGCAATATGCTACACAGTGATGTTAAATCTCAGAATACTGTGCCAGATCTCCTAGCATAATTTTCTTTTATTTGCAGCTAACAGAAAAAAAGTATTTCATAAGCTTGCAAATTTCACTCCAAAGTATAAAGGAAAATTCTTTGATTTGTTGCTTTCTGCAGGTATGAAGACGTATCTCGCTCGGTCAAAGAGTGTGGAGGAGAATATATGGAAAATACCTGTAAACAAAGGGAAAATATTTGAAGCCATGTTTAGACACTCAGCAACTCAGTGTATTTGACAAAGAAAGGTAAAGAAGAGTTTTTTCTTCTTTTTAACTGGGAGGCCTGAGGCATTTGAGTTTAGTACTTTTCTAGGGCCATCTGCCTCAAGTCTATAGATGAGACATTCCTGTAGGTCCCTGAAGTTACAGTTGGTTGTAGATTAAACATCACTGCAGGTCAGGTTGCTGCCCACAAATACAAATCTATGATATTGCAGTTCTGAAACCCATGGTTCCTTTTTGTATGCTTTCCTCAGCCACTCTTGAATGGTCAACAGGAAGACTTACCTAATGGTATCATAGTTTCTGTAGGAGCCACCCCATTAGGAAAAACCAGAACTGCAGAATAATGTCTTTTCCAGCAGTATCCAAAATACTCTTCTATTAGGAACTGCAGTAGGATTAAGACTGAAGTCTGCAAGAATTTTACTACTGCCTACAGTGAAATCAGAATTTTGCCAAGTTAAATGTAACATAATCCAGGCCAGGATTTATGGACATCCTGCACTCTGATACCAGGCAGCACCAAGCTGTATTTAATCAGATAGAGAGTGGAAACTCAGAGCACACTGTCTGTGGTGAGTAGCTTCAACAAATGGTGCCTTTTAATATCTTTACAAATGTGTTCCACCATCTTTTTCAGACAAAGAAAAAGCACTGCACCCCAAACTTTATTAATATCATCAGGGTTTTTTGGTTTTGTTAAATAAACTGTATTCTCTCCCTAGTGTTTTTTCAGTAACCTCTCAGCTTCACAGATCAGCACTCCAGTGCCTCACCTCCTCTGTTCAGATCTGTTTCTTTGCCATTGCAAATACTTAGTTAACACCACCTGACTGCTAAGAAGCTAAAAGATCATGATTGTTCTATCCAGAACATAATACAGTTGTCATAGTTATAAGAGAACTCACAACCTAGATTTTCCAGCAGTCCATATCTGATATTTGCTTGTTCCACAACCTTTCACAAATCACTTAACCTCACTGATTTGCAGCTTACGTATCTGAAAAGCAGATTTAGTAATAATTACCTACTTTCCACAAGTGTTGAGGGGATTAATTAATCAGTGTTTGTTAAGCACTTAAAATCCCTTGGATGAACGGCACTAAATTAAAAAAAAATATTTCAACTCAGAACTTTAAATGCCAGAATTATTATTATTATTATAATTCATCCAATCTTAGATATTATAGTTCCTATAAATTCACTTCAATTGACTGTGTGACTGCTGAAGCATCTCTCCTTAAATAATGTCCAGTCTTGAATTTAAAGAAAATTTGAGCGATGGACAATCTGATATCCCTGGACAGCTGTAACCTGGCGATACTTTAAAACTAGTTGTTACACAACTGGATCAAATTTGCTGAGCTACAGCTTTTATCCCTTTTGATTTTGTCTAGCCTTTGTTTGCTATGTATAAGTGCTCTGTTATACTGTATCTTCTTTTCTAGTTGATGCTTATGTTTCCCTGTGACTGAAAAATCTCTTTGATAAACTGGACCAACAGAGTGACTCTAGAACTACAGGAATAACCTGCTTTTCCATTTTCCATTAATTTCTGTAGTTCTTCACAGAACAATTTCATAATTTTCAGCATTTTTCTGTTGTGGATAATAAAACTGGATGCAAATGGACTCAGCAAGCCACAAGATCCTATTGCTTCTCACAGATAAGTATTTCTCTACCTACACCTCTGAGCATTGCTTTATAGCTGTGAATAAAGTTGAAACAAATAAATAAAGAGGCTTGTAAGCACTTGGTTAGTCACCCTAACTAGAAAAGCAATGGCTTTTAGTTAAGTCTTTTAGCCTATTGGTCTGCCAAAATGACCAATGTTTTCTCTATTCCCGTGCTTGTACATTAAATAAAAGTAGCATGAATGAACACTTTGCTACTTTTTAATCCATTCAAACATCATGTATGGGAGTATCAGACTCTTTTGTCCACAGGAGTAGCATGTAAAAATCTATGTGTTCCCCTATCACAGGGCTAAATTTAAAGTTCTTGGGAATCTAAAGTTATGAGTCAGTAGCCTTTCTATGCACCACACATTCGTAGTTTTGCATGCTTTAGAATTCCTGTGATCCTCAGGTAATACCTACATCTTGCAAAAAATTTTTTTCACAGGAACATTTTTTCCTTCCCCATATTTCTTTCCTTTGTTTCTTTCTTGCGTTTTCACAGAATCACGGAATCATAGAATTCAGGAAGAGACCCATAAAGATCGTGGAATCCAACTCCTGGCCCTGCACAGGACACCCCAAGAATCACACCATGTGCCTGAAAGTGTTGTCTAAATGCTTATTGACCTCTGCCAGTCTTGGTGCTGTGACCACTTCCCTGGGGAGCCTGTTCCAGTGCCCAAACACCCTCTGGATGAAGAATCTTTTCCTGATATCCAACCTAAACCTCCCCTCATTCAGCTTCAGGCCATTTTCTTGGGTCCTGTCACTGGTCATCACAGAGAAGAGATCAGTGTCTGCCCCTCCTCTTCCCCTCACAAGGAGGTCATAACTGCAATGAGGTTTCCCCTCAGTCTCTTCTTCTCTTTCAAAGTGTGTAGGACAATATTTAAAAACACTGTGTCCTTTCTCTCATCCCCCCTCAATCTTTATACTCATCTCAACAACGAGTAAACTGCATTTTATTCAGGTTTTTTTGTTCTGCATTAGTTAGAACAATGCAGCATTACTTTTTTCCTCTAAAAATACGTGTATTTCCCATTTAATAACATAAAGTATACTCTTTACTTTATCCTGTTTTTAAGGTAATGGTAATGACATCGGTGACACGAAAACCAAAGACTCTTAAAGAAGCAATATCATAAGCATATACAGTACATTTAAAATAAATTACATGTTGTAGAAAACAGAGATGGACACACTTTCTCTGGTGTCAGCCTTAGTGATTTTGCCAGTGGAGCTTTAAATGTTAAGAGCTGAATCTTCACTTTCTCTTCAGAAGCTATGCCAT
This sequence comes from Amblyornis subalaris, assembly GCA_018881555.1. NCBI lineage: Eukaryota > Metazoa > Chordata > Aves > Passeriformes > Ptilonorhynchidae > Amblyornis > Amblyornis subalaris. The sequence goes on along the minus strand of JACAXG010000117.1, from coordinate 1,705,094 downwards.
AATGTTGCAGATCTAACCATGAAGATTTTTATTCTGACATTTAAACTACATTTTCTCACGCTTTTTTCTTATGCCATCCTTGCTCGCTGTATCCATAAACAACTCCTCTTCCTTCATGGGATTTATAATCTTGAGATGCATGTGTTTGAATTTAACCAGAAGACATTTCAAATGAAAACGATCAAAACTAGTTTTGCCTCTGTCTTATTGGACTAGATTGATGTTAGAGCACAACACTCTCAGACCAGGTTCCTTCAGATATTCCACATGTGGGCAGTTTTCATATTTTAATACCAAATTTACTTATCTTAAGACATTTGACATTACAAGCGATTTTGATTCAGCAGACAAATACAGCAATATATTGAAAATGCAACACAAGGATAATAAAGCAATTGCAGAAGGCAGTTGAAAAACAATAAAAATGTGATTCCCAGTCCTGGTGTGTCTCTATGTTGACCATCACTGGGGTGGTTGGTCGAAGCCAGCTCATGCCTGCTGCTCTGCTCAAATTTTGTTTTGTAGGTTGCTCAGTTTTTACACACTTGCATGGGACTGAGCCACTCGTACATTTCTCCCATGCTGGTCTGGCTGGCTTAGGAAGACATCCACACCTTTTTGACTAACTTATGGAAGCATTTACACAGGTAGTAGATCCACTCAGCTTATAGGCCCATTGATTAAACCAGAGGCCAGCCTCATGCCTGCTTTGTGTTGGGGAAAGTTCTGCTTTCTTTACAACAGCTATGGTCACCCCTTGTGCTGTTCCCTGGGCCTCAGGAACAGGGCTTTGCCCGTCTCCTCTGAGTCTTCCTCCATTGTTGGGGTTCATTCATTACTCACAGTTGATGTGACCTGACCCTTAGTGATTTTGCAGTTATTTCTACAGAGAGAGGAAAACAATTATGTTAAGATAGATGCACTTTAGCTAATGCACTAGTGAGGTCATCAGGAAGGAGAACAGCAGGGATGGCACAGGCTGTTATACACATATCACACCGTTCTGAAGAAGCAGATAGGATAATAAAAATTCAGTTGAGATCTATACATTAGACTAAGTACTTCTAGCAGTGAAGTCAGAGTGCATTTGCCATCCAGGATGGTTTTTATGCTTATCCTTTTCTGACACCTTTTTTTCTAAGTGTCCCTGACAACACTCTCATGACAGGAGACTGGGCATGTCAAACCTTTTCTCTGACCTGGTGCAGCTGTTCTTACATTCTTAATGTAATAGGAACATCGCCAGGGTCACTAACTAGTGTCAGTCAAACTTGAGAAGTGTTTTAATCCAAAAATCTTTTGAACTAAATACGTTCCTTAAATGGATTATGCCATTTTCTTAGATTACCTTAGACAGAAGAGATGAACAAACCAAGAACTGATATGCTTAAAACACAGCTAAGGTTTATTTTAATTCCTTTCAAGCAAAGATCTCAAAGTAAATACTGATCTAAGACCACAGTATTCCTCTGGGAAGTATGCTTGACTCCGAATTATTCTAATAGCTTTACAAATGCATAAGTAGGCTAAATGAATTATTCCACTAAACTCTGACATAATACTGTTATTACATTTGACTTGAAGACCTGAGTAGACCACATACAAGTAGTGCCTGCATGAATCAGTGTACACAAACACAGATTGGAACAGTCGCTATCACAGCTAGGTTATAAAGTTGTTACCATAAGGTGAGTGTGTCAATATATGTATTTATGTGTCTACACGGAGGTGAATGTATGCTAAAAATCTCTATTCTTGGACACAGAATAAGTCACAGATGAACACAAAAAAGCAAGACTCCTCACAAATAAAAAGCTCCCTCCCTTACCATTGCTACTTAACATCCTCCTCCTGTAGCACAGTGTGTAGGTCCTCTCCAGTTTCCAGCTGTACACACCAGATGTAGGGGTCAGGTGGTGATTCCAACCACGTCACAGGTCTGTCCTTCTTCCTCTATCCCTCAGATACAGCACAGTTTTAGAGAAGGGTGTCCCAGCCCTCCTGTTCCTTCTCATACTTACGCCTCCAGGCTGCCCATTTCTGAGGATTCAGTCCAAGCTGAAGCTTCCATTCTGAAATGTCCTACTCCTCTCTTAAGAGCCAGAGTATGCAATGGAAATTTATGGTGTTGATCAAGCACCAGATCCAAGGAAAAATAGTTTATGTGAAATTATGAAGTCAAGACAATAATTTCTACCTTTTTTGAAATAGCATGAAAACTAATTGTTCAGCAGATTATTATTCACTATCTGGGGGCAAGACAGGAAGAGAACTGTGCGTTCAATCTGCTTCATAGATAACATTTCATGTACAATTACATCCCTTTCATAAATGCTCAAGTGCATTTGTGAAGTAAGCAAACTGGCATATATAAATGTAAGGTCTGGTTTATAAACCAGAGTTAGTAGGTAGGTGTGCAAGTGGGCAGGAGATTTCCAGGACAAATGGACATTTTAGTTAATACCCCCAAAATGATTTCCTGCTGTCTGCAGTTGACTGTCTTTTCACAAGGGTGTGGACCCAGAATTCTCCAGCCAACAAATGAAATTTGCAAAATACATCATGATCATCTGATTTGATTTTGGCTTGATTTTTCTGTTGGACATGCAATGTATTGTCCCCTGAGAAAAAATATATATATAAAGCAATGTAGGCATTACTGGCTTTCTGAGTCAGGCACCTCATCTGAAAATGAATTACAGGAATTGGTAAATACCATAATTAGTTTGGCTAAATTTTTTCAGAAACCTTTATTTCTAATGGTAGCCTGAAGTTTTGTATGTGTTTCGCTAATTATAGCCATTTTTGTCAAACCATGTGCTCTTGGGGAATCTCCTACCAGAAATACAATGAGTTCTACATTGTGAGTGACAGTTCTAGATTAACAGGTCAGCAATGTTGTAAAAAGGTCATTGGCAACTCCTCTGACAGATTGCTTTGAGTTTTAAGAGCTTCCATGTACATCTGGCAGAAGGACTGGGTGCTACAGAAGATAAAACTTTCTGATAAATCTTGAGGAGACTAAAGAATCAAGCAGAACAGTTGAGTAAGTGGAATGAAGTGGAATAAGCCCGATCTTCATGGCATTTTGCCACATTTTCCCAAATGGCTCTAAAATGAAACAAGGACACAATGTGTGTTCATCGTGGAGCTATATGAGCAGCCAGAGAAAAAGAATTAAAGGCAAAACATTTTGAGTCTGTGAGGGAAATCAGATCAAAAGGGCCACATTCATATCACATCACCACTGGCTTCTAAGGCTTTAGCAGATTATTGTGTATGACAGATAGCTTTGAGAACAAGCAAATCACTTTTTTTTTTTTTTCTGTAAGTCTATTGCCTCATTGCCTGCTGTGGCAGCTAGGTAATGGAGATTACTTCATGCCCAAGTGAGAATGAATAGGCTACTGTGTACAAGTCTGTTGGGAAGAAAAATATTTTGTCTATCTTCAGCTCAGAGCACAGTATTTTTGCAGAGATTTGAACGCAGAGTCATTAGGTTGCAGTGAGCAGGGAGATGCAGTAAATAAGATAATAATGCATAGTTTGGGTAACATTCAAAATAGTATTAATCTGAGTTAATTTTTCAGTCCTTTGGAAATTTCATGTTTTACTGTTTCTCTTCCACCTGTGGCCAATTCACGGCAGTCTCTGCTGCCATGAGGTCAAAAAAAACCAAACCACTACCTTTTCTGGGGATAGCTGTTGGTGCTGAGACCAAGATCATTTAGTCTTCTTCAGTCAGCAGCATCTCACATTGTGAAGTTCCCACTTCACAAAGGTCACGACAACTCTCTGCCACAAAACAGTAAAAATCAAATTCCCACACTTCTGTTTCAGGACAGGTTAGACAGATAGGACACTCTAAGTGTAAAGCACTAATAGGTTCCTTTGTCCCTGCTGCAGTGTCACACTAGGTCAGAAACTGGGCCTGGACAGTGAAAAATGGAAGAGCTTGAGAACAGAGGCTTGGCTAAAAGAGTGATGAAAACCAATTTAGCTGTAATCTGGCAGCTGTAAATTTAACTTTGATGGCAGAATATCTATAATTAGGAACAGGACAGGAAGGCAGACAGTATAGAAATAGCAAGAGAGCTAGCAAGGTTTTGGTTGAATTTTCTGACTATGATGGATGATTTGAAAACTGAAAGAAGATTATATTAATGAAGACGGCCCAATTATTTTTACAGTGTATGATCAGGTACCAAAACTAGGTCAAGATAAAAATAACTCAGATAGTTTTATCACATAAAAAATTAAATAAATTTACAACAACTAGTTGGGCTAGCAAAAGTACATTCTAAACCAGAAGATGGTAGCATTAAGTCAATATGGTGTAGTTTTGGCTTTCAGATGAAACTGCTTGGTGATCAATAGGTGCACTTGTTTTGTGTGTGAAAGGAAAAGACTGGCATGAACCCTGCAGAAATGCTCAGCAACAGGTCATTAACGATTCTAAGAATATAAAGTAAACCAGAACAAAGGAAAGAAGCCTTGGGATTTATCTGAGATTTCCCCCATTAAGAGATGTGGCAGTGTACACTTTGCTTATGCCATCTGCACAAGTGAGGAGCTCAGTCCGGCGCTCCAGGCACTGCTGTATTAAATATTGATAGGGATTCACTGTATAGTAGATTTTTCCTTCTAAGGAACTGCTAAATAGTTAATGAGGAGTTAGGCAGCTGAGTCCATCCTGAATGGGTAATTCTTTCAGTAACAACAGTTTGTTTGCCCCTTGAGGGTTCGTTTTTTTACCATCTCGTACAACAAAATATAATTTGACTTAGGCTTATTATTTCGTAACCAAAAAAATATATACGAATTGATTACTGTATTCTAAATTATCTGAACACCTTTGGAAATCTTTCCCTGCTCATAAATAAACAATGAACAAGTAGCTAGTCAGCATCTGTCTGATGAATTACAGTGTTTGAAGCATCACAGTCAATGTGATCTGGTCAATAATAGACAGCAGCAAAAAAAGATACCATATTACCAAGCAGAAAAATTAGCTTTTCTATTGCTTTTACTCATTTCTTCCTAGCCACAGTGAATAGATATACCCTTGCACATTCTAAACCTATGTTACAAGAGTCTCAGTACACTGAGACTGGTTGTCAGCCAGCTGTGTGTTCATCAGCTGTCAGCTCACTGCTTCTTTGTTAAAAAAATGGGGAAAAAAAGTACTTTCTTTCCTGAGGATTTTGTGCTTAAAGATGGTGGTAATTGGAAATGGGATCCCTTTGTGTATCTACAGAGAAATACAAAGGCAGGAAACATTTCCTCCACAGCACACTACTAATACATTTCAGTCAGGCAGCAAAAGAAGAAAGTGATGATGTGAATCCTCAGGAACATTCACATCTGGGAAAATTGTGTTACTTGTTTTCTGAAACTGACCTCAGGTGAGTTTTGACTTGTAGCTTGCTTTAGAATAGAGAAGGTGAATGCTCACGGACAATAGTCACCAGCTCAAATCAAATCCAAGTTAGTCTTCAGCCACTGAACATCAGCTGTTCAGTAGCAGACACAGAGGTCTTGCTCCAGGTAGACAAGACAAAAGCAAGTGTGTGGAGACCATAGACAACTTGTGCAGGCTTTCCAAGTCACCTGTTACAGGCATGCCCAGCTTTTCACAATGTCTGTATCTGCAGAGTAGCTGTTCCTGCTCAGTTCACTAGATAAACATGGGTCATTGGGTGGTTGATCTAATCTTTTTAAAATCCAATAAGCATTTCATAGGTACCTTAAGAGAAAACATAGTAAGGAGTATTAAGATTTTGTATTTGTAGGGAGGGATGTTAGGGTACAAAAACAGGTAGCAGGTTTTATGTAGGTATTTAAACATTTGGCTAGAATAGGTAGTCACAATCAACTCAGTGCATGAAACAATAACACTGCTGACAATGCAACACGAGGCATGAGAGACTACCTTGTAGCAGATAAACTGAATGTTTTTATAGTCGGCCCGCTTTCACTCTACATTACCTTAAACCATCATAAAACATGACCTACTCCACTGCACAAAAACTGCTTGGTATTTCTGCTATAAAAGGACAGTGCTGAACACGGTGCAAAAGCCAGGCAGGCTTTGCAGTATGCCTCAGAGAGACACAAAGAGAAGGACTGTCAGAACGTAAGCATTTCATAAAGTAATAAATCAGTGTTACAATAAATAAGAAACCCTGAGGTTTGACAGACACCTCTCAAGTTAGTGAGGGAAGAAACTGTCTTGAATTTTTATGTTTTACAAGTTGTCCTGTTTTCCCAACACAATCTATCTGAATTTTAAGGAAAATAATTTATCTGAATGCAATAGAACGCTATACCTCAAGTGTAGTCTTCTGATCAGTTACTCTCATAGCCTTACTACCACAAAATAAGAAGCGATACTGACTATTTAAGCACAAGAAGTGCAGGAAAATACAAGGAATGCATATTTTAAGCTGAACAGGCCTTCTACCCCAGGGGAACTGATCTGAATGGAGAAAGTTTGTGGTTTTTGCTAGCAGTCCACAGGAGACTGTGTTGTCTGGTCTGTCACTACAGCTATTGATCATGCTGACAGCACCCTTTTACCAAAAGGCACTGCTTTTTAGTCTCTCCCCCAGTTCCATCCATATCTATGGATAGAAGAACAATGTTTGCCATTTTCTGTCACTGCAAACACTCTCCCCTGCTCTGCAGCTTTTCCACTACTGTGGCCTTTGTCATATTTAACACAGAGAGGAGTAAATTTGGCTTCTCATTCACACTTTTTTTTTCCCCCTCATAAAGTCGTAATTCTACAGGGAGCAACCTGATTACCCAGGAAACAGAGCACAACCCTCTGCCCACAATAAGACAGAGTGTACATAGCAGACAGGGCCCTTCCATTTCCCTTTTAAGCTCTACTTTGAGTATGATGGCAAGAACATAACATGACATTAATCCTGCTGGATAAGAACAAACCATCTAGGACAGCATCTTGTCTATGTCAATGAGCAAAAGCAGATGGTAAGGGAAATTACTTATAAACACAGTGTAAGCTTGTAAGGCACTTTCTTCATTTTGGTACACTGTGATGCACTGGGCAACATGGCAGAAGCTGAAGCTTCCTTCTCAACCCGATGCAGAGGAATTGCTGCCAGAGGAAGATGAGGTTTGTGTACTTTTTTCAGAGTTCCCAATAAAAATAAATAATTTATCTAAGTAATGCTGATGAAAATAAGGCGAGGAAGCTCCTGTGTTTACAGCTTCATGCAGTTCAGAGACGAGTATCGATAGTCTGTCAATAGCAGCTAAACCAGCCTGCAAGTGACAGCAGTGATGACAATAGCTCTTCAAGAAACTACTTCAAGGATTTGTTTGCTTGCATAAATGGACATGTTCCTACTAAGGCTTCACCAATCTTGGGGTGGGTGATCACCTCAGAATACATGCCAACAACAGTTCAGTGAGGTAAACTTTCATGAAAAACACCAGACCCTGAATACAGTGACGTTTAGAGACTATGTGACTAAAAAGTAGATATTCTGAACAATGTATCTGAAAGAAAGAGGAATGGTGGTAGAGGTTGTTCTTTAGAATGTGCTTGGTGTATTGGGCTGAAGTGAACACGTTAATAATTATGAAACTGTTGTTAGAGAGTCTGTCTGAGACAGTGTAGGCTGAAGCAAACCTTGCCCATCCAAGGAGACTTTGTGAATAAACTAGAGGGCAACACAGAGAAGCTATTATGAAGAATCCTGTGGTTACAGTGGCGTGCTGAAATGTAGCACTGTCAATGGGACAGATAGCCAAAAGAGTTAAGGACAGAAAAGAGGGACTCTGCTGGATTTTGGAGAGTAATGGCCTTGGCAAGCAAGTATGCAAATAGCAGCGATGGACCTATTGCTACAGTGAATCCTAGGGAGTATCGCCTGTAGTTCAAGTACAACAAATCACATGGCTCAGATAAAACCCATCCAAGGGTACCAAAGAAAATAAACCTTTGGAAATTGTAGAAACTGCAATGAGGAAGCTGAATACAATGAATATGAGGACACAGAGCAAAAGAAGAAGCAACTGTTTTGCACCCAGTATATTCTATTTGCAGAATTCAATGTCAGAGTGGGGTCACAGAATGACACTCAGAAACAAAGTAGGGTTGGTTCATGCTGTGACTTGATGATAACCTTGTGATTATCCAAGTGATAAGCTGTCTGGTCTTGAGTTTTGGTACACAGAGACTTAAGGGGGAAGGAAAGTAGGTTAGAAAAAAGTGTCCTGTGCCTCAGCCACCTGTAATATTAGTGGTATGTACATCACAAAATTTGCCTTCCTGGTCGGATCAGCACTGGCCACTGCCCAGAGACAACTATTTCTGAAAGACCAGCATTGTCTGCTAAAAACAGATTGTTATTTCTCTTTTACTATGTTTCTCTGTCAGGTTTCTGATCTTTGATCAGCTTCTTGATTACCTTCTCACAGCTAGTGTATTTCTGTGACAGAGTCTGCTGGCCAGTGAATTGAGTCTGTGCTCAGAGGAAAAGGCATTCTGAGACCAACCCGTGGTGTTTCTACGTCAGTGTGTGTAGCAACAGTCAGGGAGAGCAACAGTCAGGAGGAATTGCAAGGTCATGCCTGGTTTCAGGGCTATGGTGTGAGCACAGTCGCAGAGGCTGAGTGGCACCATGAGCAGGGGCTTCTTTAGGGAGAGAAGAAGAGGAGGGAGGATTGCATCCTGTATACAGGAGTTTCTTGATGAGACCGCACTGGTATGAAATGAGAGGCTTGCCTTTTGGTGGTCTTTGGATCAAGACTGATGAAACCCAGGAATATAACAGGGAAAACAGTTTAGAAAAAACATATCATATGCCTCAGCCACCTGTAGCGACTGGGTGAAATACAAGATTTTTTTTGCTAATGTACTTAGGGAAAAGGCCGAAGGTCAGATGGAGCTAAATCCCAGCCTAGACTTGGAGGTTAATGTAACTTTAGTAAGTATGTCAGTAGGAGAAAATGTGGGCGTGTTGTTGAACAAGGAAGACAACCTAAATAGTAATAAAAAGTAGCTTGGTATCTAGTTGGCAGCTAGGAACAAATGGAGTTGAGAGCCATACGTTTCAATAATTTAATCAGTAACTTGGATGCTAAGAAAGCAATTTGTGAACAATAGCAAATAAGGGGAAGAAATCATTGAGCTGTAAAGTTAAACCTCGGTCCTAACAGACCTCAACAAAGGTGAAGATTGGTGAACAGGTATCTGATGCAGCTCCAGAAGTGTAAATTCTGCCCATGGACATTCATGCACAAATGCAGGCTGGAACTGACTAGCTGAGTAGCAACCTTGATGTCAACACCTGGAAGTGGCAGTGAATATCAAGCAAAATGCAAGACAGCATTGCAGTCACATCACAAATAAGGGGAAGTGCTCACTGTCTATTTGGAGGAGCTTGGCCAGCAGGTCAAGGGGAGTGACTATACATCCTTTCTTGGCCATTGTGAGGCTGCGCCTAAAATATTGTATCCAGTTTTGGCTTCCAGATCAGGACGGGGAAGAGAAACAGTGTCAAACAGGAGCTACCAAGATAGGTAGGAGCCTAGAATACGTGACCTTCAAAGAGAAGCTGAGAAAGATGGGCTTGTTCAGCGTGACGGGGAGGTTATCTGACAGCAGTCTATAACTGCTATCAGATAACAACAGAAGGGAATCTATGATTTGATGGAGCCAAACTCTTTCCTTTAGAAGAAAATAACATCAAAAGCAACAATGAACACTTACTGCAGCTGGGAGGTTCAGATTAAATGTTTGGGGAAACTTCCTAGAAAAGATGATAAGTGCAGCACTGGGGTAGTGAGAGATTGTGCAACTTGACCAGGCAAAGCAATGGCTTACCAGATCTACAGCTGGTGATAATTTTGCTTCAGGGGAGAGGCTGAACTAGATGGCTTCCAGAGGAAACATCCAACAAACACTCTCTGAATCAATGACTACCTCATGGTTAAGTATATAATTTTCTTCACACTCTGTATGTTTTTGATTTCCACTGCGACAAACAGATGAGTTTAGACAAAGCTCAAATGCTGCTCTCAGAGTGTTCTTTTAAATCTCCTGTGCATTAAAGGAAAGACTAGCAAGGGAATTATGCCTCTGTACCTTCACAGAGACCTATAGCTCAGAGTAAAACCTATTTCCATTTTGTTTTGTCCTGTATCACCTTTGCCTGGAAAAGTACGTGCTTTGCTTTGCAGTGTCACTTCATTTGCGAGGATAGTCTTGAGTTAGTAGCAGTAGCAAAGGTCAGGAGATTAGGAAGAAAAACTAATTGCATGCTATAAACAACCCAAATATTCTCCATTCTGCACCAGGGCTTTTATCAGCTCTTGTTTTATCAGAAATCAATCCATCCCTTCACAGTTTGCTTGTTCATAGGATAAAAAATTAGAGCTTGCAGTAGTAAATATGGAAACTATAGCTATAACTCATCAGTTCTTTTATCTCTGATAAGCTTGTATCATTCACAATAGAAACTCCATGTATCTCTCATTTTACCAGTGAATGTGACATTTATTTCTATAAACCATTTATACAGATAAACTCACAAAACCGAGGCTACAGATATACCTGGAATAATTTCCCAGTGCAGTTATACCAAAAATACTTTATCGGCCATTTTTACCTTGCATGGCCTCAGCCAGCCTCAGAAACAAACCTCAACTGGTTGGAAGGCCCTTTCATTTCAGGTGTTATAGGTAACAAAACTTGGGGCTCTATTGTCTCTGTCTGAAAACGAATATTGTCTTTTGTCTTCAATATATGATTTCTTTGAGCTTCAGTAGGAAACCTGGGCTTAGCTAGGTTTTTTTTCAGACTTTCAGCAGCAGTCTTCAGGTTTTATTCATAGCCATCTAAGCTCGAAGCTTAGAAAGGTATGTGTGATTAACACAAAAAAAAAAAAAAAGGACAAGCCATCCTCCACACTCCACATAAGAACTTTTCAGAAGACTGGGAGGTGTCTGGTGCTCCAGAAATGTGGTAATAAGATCAGGCTCATGCTCTAGGATATATATATAGGAAAAGAATAGAAGGTAGAGCAACTAGAACTAGAGGAAGACAGTGAAAGGCACAACCATTGAAAGACAGATCTCTCCGGGACTGAACTCTGCTCGATGCAGTGGTGGTGGGTAAGGCCTGGCTCTACAGCTGCTGCCTCCCGCTGACAGCTTCTGACCCAGTGGGATACCCAGACTTTCATTTCCTGGGAATAGGCTCTCATGAACCCACGGGCAAACCACCACTTTTCAGCTATCTCCTCTGTGCCCCGCTCTGGCCCCTGTTTGGCCCAAGTCCTGCTGCTTCCCGGCCAGAGGGATGCACCAGCAGCAAGGGAGTGCTGTCTGCAAGGGGCCCTGTTGCGAAGTGGGGAGAGGAGGGAGAAAGAGAGAGAGGGGGCATGTCTCTGAAAACGTGATATGCGTGTTACTGTTCTTTTCTCACCCATCCCTGGCTGTCAATTTCTTTTTTACTTCTTTCTGTCTTATTTGATGCCCTGCTGTTGTCTCTCTTTTATTTTTCTACTTTTCTTTCTGTCTCAATATATTTTTTTTTTCTATTTGGAGGTTATTAAAATTTAGTCCTTTCTCTCAGAGTGTAGCCCTCCTTGCCCTGTCATGAAATAAAATCACATTGAACAGAAAGGCTTTACTTGGAGCTCAGACAGGAATTAAAGACAGCAGTTTTAACAAGAACATACATAAACATCTCCAGACTTCTTGTACTGCCAACGTGAGCTTCCTTATTCATTGTAAGATATTGACAATCTATTTTCAAGGTAGGATACATATTGCTTTGCAACTTTTGTGTATGAAATGTTTTGCAGCACTGTGAATACCTCTCAAAGACAGAATCACATCTAGTCCTCCCACAGTTCTCGCTATCTAACCACCTACTTTCCCTTGCAGTGAATGTATCTCAATAAATGCCCTAAACTGTATTAAACATGTATTATTTATGTACAGTTACAAGGGAGCAGAAAAAAAATCCTAACTTTGTGGTGCGTTGCTGCTGATTTAATCAGGCTACGTTTGCAAACCAGTAAAACACACACAGTATTTTTCTTCTGCCTCCTGCTTTTTCTCCATGTCTGTTGACAACATGGATAATGCTGGAGCTGCTAATTCTCTGCCTGCAGTGCTTAATGCTCTTGCCAGAGCACTCATTACTAGAAAGACACTGAGGATCAAACCCATCCCGAGAGTAATCCAGCATAGCAGTGACTGAAGTCAACAAGAGTTGTGCCTCCCTATGCCAGGGCTGTATTTATTGCTAAAACCATCTCCAGCACGAAGATACCTTGCCATGTTTATTCTGTCCCACCATGCCCAGTATAATCAGGAGAGAATAAGAGACAAAAGGTTTACACTGTTGTTTCAATGTCTGCCAATAACAAGATTGGAGATTCATAGCATCTGAAGCCAGTCAGTTCATCAAAGTGCTCTTCAGCTGCACAAAGCACTCCATCTTAGCATTGCATCCAATTGTGCATTTCAGGGGATCTTTCAATGTGCTCTTCTAGGCTGTGCTAGCAAACTTAGCAATGTGCACTCTTGCCTTATTGCTGACTTGCTTAAAAAAGAAAATTAAATACATTTCTCATATGGCTATAATGTGGAATTTTTCCACTCCATTAAATAAAATGTTACTCTAGTTTATTGGCATTTTCTGAGAGAAAACATTTCTTAAGCTAAACTAACTGAGTTTTGTGGGACATTTTGCTAGTGCATACCATATTTTTTTCTCCAACACACAAAATATTTCTGCTTTTGTTCCAGCAACTCATCTAAGGTAGAAAATCAGCTGCCTCTCCACCTCTCACCAGAATGAACCAAGAGTAATTCTTCTGAATTCAATGGAGTTAGACCAGTGTACAGAAGAGAAAATCATGTTCTGCCTGATCAGCCCTGTAAAAGAAAACAAGAGACAACCTTTTTTACAAACAACCTGGTTACAGAAACTGACTTCTTACTATGCTTTTTAATGCAGCTTGAGTGACAGAGTACGACACATAGTAACATTTCATGATGAACTTAGAAAAACAATTTCATGTGATGTCTATTTTTTTTTTTTGCAGCAACAACCATGAGAAATAATTTCTTTGAAACAATAGTATTTCTTTGTTAATGTATTATGCACACACCTGTGCATTCACATAGGTTAACGGGAGGGCAAAAGGAGCCTTAGTGCAAATGTGATAGCCAGAGTAGAGCCAACACAAAGGAAAGTTATACTGACAGACAGACAGAAAGGTTTAATGTTAGCCATTGGAGCTACTGGAACTGATACTTTGAGCTAGGGTTTCTTGACATTAAGGCTTCCTTCTCTGTCTTCCTGAAAAGCCTATTACATAAGTCTGGTTATTGGGTTAGACTCATTTAAAATCCAGCCTTGTGTCACCTATTAAGCTAACAGATGTAGATCCATAGATGGATGAATTACTACCAGCTTCAAAGATGCTTGGCTCGTGCAAGGGGATTGAGGTGCTGTATGATGCTTGGGATTTTTATTTTTCCCTTGCCTTATCCACATGAGAAATACTTTGCTAGGCACTAACTTGCTTGACCTTTTTGTCTCAGTCAGAAATTTTCTATTAAAAGTAAAAAATGATCCTAACAGAGAGATACCAAACATCCATCGTTTAATCTCTGGGGTCCTTCAACCAATTTGAAAGTCAACATTGGAGGAAGTAATTTTTTCTGTTTGTTTCAGCCTGATCTCCTGCAGTTGTTTAAATTGGACTAGGACACAGGAATTTTAAATTAACTGAATAGTAAAATAAACATATTGCATACAGTTTTTACAACATTTACACAGAGGAATATGATTGTGTAAAAAAAAATTAAAAACCATGATAGGGACTATAGAAAGATATTCTTATCACACAGTAATAAATAAATACATATTACAGAATAAAAAAAAAGTATCCCTCTCTAAATTCCGGCTTCAACAGGTCAGAATCTCAGCTACTCTAGAGGTTATTAACATAGTCTTGGTGAAAGATCTACTTTTGGTCCTGTGCAAGCCTGTCTGAGATATAGATAAGTCATGTACATCTATGCAGACCAAGTTGCATGTAGGCATGCTCACAAGAACATCTGTACACACACTGAGAGCTGCACATCCTATAATATAGGATGGTGTTTGACCGGCCACTCAGAAGAATAACACAGAATACTTTGCTCTTACATTATAATGATGAGTTGCTAGGGGTTTGGCACTGATCTCTGACCCAAATAAAATCTCCAACACAGTCCTTATTCATTTTGGGAAAAAAAACTCAGAACATCCAACCAAAAAAATCCCAGTCTGCTGGGTGAAGATTTATCGTTCAGAATTTAGAATTAAAATTTCTAATAGTTCTTTGATGGGAGGCAGAACTCTGAACAACTTTATTAGTATTTAGAAATACCCAAGGAAAAATGTTAGATGACCCCAGAGAAATAAGTCCAGGGAGACTGTGTTGTATCATGCATCAACATAAACATCATTTGCTCGTTTGTTATTTGTTTGGAGTCTGACAAAGAAGCCATCAGGTAGTTCAGCTTTATATTTTGTTTAGGATACAAGTTACCTAAAATCACGCTGACGGAACTCTTATAATTACATGTTATGTTAATTCCCAGACATTTGTATCAATGTAGCCAACTGCAGGGAAACCACATGGTAACACGAGGTCTTGTCATTGCTCTAGAATGTTAAATCCTGTAAAACTAACTAAATATTGACAATGAGTTAATACAAAGCATAAACATGCTAAAATATTGACATTCACTGCATTAAAGATCACCCCGAGTGAAGAACAGCGCAAGACTGCTGTTTGGTGAGAGCAGCGGTATTACGGAATAAAAAGGTGTTTTCCCTGTTCCGAAGTGCAGCTTTAGTCTGACCCTCTATGAAGGGACAGGTTTTACCTTCACATAAACACAACCTGCCCAGCAACTTTCTAGGTAAGTGCACCAAGATTCCTGGGTCTCAGCCTCTCTATGAACTGTAAAACAGCAGCACCAGAAAACTATCAGAAGGGGGAGGCTTTAATTAGGTCCCCTGGATTTAGCAATCTCGGTAGTCCTTTTCTTGAAACAAGAAAACAACACACAGGCCCAGGTTTCTGCAAACTGAAACACGCTGTATAGCATGAATCCTTCTACCTGATGAAAAAAAATTGTTCAGAAATTCTGTTTCAAACTGTGGCTTGTGACATAGCAACTTTCCCATTTTTCTCCTTTGCTTTTGATTTTTACTTTCAGAAAGGAAAATGAAGAGTCATCTGTTGTGCATTAAATATTAATTTCTAGATAGTCAGTGCTTCCTGTTTCACTGTTTGCCAAGTTTTAAGAAGAGAAAAATTATTCATCTTTTGCATTTCCTTGAGGATTTTGGAGGCTTCCTCAGCAGTAGAGCACCACAAAGAATTCTGTGACAAAAAGGAAGAGATGCTAAGGAAGGTCAAAATTTGGCATTAAATGTTTGTTAATCCAGTGTTCCTAGCAAGCCAAGTCCTCCAGGAGTTTTATGAGAGGAACTTCAATACAGAGAAGATGGTGTGTGATGTTGGGATAGCCTGGATTTGCTATGCTATCTTCTCTGTTTCCTTTACTTGCTAAAGACAGTAACTCTTACTCAATAAAATTGTACCAGACCCAGGGAACCATTCCAGCCCTGGATCCCCACACAGCGGGACAGCATGGGGCTCACCACAGAGTTCTCAGCATGGAGAAGGTTTTCAAGCCTTTTGGTGAATTCACTGCCAAGACTTCTGCTAAAACAGCTGATTTTTTAGGACCTGTGGCCAAATTCCTTTCAAAATATTATTCCCGATTTCACTGACAGCACTTCACAGTGAACACACACTGTCTGCAGGGATTTCATTTTTGGGGACTTTAGCTCATGTCCATTTTTGACCAATTAAGCTTGGCAATTTCTTTTTAAAATGATGTTCTTTTCTAACAATCCTTCCACATACTGTCCTTGGAAGTTCTCAGAATAGTCAGGCGAAAAAAAAAAAAAGGAATAAAGCCCCTAGTAAAGGAACACAAGGCACATCTATGTCAGAAAACTCTTGTTAGTGATTTCTGAACCACTTTTGTCACTGAAATTTAAAGCAAGAATAACAAAACCCTATTATAAAGGAGGACTGAAACATTGTTTCTCTCTTTTACCTCTTTGTATTATCATGTCACTCTGATTCAACTAAAGCTGCACAGAGGGAGGAAACCACGGTCTCAATCCCTCTGATTTTTGTAGCAGGCCTAATTTTAGAATCTGTTGTGTCAAGTTTTTCTAAACCTGTCAGTTTAATTTGGCAGATGCGGGTTAATGGAGACCTACTGAAAGCAGGGTGAAAGTCTATCTGAGTAGACGAACATAATTCATGACTTTCACAATGCAGCAGTAAGGTAATAGATAAATGTCTCTTCCTTGAAGTTGTAGCAGGAAGCTATAGACAAAGGTACCTTTTTAAGAAAAAAAAAAAAAAGCACTAAAAAGGAAAAAACGTTAATGGCCATGGAAAGAAAAAAATGCTGCTATGTTAGCTGGCCCCTTATCTTCAAATTCTGAAGTGGCAGCTGCAAAAAGATCAAGACAGGTAGGGCAGCAGAAGGCAGAGGCTTAGGCACAAAAAGCTTTAAATGGAAGCAGAGCACTTCAGGCACCATGATACAAATCAGCAGTGGCGGAAGAAGCCTTTCAAGAAAATAATTTAATATTTGTTAAATAATTTGTAAGAATTATTACAATATTACTTAGCTCACTTCAGCCCCAGACCACCAGTGAGTCAGGAGTCCGGAAAATGCTGTCCTGACTGGACACTGGTCCATTTAGGTAACTTAATACATACATCTAATGTAGAGAGCTGAGGGATATTCAACTTTGTAATCACATTACATTAATTCTATAGTGATTTTCATTCTGGTAAAAAAATTGATGAGCGAAAATTCACAGCAACAGACCTCAGGACGGCAAACCCTACAAATCTTGTGTCCTATTGGGAAAGTTCAAATCCCATTTGTCTCTCTATGATCTTGGGGAGACCCTCCCCTCAGGGCTTCATGCAGGTCCTCCGAATCACTCGTTGGAGACCATCAGAGGGTCCTAGTACCTCACATTGCCTCTCACGTGGAACTAGGCAAAATTTAAAGACTTAAGAGAGACCTGCTCTCCAAGACCTCCTGTTTTTTTTAAGATAGGGCACAAAAACCAGTACAGCCATTATCTGAAGGGATTTTTGTGCAGGCAGATAAAAACCCCTATACATACATAGGCTTCTAACTTCCTTGCAAAAATAGGCAGAAATGAGCTATTCTTCACTTTTTGATGGTGCACTCTGTAGGTCCACTTGGTAAAGAAAGCATGAAGAGTACAAAGGAGTTTCCTTGTATACACACAGGACTTGCCAGAAGCAGCCACATCATGCTCCAGAGCAAGCAATCACGGCCATGACGTGTATCTGAGAGCAGGGCAGGGAAGGAGGGAAGGGAAGAACCTCCTTCCTTTATTAGTGCCATGCCAAATGGCACTATTAAGTACTGTAAAAGTCAGACCCTTAAACTGTTTTAAGAATGAAGGAAAAAACCCTTATCCTCACAAGTATAAGCTGCAAGCTAGCAGGGAAGCAAAGGGAGCACAGCACCCCTGTGGAGGCTTGGATCATTAGGCCCTAGGTATGTGCTTATCCATGCTGCTCTGTGCAGCTTTCCTTTGTCACAAAAAGGCATCTCAGTTATAAAGGTTGTTCCTCATATGCCCCAAACTGAGGACCTCTAGAGCACTGTGACAAAAAGAAGAAAAAACCCAAACCCCAAAACTGCAAGAGAGAAGTGAAATGCAGGCTAACCAATCTCACTGCTTTTGGCAGTCAACTGGCCTCCACCCATATTAAATAGTTCTCCATCTGGCTTCCCCATAACCTGGGAAAATCCAGAACTGCTGGACAAACCCTGAGGCAAGGTGGTTGCATGCAATGTGGTAATAAGTAATATGTGCAAAACAGTTTAATCAGATCTATGACTGTTGTACCATTATTCATCTGCTTATCATGAAAGGCTTTGTTTACACTTCAGAGAATTCTGAACAACTTT
Organism: Amblyornis subalaris; assembly: GCA_018881555.1. NCBI lineage: Eukaryota > Metazoa > Chordata > Aves > Passeriformes > Ptilonorhynchidae > Amblyornis > Amblyornis subalaris. The sequence continues at coordinate 1,686,995 of JACAXG010000117.1, read as the reverse complement.
AGGTTTTCAGTGCCCTAGGTATGAAGTGACCCTGCCACGCACAGAATCAGCATCTGCTTGGTGTGAGATGCTTCTAGCATATCGAGTGACAAAACCAATCAGTGAAAGCAACTTGGCTCACTAATAGAAGTTACATGCTAATGAATAATGTTTAGGCAATATTTTTGCTATGTAAGTCACTTTCATCCTGTGTTCAGCTCAAAATTCATTGGAATACCTCTAGTTGACAGTTTGAATCATAGAATTATAAGGAAAAGGGCTGAAGGGTCCTCAAGAGGTCATCTTTCCACCCCCCATGCCCTAAAGCTGAAACCCCAGGGATGCTAAGCATTCAGGAGTGATTATGTCCGATTCTGTGAGAAGTTTGCCTTTCAGACATGCTAAAGGGCAGAGGGCACTAAGAACAACTCTGATCCGTTGTACCATGCTTGAGACATTCACTGTTGTGGGTTAAGGGTCAGGGTCTATCCAGATTATTTTCCATTGTTGCCTAAAAAGGAAAGGCCCCTCTGAACACAGAGAAATCGCTTTAAAGCCTTGGTTTAACAGCACAGGATTTGCTATGCTGGATCACGGCACGAGTTCCACTGAGAGCAGTTTCCCTCCTAGCTCGACAACCCACACCAGAGCCTTCAGAAGGAGCTCCAATGCATCAGTGTGCAAGCAAGGGAGACACCCCGAGTGCGTTGAACACATGAGAGAGTGTATTCTGGCTCACAGATCTTCCATGTGATGCTTATTGCTGTTCCAGTTTGCAAACCTGTAAATATTGTAAGCTGTCATAAATTTATAAAGATCTTTCAAATATCCAGAGTAGTTAACTCAGGGACCTGCCACGTCAATGAACTCCACAGACTGGCTGTGCCCCAGGAGAATCATGATTTCCATGTTTGTGTTCTGAGTGTACTTGTACCTCCTTGTAATCTACCATGCTGTGGGGCAAAGGTAAAGAAAAGGGTTTCCAGTTTTACTATAATTTGTATAAATGCCTGGCAATTACTTGAAAAAGTCACATTTTTCATGGAATGTTTCTTCATGACAGCTAAACAATCTTTTTCTATGCAATTTCCTCTCTTGTCTTACCATCCCTTCAACAGGCTTTTTTGCCTGTCTCAGGTTTTATGCAACTCCAGCTCTTGCTCTCTTTTGTAATAGGTTTTACTAGCATCTGTGGGCCAGATGCAACACAGCTCTAACCAGTTCCATAAGCACTGGTGTCAGTTCTGGAATCAGAACTGTGCATTTCCTCCAAAAACTCCCAGCTTCCAAAGGATAAGTTGGAGTTAAAGCAAGAAAAAAGATTTAACCAAAGAGTGATCCTAAGCCATGAAAACTGTCAATAGCTACACTTGCTCTTTAAAAATTGATTGGAACAGCACACGAGGTTGTTTGAGTCCCTGAAATTAGTGTAACTCTTCAGGGTCCTCGAGCAGAGGTGGAACAAGCTACCAGTTCCAGTACCATACACAAGCTCCAGTTTCCAAAAGGTGATTAATCCCTCTGAGAGAACCTGAAATTAGATACATCCTCCACAGTTGGGCAAAGGTGGAAAAGTGACCTTTTCTGCACACTGATGTAGGAGTTATAGCCCTCGTTTCCATCTTTCAGTGACACAAGTGGTTGTTAGAGTCCTAGCAATGACATCTCAGACATAACTGCAGAGTAAGTGCCTTTCAAATTCAAGGCTCATCACCAGAAATCACAGGTCAGGGTCACCTTGGTGAGGTTACCTTACCAGATCCTTAGGGGACAGATCCACAGGAGACACTGGGGCACATCTCAACAATCAATCTTTCAGCCCACATATTTTCTTGGGTTAAATCCTATCTTGCAAACTTGAATTAAGTGCGTGAGAAGAATTAGGCACCTAGGAATTTGATCTAAAACTCTGAGAAACATTTGCTTAAGTGAAACAGGAAGTGATGAGGAAGATTTCAGGGATCCATTTAAGATTCACCCTGTAGTCTATTTCAGAGTCTCCTAGCATGGTCTACATATCCTGATAAAATATGGTCAGAGCCATGTGAATTAAACACTCTGAATCTTTGCATGAAATTCTTTTAACTTGAGGAAAGCTGTATTTGTTGAAGAGATGAAATTACTCCTTGGTAAATTAATGGCATATTAAGACTTATTTGTAATTTTTTACTAAAAAAATTACCTGCTAAATTAAACCTAATTCTCTTGTTATTTTCTGGAGTATATGCTAACTAAAATAATAGTTCATTTTATTCTCTAATTAATTTTCTTTAGAAAAATTTATTGCTCAATACATCATATCTAAATTGTTTTCTGGTGGTTTTTTTTTTTTTTTTTTTGCTTTAAAACACTTTACCACCATTAACAAATTAATTTTTATTGCCCTTTCATAAATGGCAGAGTGCCATGGAACAAAAAACATCTTAATCATTCCATTGTTATTTTCTGAACATTCAGAGCCATAGTATCCAGTATGGATATTTTCGATATAAGTCATCTCTATGGCCAGTTAATGGAAAGAGTCTTCTTAATGGAGGACCTGATCCAACTCCAATAGAGTCAGTAAACCTGTATGACTGGAAGAATTTAAAAAGTGTTTGAGCTGATAGAACAAAACAATACTGAGGACTGCAGAAAAATCTGCTCTTTCCTGAACTGGACTTGTTGAACCACCAGCAATTTTTCATCCTGAAATGTTGCTTAATCTTGCAGTGCTGCTATGCAGAGTTCCTGTGTTTATCTACTGAAGAGCAGCCCAAAAATTGTCCCCTTTCCTGAAGGAAAGTATTTAGGGCCAGTTGTGTCACTTCTCCTGGACATGACCAGAGCTTCAGACTCATTTGAACTCTCTAGATCATCAAACCGCCCTGTAGTCATAGACAGTGCAATAGTATCCACTCCTGATAGGAGTGACTGGGTTGTCCCAGAGGAGCAGAACAGTAAAAGGTAATGGCTGTGGTATTTTAAACAGTTATCATAACAACAAAAACATTAAGTTATTGCAGTCAGATCTGGCTGATTTTGGCAGGGAAAAAAAACAAACCCAAACCCAACAAAAACCAACAAATAAACAAAAAAGAAACATAGCAAAACAAAACCCTAAAACAAAACCCAACCAAAAAGCTGCAAAAGACCTGAAAGACAGTAACACCGCAATCACAATAATTCTTCAGAATCTCAGATCTTGGTATCAGTAAAAATGTATGCATTTACCCGCCGAACAAGGTTTGGAAGTGTAAGTTAATGCTGCTGATATGCAAATTCATGCAGAGAGAGCTCTCGGGATTTTTACAGCAAGTCAATGGAAATTCTGGTGAAAAAGCCAAGATGGCAAAAAGGGGTGAAAATCAATATATTTTGCCTTGTGATAGCTCTTCTAAAACTCCAGAACTGTATTTAATTCTTTTTAATACTTTGTAAGTTCACTGCTTTCTTCTCTCCATGCTAATGTTCTATAAAAGTCATCCCTTGTTCCCCTGCACTCTCTCTTCAGTGTTGTCACCCTCCTCAAAACATGAAGTGCAGATTTACTCAGTTTTTGTACTTCACTCCCATTCATTATCTGATCTGTGGAAGGCAAAAGGTATACTTATATTTTAATAACAAGCTTTCAGTTTATCGACAGACTCATTTTCTTCTTTCCTCCGCCTCCTCTGTATTAAGGATGTTTTCATGATAACAATTAATAGCAGCAAAAATTTTTATGAAAGTGCCTAGGATCAAGTTTTCAGCTTTTAAAATTCAGGCTATATACATACAGATCATATTACCTCTGGGAAAGCTTTTATTAATCTCAACGTCAGAGCTGTTTCAACAAATCTACTGTAATAATGAAAAGACATCTTATCATATTCTGCTTTCAGTAAATTTACTATTCTTTGATAAGATTGCAAACAACTGGGAGGTAATTGATCTGTAATTAGTGTGGCAACTGCACAAGATAGACTGCACTGGGATTTCATCATTTTTCTGTCCAGTGCTGTGCATCCTGCTCTGTAATATTAAATTATTTAGCTTCTCTCTTCAAATACAAATGGTTTCATGCATCCTCCATTATTTTAGGAGCTCTCCAAAGATGAGAATAACATTTAAATTTCTGATTATCTGTCACCAGCAGAATTATTGCCAAAGGGATCGTTTTTCACACATGCCTTGCCATCTCCTTACTTAGAAAGCCATTGTCTGCCCATGCCTGTGAATGGGTGCTGCGAAAGCCCGTTTGATCTGCACCCAATTATCCCTATTTATCACTTGGCTGCACTAAGCCTCCTGATATATATGATTGCCTAGCTGAATTCTTCAAGAGCTGTGGTAACCAAAGGGCACAAGTTTAGCACGCTGTGGCTGTGCGCAGTACCACTACCACCATCTACATCACGGTTTCCAGTTACCCAGGCTCTGTCTGCCACCCATACCAAGAATATGCTGCAGGTCATCACGGGGAAAACAGAGGCTTCCTGACACAGTTTTTTTATAGCAGGGCTTCTTGTACTAACATACAAACCATGATTTTTTTCAGTGCTGTGTTCTTTCTGAACTTTGAAGACTGGGGAGAAGAAGGTAGCGTGGGTGTTCATTGACCTGGGAAAAGAAGTGGCCATAGTTTAATTTACGTAATTGAAGACATAATTTCTTCAATAGATCAGGAAGAGAGAGATGGCATTACCCTTTCATTGCTCAGCTTCATTTTCTTTTCATTAATAGTTACATTCATCAGTTCACCAAGAAGTTGAAAGGAGAGCCTGTCTCTTGAACTCAGAAGTGTCAGGACAGTTACATATTAATTCATATCCAGACTCTGAATCTTTATTAATTTCTGCAGCATAACTGACACAGGAAAATGAGCAGAACAGAATACCAAGTGAACATGCTTCAGTGTTGCTGTATATAGCGACATGATGAAGTTTTAGATATCTGTTTCCATTCCATTTTTTATGCATTCTAAGTCTAACTTTTTCTTCACAGCTGTATAACCAAAATTGGGTTTCTGATGAGCTAATCCGACTGATACGGTCTGTTGCTATTGTAAAACACAACAATTAGCACCAAGTGCTTCAAAAATTCCTCACGGTGTATATTTTCCACCAGCTAATTTCATTTGTTCACTGCCTTAGCTTTGTCATACCCTTTAAAGTGTCCCACAGTGCCATCCACAGCAACAAGGATGCCTTGGCATTCTTTCTTATACTTGTTCACTGATACATCAACACCGCCAGTCCTGACCCAGCGCAGTGTGTTGGTAACAATCCATCTCCATTTTACGCATGCTTTATTTTTCACGTTTGAGGTGTTTGGTGCTTCAGGTATCTCTTTTTGTAGCAACCCTCTCGTCATTCACCCCTCTTTCCACACTGCAGTTGGAAAGCGGCTAGCCAGCGTGGGCAGTGTTTATTCCTGCCTTCCTCTGATAGCATATGTTTTGATGATTTGCAGGTTTCTACACAGCCTGTTTTCTAGTAAAAATTAAACATGTGATCAGAAATAGACATCTTCCCAAGTGCCTCACCAGATCCCCGTCGTGCAGAGCTTCACAGATGGTGCTCATCCTGGTGCCAGGTTTTCCGTGAATGGAAGCAGCTGAGTGGACCTTGAGTACAAAATGTCTGCAAACTGCTCCTAATCTCTGCAGCACTGAAGTAAGTTTTTCAGTAGTTGTCATTGGACCCCTGAACTTGTGACAGGAACTTTTTACTGGAATGTATTCCTGACATATGTTAAATTAAGTAAAGTCCTAAACTCTAAATACATTCATTTACGTATTTTACTTACTCAAATATTTAACATTTTCTCTGCCCATAATACCTACAAATCTCCCTCACTCTGATCCTAATCTTCCTTTTTAATCTCTTAGCTAAGCAGGAATTACAGATGGCAAATTCATGCATTAGTTTGCTCACTTGAACAGCACTTTAAAACAAGAAGCAAGAACTCAAGGAATGGGAGCCAGATGTTTTGTACTTCCCAAAGATTTACCACATTACGAGTTACAGATACTGTAGCACATCCCGGAGAACAGCATTCACATAACTTTTCACTCACCTGAACTTGCTGTGAAATGGGAAGGTGAAATAGAAAGGTGAAATGAGAGGGTGAGGTTTTTGAACAAGTCTCCCTACACAGAGGAATGCTGGCAGCCTCGGAGTTAGCAAGATTTAAGTTGAAATTAACTTGGAATATATTAGTGAGAAAGAAAAAAGGAAATGAAAAGAAGCTCTAATGACATATGTGGTAAACCTCTTTGTAGACTCAAGATGCTTAGAATGTGGAATTAGAGGCAAGAGGAGGAAAAACACTAAGGCCCGGCCAGTTTAAGCTGTTTTACCCTTTGCTGTCCCTTTTAGGTTTAGTCAATCTCAGCCACACTTCAGATCCGGTCGCATAAAGTACCTGCCCTTATTTGACTTCTCCTGGGCTCTGCTGCTCAGACTCATCATGGAAATCAAACAGAAGTTGAACCTCATTACGACAGACTAATGGGGAACTGGCAAAGAGCCTCTGAACACTCAACGAAATGGCAAGGGCGATGCGCTGCGGGCAGGCACAGCGAGCGTGATCCCAGGCCAGGGAAGGCTGCGAAGGCACCCCTCATGCTCCCTCACTCCCCTTGACTTGTGTGGGTACTGCCAAGGAGCTCCCTCCTCTGCCTGGTGCTTGGGGATTTTGTAACAGTGCAACCTTGACAGCAGAATTGCCTGTGAATGTGCCACGTAGCTCCCGGCACCCGTGCGTAAGCCAGCGAGTACAGGCTGAAGCTGGCGAGCCTGATCTCAGACCTGTTCCAAAAGGAGGTTGTTGGTATATAGAAAAAAAAAAAAAAAAAAAAGAAAAGTCCTTTGTGTATTTTTTCAGAACTATGATAAGAAAAAACAGGTGTATAAATACGCAAAGATTAGCAGTTGGCTCAGGAGGTTGGTGGTGACAATCGGGTTACTGATTTAAATCCAGTCTGTTCAAATGACCCAAATTAACCACCCAGTGACCGACTGATAGGCTGTGACATGGGTTTAGTGTCCCTGGTCCGGAACAAAAGGGACGAGTGTTCCCCAAATCCCACTGCTGACACTGCAGGGTGGCAGAAAGGAGGATCCTGGAGAGGCTGCAGATGATTTGCAGAGCAGGGTGTGGAGCCACAGCAGGCCAGGAGGGAGAGGAGATGTAGGATCCCGTGGGGCTGAGGGAGAAGGCAGCACCGCCAACCCAAAACCAGAAAAAGGGACACCTTGAGCTACCCTCAGTCACTGAGTAAAAGCAAATTTGATGAAAGACTGAAAGCAAAGTTACACACAAATTGCTTCCATAAACTAAAGTGAACGGAAGTGGGATGAATTCTGATGAATCCACACAATGGTTGCGTAGTGGAATGGAAAACCATGAAAGCCCTACACATGCACCCATACACAGTGCCTGCCAAAACAAAATGTGATCAAAGGAAAAAGAAGCAAACATATGGACAAATTCTTAGCAAGAGAAAAGTGTAGCCAAGTTCACTGACCTTTATTTTAATTTTCTTTAGTTCTCAGCCTTATGAGGAGCACAGGAAATGGAATGTGCTAATCCCAGCTGATACAATCTTCAAGAAAGGTGCAAAATCTCCCCAAACTAGAGAAAATTGAATGCAGCTAGAAGCCTGTTTAATCTGCTCTCCCCCCGTGTCCTTCCAAATAAAACTCTCCTGATGTTCTCTCAGAGGCCACCAAATAAGACAACAAGGAACTTGCAGTGTGGCAGAGAACTTGCTTTTTAAAATATATTACTACATCTCATGCAAAGATGACTTCAATGAGATGAGAATTTATTTGACACACTGGGGGATGTTTTTTCATATGGCAATGAAGAGCTCCTGGGTTTTTTGTTTCTGGCGTTTTTTTGGTCATGGTGGGGAGCAGTTAACCTTTTTTTTTTTGTTATTATTTGCTGTTGCTCCATTTCCAGTCTCTCTTTTATTATCACATCATTTGACAGCACCCAGCAGAGCAATAGGGGAATATTGCTACGGTGTGCATTGACTGGGGATTTAAACTGACTTCTGGAGGTCTATGTTTGTGTTTTATCTAGTAATGTTTTCACTGTACTGCTACATAAACATGAACACTGCGGGTAGAATCTGAAATTTTCACATGATTTTTACTCCTTTCCATGCACAGAGCCATTTTCTTCCGAAAATATAAATTTAAGGCAGTTAGAGTCTTTGTGAAGGAGTAAATTTTAAAAACAAATGGAATATAGCAACAAAATAGACAAAACCCAAGCCAAGGACATAATGACAGTCTCTCACATCCAACTTCAGGTAGTACAATAAGAGTATAAGCTTTGGCCTTTCATCATGGAAGGCGTAACCTAACCCTCTCCTTGCTCACCCTGGTGAGAGTTTTAGCACTGCCTCCTGTGGGGCCAGGATTCCATTCACGGTTCATGAGAAGCAAGGCTGCCAAATTGGCTATTAACTTGGTCTGACAGCAGAGCAAAGCCATACCTGTGCCACCTGCATGGACGTCTGTACTGTGCTTGAAACAGTCTCCTGACAAACTCTGACTTATTTAACCTTGATTTTGCCCAGCATTCCCGAAGCGAAGCCTTTTGTTTCAGGGGCCCATGGAAGCTGAAGGCCCACGATGAGTAGTGGGCTGTCGAGTTTTGCTCTGAGCTGACATTCCCCACACAGAGATTACCCAGTGGGGTTTACAAACTGCAGTGATGAACCCCCTACGAAACCTACACATATGTTAGACTGTCTGAATCTTGAGCTCCTGTCCTAAACAGCAATTTCTGAATTGATAACTCTCCAATTTAACTATTGTGTGACTGTCTATAGAAATGTTTGTCTAAATAAATTTTTAAACCAACGAAAAATTACAAGTACTTACGACTTTGTACTTTATTAGACTATACAGAAAGTTTTTCTTTGATTTTTTCCTGGAAGTAATACAGTTTATTCACTTATAATATGGGTGATGGACTATCAGTCATCATACCAGGATAAACTAAGAAGGTTGTGGTTTAAACTCACCACTGAGCTTCTGATCAGCAGCTACAGTGGGACCACAGAAATAGAAGCATGATTGAAAATCTAGGTATTAGTGTCTAGAATAAGAGGGTTTAGTAGGAAGGATCAAGGGTTTTCGACTAAATGTCCCTTCACGCTAGAACTTTTTTAAAGAGATGGATTTATTTGGTTTATAAATGGCATAACAGTTTTTCACCTAGGCACTTTGGAAAAATTTGGAAACAGAAACATCTTCATATTATTAAAAAAAAGGCCAACACTTATGTAATTGTGTACTTTTTCCTCTCCTGCTCTAAAAAAAAACCAAATAAAATGTCTTTTCATTTTCGTTTTCATCTTCACATTACTTTCTGCTCACCTGGTTTTCAAATATTCTGCAGTGTTTTTAAGCTGCAGAGCAAAAATTCTGCATCATCTCTATTCTTTTGTTGCTCTGTAGCCTGTCTAAGCACGAAAAAGTAAGGAATATGGAAAGGTGGAGGAAAGTAAAAATGGAAATATTAAAAACTAGCCTGCCTAGGTGTAGGCAAAAAAAGTAAAAAGCAGAAAAAGGAGGAAAAAAAAAAAAAAAAGAGCCAACATCTGAAGGTATTCTGCCAAATAAAGAAAATCAAAAAACTGAGTTTCATAGAAAAAGTTTGAATTTAAACGTTAGATAGGAGAACTCTACCATATACTCTTTTCCCTTTGTAAGCTGCAATTGACAAGGCGAAAAACCATCTTCAACTTACATAAAGCAGCATGCTGAGAGGGTATGATGGCATTATAATGCTGCACACTGTATCACTGCCAGACATTCTGGAGCTGCTTTTTTGCTATTTCTGTCACAGTCCTCCCTCTACCCTGCCTTTTGCTCAGAATGTTGGTGCAAAATTTTGTGAGGTAATAGTTAGGGACAGCCGAATTAATTCTTGTCGCCTCTGACCCACACCACACAAATGAAAAATTATAAACAAAACAAAATTATTTTGGATATTAGCTAAATAAATTTAAACAATATGCAGTTCTTCAAAGAAGAAAATGGCAAAGAATATTAGTTCAGAGAAATGAACGAGCATATTTCAAGGTCCTGCTTTAGTAGATAAATCCATTAGAGAATTCAGAAAGGCTCATAAACCTTGCAATAGTTCCCTGTAACAAATGAAAGAAATAAAAACGGAACACATTGGTAGAAAAGAGCCTTTATAAAAGCTGTTCTTTCTTGTGTATTTTCAGGTACATCAGGCTGAATTTGTAATAGCTTTAATTTTGCATATATCTACATTCTTCCACAAGTGTAGACATCCAGTGGCCACATTTGAATGGGCAAATGAGCAACTATACAATTAATGTTGAATGATCTAGGCTCAGAAATACAGCAACTGTGTGTTGAGAAGTCTGTTCTCTCTAAAAAGTATGCCTTTTGAAAATGTGACAATAAACCTTCTGTGTTCTCGTGTCCACAGGAAAAAAAAAAACCACACTTGTTTTAGTCATTTTGATAAGTGCAGGAAGCCTTATCATTAAAGAAATCACAGCCATCTCTCCTGGGTTTAATGAGAGAGGATGCAACAAAAACATCATGTATATTGCATTGTCAGGGCTGACACACACCTCTATATGCATCTGCTAGGGTTGTTGAAGCTTTAAATGTAAAGACGGAAAAGCAAATTTGAATGAATACCTAAGAGTTTATTTAACAACATAATGATTTTCCTGGCTAAAACAGAGTTCTAGAAATGGCTCCCAGAGCTGGTAAAGCTATACTCTTAATCTGCATTTCTCTTCCCAGAGATACCCTAAATAGGTTGTTTTCCTCTTAGTTCCTTTTCCTTTAGGTGATACAGGAAAACACATTTAGGCAGCTGTAGCCTGAAGACACATGCAAGAGAAACTGAGAGCCTTCCTATTTTAGCAGTCTCTCATTCCAGGATCTACCACAGTCCCACTCTGGGTGTAGTACTTTGACTCCACCAATCCATCTGGTTTTACCTAGTTCCAGCTTTGGACATAGAGGTCATTATCCCTCTGTTGCACTCTCAGCTCACCAAGCTGCAGAAGAGATCACTGCCAAATGTCTGTGTGTTGCTTACAAACCCTTCAGCTTTGAGCAATGCATTGTCCCTGCACCTGCCTCCTGCTGAAGAGCACCTGTGACTGCTTCTGTATGGCAGGAGCATCCCATCCTTTCACAGCTCAACCAGCAGAGTTACTTCACCCCATCTGAGCTGCTCTTCTCCTGATATTTCCTCTGTTCATCCATGCGTGAATACAGTGAGACCTGACTTGATTTTCCAGCATTTATACTCTCAAATTTACTGTTTTATGATGGCTCATTAATGAGTTTTACAGCAAAGATGTTTGTTCAACCTCTCCTTGCATGCTGTTGAAGCTGTGCTGTTTTAATAGCTGGGAGCCCACAAGATCAGATCTCTGCTGAAGAATATTTATGTGTGGTAAGAGTATTCAATTTGCCAACAAATGAGGTTACAGTGCCTTGTAAGTCATTCATTTTGATGTTTATTTCCTCTGGAATTGCTCTCGGGGGTAGATCTTCCTTCCTGTCAAATGGCTCCACATTCACTTCTCACCAGCTGTTCTTCTGTATCCCTGAATGTTTCCTGGACTGAGCAAAATGCATATTCCCTGATTTGCTTGATTGCAACCTGTGACAAAGAAAGCAGAGCCCAGCCTATTGCTTTAATCAAATGCTAAGGGAGGAAAGGGAGGAATGCTGGGAGAAATAGATTAACCAGGGTTTATTTTCCACTCCTTCACCTTTTCGCTTTTTTTTACTGTGGGGGCAGGTTAGGTAGAAGGTCCTCGAGTAATTTTGATCATTTGGTTCAAAGGGCGTCACTGTGAAGCACTGTGCTGTGCTGGCAGCACATACTCCCTTCCTTTCACCTCATCTGCTCTAAGCAGGCCATTGCTGTTTACAAGAAGACTTAAATAAATGCCTACATAAAGACTGCAGCCCCCACTAACAAGACAAATAAAATCTCTCCAAGCTTAGCACTGAGGAAAACTCAATCAACTGAGCAAAGTCTGAGTGTCACACGCTGGCTGCCTAATGCAGCTCTGATTAACACACTCATATGTTGGAACCAAGTCCTGACTACAGGCTAATTCTTTGTTAAAAAAAAAGCAAAAAAAAGTAAATGAGGACAACAGATCTTTTGCAGTGCAAGTGTTGTTGTATAAGGTCTGAGTCCCAGTTTCAATGACTTTGTGCTGCTCCCTTCCTATTTTATTTTTTTTTTAGTAAGGCCTTTTGCCACTAATGAAAACAGAAGTTGCAAAGCATGCATGTCTTGATATCTTAATAGGTTTTCTACTCTACTGGGACACCTTAGCATCTTGAAAGTTTTAAGTTGATATACAGTGTAACAGTAAAAAATTAATTATTATTAAGGGTTAACCAAGGACCTGAGTGGTGGAAACCAATCCAGTTGTGTATAATTAGACAGTAGCTACCTTGTAATATTGAAGCTGTAAATAGCCCCAGCGGGGGCCCTGACAGAAGGCTGAGGTGTTTACAAGGCACAAGAGATGCTGCCTCAAAGTACATAATTCCTGTTGCCATAACTATTGCAGATATAATGGATGTGTTCATTAAAACCGGAGGATTATTTGTTTATCCATCTTTTTCTATTGCAGGCCCTTCCTCAGAGGAGGTGGGGGCAGCTTCCTTTCAATACAAATTTATAATACACACCTTTTTTTTCGCCCAGTCAGAGGAATATTAAAGGATTGCTTTATTGATTGCTAACCAGAGGTCTGTTCCCCGCTGGGAAAACTAACTTCTCCAAACTGCTTGCAAACAGCCTTGCAGGATCCAGAAGGGAAGGTAATGTGCACACATCCATTTTTAGGCTCCCGTTGGGCCTTGGGAGTGGCACTTATTAAGTCTTTGTCTGCAAGGCACGCGCTGCTTTCCCCGGCAGGGCCATTACACGGCCTCCTCCTTATGTGCTCAGCCGGGCTGGTGGAAAACTCATCCTGGGCCAGCCTTGCGTGAGAGAGAAGGTGAGAAAGTCACCTGAGGAGGAAGGAGAGGAGCTGTCATACCTGACCACGGCACCCATTACCCAGCTCCCTGCTCTGGCTGCAGGGAAGGGGGGAAGGAATCTGGAAACAGGGAGAGGTGTTGAGCCTGGGTGAATGGATGCGGGGAGAAAGGTGCTTTAGTTTTTGTTTGTATTTCTCATTTTCCAAACTTACTTTAATAAGAAAGAAATTTAACTCATTTTCCCCAAGCTGAGACTGTTTTATTTCTGACGGTGACTGATGAGTGATATCCCTGTGTTTGTCTCCATCCGTACAACTTTTCCATCTTATTGTGTCCCTCCTCTCGGGGAGGAGAAGGGGGCACCCAGCAGCCAGGCAAGGCAGTCAGTGCACCAGACCCCAACGTGTGGCTCCAGAGCTGCTGCCCTGCCACCACACACACACAGTTCCCTCTCTCTGTTCACTGCTCCCGAAATTCCAGCGTGTGACCCTGTGCAGCAACATGAGGAAAGACACTAGGAATACAACAGTAGCAGTACCAGGCAACTAATAATAACCAAGCAGATATAGCATCTCTGCATGGGGTCTTCACAGCTCGCTTCCAAATGGTGAGGCCACAAGCGTCTGGGGAAGGCTGCCAATAAGATGACATCTTCTCAGGCTATGCTAAAGGCTTCATCACAGCTCTGTGTCCCTAGAAATGAGCAAGGGACCGGTTTTCACAGACTGGTATTCCTGGATGGGCTTTAACTCCATTTTTTTTCTTCATTAATACTACCTGGGGTGTGAGATCAGGACTTGGGTTTAATACATGTTGTGCATTTAGCTCCAAAAGATGCTGCTCCAGGTGTCCTCAGGCCAGTGTCACTGCTAGCATGCCAGAATGAATCACTTGCTAATTTTGGAGCAAACGTGAGGAAACAGCCTGGGTTTCAGAAGGTGGAGATCCAGTGTCAGGCTACTGAGAGCAAGCGTGCCCGCATGCATGCCGAAAGCACCGTGTGGGTGGCGAGTGAGCTCTGCAATGGTCACTTCAAAATGGACTGTCCTGCTTGGGAAAGAGTAACTGCCCTACCGACACCCAGATAACCTGTTGCCTGAACTGCATCCTGTCGGAGTTTCCGCGCACAACTGCACCTGAGGAAAGATTAATTTATTAAGAGGAGCCAGCTTTGCCCATTAAAAACAACAACAGTGTTTTCCCCCTAGCATTACCTGTAGTCTAAATATTTAACACTGCTTCCATCCTCACCTACTGTAGCTCAGTATTTCAGACATCAGTCATTCATCCTATCTCTGGTGTGTAACTTTATCCCGTTATATCTTTACTCATGCACATATTCATCTCAATCAAATTTTATCATATGTTGAATTTCTGTCACACCAATACCAAAGCTCGGAATTACAAAAAGTGTACACAACTATTTTTATTTTTTGTTTCCAGTCTGCCTAGCCTTTGTACAATGAAGCTTTTGTGCTTTGGATTCCTGATCACCACGAGGGCAGACGAGGATGGAGCAAATGTGGGCACAAACAGCTTGGCCACCAGCCTGCAGGATAAACAGCAGGTGTGGCATTGGAGGGTGCCAAAGTCTGGCAAGGTAAGAAGAAACCCTCAGTGCAACATGGACCAGCTTGAGGTCTCTAAAGATCATTCTCAGCATCCAAAACTCTTTTTGTTCTCATAGGTTTGGGGTCAGGGGGATATTTTTAGCTATTTTTAGAAGGGGTTTCTTTGGCTGTTTTTGCACTTGCTGGCGAAATTTCAGCAGATGCTCAAACCCTTTCAATCTGCTTTGGTGTCTCTGCCCTCCATTGTCACCAGTGCCTGGATGCTGAGGATGAGTCTGGAAGCCAAGGCTTGCAAATTTGATCACAGGTAAATGTTTCGCCAAATGTTTCCACTATCCACACAAAGTTCCAAAGTCACAACTGGTATCAATCTCTTCAGATTTTACTGAGGCTGAGCAGGGGAAAGCAACTCTGTAGAGGTTTGAATACTAAGATGATAAGAAAATGTTTGAAAGGAAGCTAACAGTGTGTTTTTAAACACTATGGAAATGCTATTGCAAATCAGCTCCTGGCCAAGTGGTAAGCACGTGTGCTTAATTTGAAGTATTGATTTCATGATTAAGCACTATCCACAGTATTGATAGATGTCCCTGAATCAGGGCCTTAAAGTATGCAGTGGCTCTTCTAATTAGCTACTTCTGTCATTTCACCATGACCTCTTAATTTTGTATGATTGGAGTTTTACTTGTTTATGAAAGAATATAAAAGCATTCAATAAGAAAGCAGGAAACAGTGAATCAATTCACTCCATTCTCGTGAGGGGTTTGATCCTGGGATATGCTGAGCATTGACAGAGCTTAGGGAAGTCAACACAGAGGCCATTGTACTACTTCAGGTAACTTGTCATTAAAGCAAAGTATAAGCTTTTCTGGTTATTCACATTTTCACATGCCAACAGAAATTTTAGAGCAAAAAATAGCAGCATTGTCATTTAAAGGGCTCTTAAGAGTCTGGAGCATTTAGTATTCAGCAATGAATGCAGAGGACAGACACGCTTAGGTACTAGCCAACTCTCTTGCAGTATTTTTTAACAGATGACAGCACTAAGACAAATTCTGAAGAAATGCACTGCTGAGTACATTTATACTAGGAACTACGGAGTTTTAGCAGGCATAGCTTTTGCTAATTTTCAAAGAAGTTGTAGTTCTGCCATTTATCAGAAAATTGTCAGTTTCAGCACCCCATTCCATCCCAAAAAAACAGATGAAAAAACTCATTATATCTTGATTACATTCATACAATTACAGTAACCAGAAAACAGTATCACGAATTTGCTTATAAATCATCCTGCAGTTCCACCCCATAAAAAGATATGAATTCAATTTAAAGGTTACCTTTATGGTATTGATACAGTATTGCTACCTATAAATAAATAAACTTTGTGAGATTAGGAAGTATAGTGACCTTCATGTAACAGTGTAGGAAAGCAATCAGCTCAAGGTCGCTCTCAGATCAGAATGGCTTAGGAGGATAGTTTAGTCCTGAGCTGCTGACCAGGACAATGAGATTTATATATCCTCGTTTGTAGATACTATGATATTTGTTTAACACGTCTGCCTGGATAATATTTGCACTGGACAAGCAGGGAAGAAAGGATGGAAGAGCCAAATGTCAGCTATTTTATGTTTGCGTGTACAACAAAAGGGACAGTTTACAAATGTCAGCAACTTGTTTTTGTGTTTCACTCCCTCAAAACATCTTGCAACAAAAAAATTGGATGTGACATGAAATTAATCCACATTGTGATCTAATTATTGTTGGAATTATGGGAAAAATGTAAGATGTCTAAAATATTTAATTGTGAGAAGTGCCTATTAAGCTAGCTTTGCTGTGAACTTATAAGATTTTTAAACACTTGTGCCAGGTTTGAGACGCCTAAAGAGCCAGAAGATCGCGATTTTCTCTTTTGAGAACATACATGAGAGTCCACAAAAAAAAATTTCTCTACTTCTTACAATCCAGACCAGACTCTGGGCAGAGTCTTTGTACTGGTCGCAGGAGAAGGGTTTTTTTGCAGGTGGGCGGGAGAGGGAAGGTGGGCTGGGGAACCCAACCCCCTGGGAGGGCTGGCAGAGCTGGGACTGCTGTGCTGAGCCACATCCTTCTGCCAGCCTGGCTGCAGTGGAAGTGGTGCCTCATGCACATGGTGAGGGCTCAGCTTCGGGAAAGTGTTTACACAGAAACTGAAAACAGCTGGAAAAAGCTGGTTTTATACTTTAAATGTCATTTAACTATCTCACTTTATCTCACTAAACCACCCCTGTGACAGATTACCATTTCAGACAGTGTTGTTAGGGGCATCTACACCATGATCAAAAGCCTGTAAATACTTGTTTACATGCCCTTCTACTAACACAATCTGTTGTTGTGTGTTTTCATATTAAGCTGCAACAAGACAAAAAGCAAGTGCTCACCCAGGAGACTCTCCAGAGGGTTTGCCAAAAAATTAGATTGGCTGAGCCAGCCTGTGCAAACCAAAGTGACCTGCCGTGAACTATTGGCACAACAAAGTTGTCTCTCATTCACTGTGGTCGAGTGACTCACTCAGATACAACATGGAAATGAAGCAATTTTGCTCAGCTCCCTTTTTGAGGGGCACCTACCAGCTGTAACTAAGGAATATAAACTGGAACTACAGAAATATCAATTCTTAAAAAGATCTGTATTAGGTATCCCTTTCCTTCTCCTATTGGTGATATACAGTGCAGATTTTTAAGGTTAACTCAATGAACTTCTCTCTGCCAATTCAATGCCTTGAGAATATCTGGGACTGTGCAGGTTGTTGTCTCTCCTAGTAAAAGCACTCTTGGATCATTACTGTCCACTAAAGGCTAGACAAGGAAGGAGTGAAGGCAGAAGGAAGGGCAGAGACACTCAGTACCCAGCTCCTTCCCAGCTCCTCACTTCCTCAGCGTGACCCTGGCTCCTGAGCCTCTGCCCTGGCCTCCCCACCTCCAGCCCCCACAGACTGACCCCAAGGGCATCTCCCCATCCTCCCCCCTGCTCCTCACAGGTGGTGGTCAGGTCTGCACCACCCCTTCCACAGTCTGAGGTCAGGAGTCAGCTTGCTGTGGCTCCAGCTGTGAGGCTCCTGGGGGCTTTCCTGGGTTATCCACCTCTCTCCTTGCACTGTGGGCAGCCAACATAGTCACAGGCTCACCTTCTCCATCAGGGACAGTGTCCCCCATGCCAAGTGTGTAGTGCTGGGCTGGCATCCAGTGGTTCCTCCTGGGCTGGAAGTGCCCCATGGACCACCAGCAGTTCCAAATCCTTTCCCTTCTGGTCATACTATCAGCAAAAATCATGACTACAAGTTCTGCTTTGTTGGTTATTTTTTTTCCCCTCTTCATATTATTTTACAGAGATTTCAAAATTGTGGCAAATGTTTTAAAGCAGTGATGAATTTCTTATTACCAAACGATTTGGTAACTTTCTGCATTGTCTTTGATCACTTAATTAGGTCAAGTATATAACATTTTTGAGAAAAAATTAGTGGACGTTATTTGCATTTGTATTAAAACTTGGGCATAATACAAGACTCCAAAAGAAGGGATGATGAAACTTACCATGTTTTTGGCAAGATGATGTAACTAGCACCAAGAAAAGTTAGAACTGGGCTCATTGCTTTGTATCTGTCTGAGACACTGATGTTTGTGAGAAATTCTTAGAAACAGTATGATAGTAATTATGGTTTTAATGATTGACTACAGCCAGTTTTCACAAGTGGACAGGGCTACCAGAGCTGCAGGCAAGAGAAAACATGGGGTTTGGAGTGTCCTGTGATTTTACCCTCATACCACTGATATAAATGGCAGTCTTCTTTCATCAAGAGGTCATTAGGTCAGCCAAGTGGTTAAGTTCCTAGTAGCTTAATTTGTGCCAAGGGAACTGCATGTTTGTACAACCCATCTGAGAATACCATCAAATCCCACAGGCTGTCAGACAAGTTTTTCTCTCATTTAACTTGGTGTGGAGTAAGAGTAGATTCTTGTCATTAGTGCAATTAATTCAAATATATATCATTATAATCTTCAGCAGCATTCACCTATTCAGAAGCATGCTCTCTCTGTATTTTGTGCACATAACTTCCCTTGACATTAACAGGAGGGGATAATAGACATGGAAATGTAAAGAGAGGTTAATACTCTTCCCTGTGACCTTCCCAGAGACATCATATTTTCTCAAGCTGACCTCTCATTATGCTGAAAACTGCAAAGAAAAAACCCCACGGTTTCTGTTGCTTTTTTTGTTCAGAGACTACAGACATCTGCCCTAAGTACATTCTGTTAATAATTATTTTGAATGTATTCTAAAAATCCACATCATTCCCAAAGAGGGGGAAAACACAAAAGAAACCCCAGTTGGTGAGGGAGGACAATGTGCAACATTATAAGCAGTGCTGGAGCTGCCTGCCGTGATTGCCACTCGGAGATAAAAATCATTCCTCACACTTTGAGACAAAAGTAAATGGCAGTTTGCAATGTTAAGAACCCCTGTGGAAATAAGATGAAATGAGACGAGGCTTCCAGACCTGTGAGAAAAATCAATCTGATGGAAAATTGACAAACTTGTTTAACGTGTCGGCACAAGATCCGAGAGCTGACCCGTAGAGACCTCCACTTAGGCATACCGTGAAGTTACTGTCAGTTCTCTTAATCTGTTCAATTACACAACAGGATCTCAAAGGGGACTTTTTACCAAACATCACTTTAAATTAACTTTTCTCCTTCGTGTTTTAAACTTGCAGTCCTTCCCCGCCTCTTTGCAGCAACATGGGTAAATTATTAAAAGCCCACTTGCTCGTCAGTGTAAATGCTATAGAAAGATCAGTTTAAAAATTTGATTGGAAATAGAGAGGGTTTGTGAGGTTAAAGAAGAGAAAAATGCTCATCTCTTTACATGTCACCAAATTAATCTCCATGATAAATTCTCTGAGGCAAAGGTCTATTGTTTTTCTGGTTTAGGGGATGAAGAAATGGTAGGAAAAAGCAGCACACCATAATTTTTATGCTATTAGGAACATGAAACTGTGCCACTTTTCAGAGCCACAGGCCACAAAGTGAAACAGAGAAGGGTTTGAAATGGAAGATATACTACTGTACTGAACTGACCCTAAATGTCTCTTTTTTTCCTTGGGGAAGTGGAGTGGGAATAGGATAGGCAGGGAAGATCCTAAATAATGCAAGGGATGAAAGAAATTTAACTTTGAAGATAGGTAGAGCAGGATTTAGGAGGGAGAGACTGAAGTGCAGATGGCCAAAGAAAAGAACTTAGGCTTTTCCCATCTTCATTATTTTATTAAATGCAGCATTGTAACAAAAGATTAATTTTCCCCCAAATCTGTTATATTTGAAGTCTGAAGTGAAGGACGCTGAAACTGAGCAGAAAGAGCAGCAGGAATGTAGCCTATCAATTAAACTCAAGTGCCAAGACTCATTGCGATTGATGGGTGTTATAGCACAAGTGCCCAGAAATATTATTTAATAGGTTCATTCTCACTAAATGCATTCTGTTAACCAGCAGGCTCATACAGAACATCACAGTAGCCACAGTAGTCTGTCTGCTATTGATTCGGAGTAGGTGTGGATCACGTGATGTACCTTGCTGATGAAGTCTTGTTCCTGTTGATTTTGGTGGAATTAGGCTTCATATCAGGTTTTTTGCTGTTTTTCGGTTTTATAGTTTGATTTTTCTATTGAGCAGATTGAAGGCGAGGGACAAAAATCCATTTTACATAGTAAGAAATGAAGAATGAAATACCAAGATGAATGACAGTGAATTTTTTTTGGAGAAAAAAAAAGTCCATGGAGCAGGCACATGGAGAAGAGATTGCATCTAGGAAGAGAGCAGAAGCAAACAGATTTTTTTTTTTCATTCAGAAGGGATTAAGTGATTTTCTACTGTTCTTGTTAGAATATACTGGAAGAAGAAGGCTTACTTCCGTAACCACTTAAAATACAAAAGGCATCAAATTTAGAAGGTCTCTTGTTAGTTTTATTGGAAGTATTAACATGGTTGTAGTGTCGACAGCTCCTGATAGAACAAAATGCAACCAACAGCTCAAATAGATAGCACTTTAAAAAGTTGTCTTGATTAATAGTGTGTTCTTGGTTTGAAGATTTAAGGTAAAGGTTAACTGTAATTTACATTAAATACTTACTTTATTACTTTGCACTGCTATCAGAGATAGCTCTATTTTAGCAGTGCAAATAATTTCTAAATGTCTTCTTTTGTATAAACCACTGTTAAGGCTCATTGGAAACTTGTTAAAAAGTAGTATTAACTCTTTTCTCACTTTCTGAATGATCTGAGAAAGACCTTGTTGCTCTTTTCACCACCTAGAACTTTATAAAATCTATACTTTTCACATGTTTCAAAATCTTCAGCCTCTTCAGAGTCTGCAGAAATTGATGTAACTCAGGTTAGACTCAACAGTAGACACCCTTGTGTTTGTGGATTTTTAATGCTCTCTGGCACCCAGTAGGTCCTCAACTCAGACTATCTGCACTTAAGAGGAACAAATTCCGACCTAGGGGAGTGTCATGGTTTGACACTGGCCAAATGCCAGGCGCCCACAAAAAGGCCACTCAGTCACCCTCCCCTTGTCTGCAGCTGGACAGAGCAGAGAAAATTTAACAAAGGGTTCATGAGCTGAGATAAGGACCAGGAGAAAACACTTCAAGGGCAAAACAGGCTCAACTTCATGATGTAAAGTGAATTTGTTACTAACAAGATCAGAGCAGGAGAATGAGAAGTAAAATAAGCCCTTACTAACACCCTTTCCCCCTCAAACTCCTCCCTCCTTCCCACCAATGGCACAGGGAGACGAGATGGGGGTTTTGGTCAGTTCATCACCCAAGATCTTCTTTCCGCTGCTCAGGGAGAGGAGTCGTTTCCCTGCTGCACCGTGGGGTCTCTCCCGCAGGAGACAGTTCTCCATGAACTTCCCCAGCGTGGGTCCACTCTCACGAGCAGCAGCACTCCCAAACCTGCTGCAGTGTGGGTCCATCCCACGGGCAGACAGTCCTCCCAAACCTGCTGCGGCCTGGGTCACTCTGCCACGGGGTGCAGTCCTCCAAGGACAGGCTGCTCCAGCCTGGCAGCAAGGCCTCTCTCTCCATGGGATTCCCTCTGGATCACAGCGTCCTGGTATCCACCCGCTCCGGCGTGGGCACCTCCCCCACAGGCTGCGAGTGGATCTCTGCATCCCCCGTGGGCCCCCATGGGCTGCAGGGGCACAGCTGCCTCACCATGGCCCTCACCAAGGGCTGCAGGGACATCTCGGCTCTGGCGGCTGGAGCACCCCCTGCCCCTTTTTCTGCACTGACCTTGGTGCCTCCATTGTTGTTCCTCTCACATATTCTCGCTCCTACTCTTCTCTAGCTGGAATAATCACAACTGTTCCACACACTTTGTTTTGGTTTCTTCTTAAATCTGTTATCACAGAGGCATCACCATCATCTCTCATTGGCCCAGCGTTGGCCAGCGGCACGTCCATCCTCGGAGCCATCAGGGATTGGCTCTGCTGGACATGGTGGAACCTTCCAGCAGCTTCTCACAGAAGACACTTCCGTGGCCTCCCCGCTACCAAAACCCAGGCCCTGCAAAACCAACACAGGAGTAAGGAGGTCACTGTTCAGACTGTAACTGAGGCTAAGGGGGCCCAAATCCATATTTCCATTTTGAAGGACTGTTCAGTGGTTAGACAACTCGACAACTCCCTCAAGCCTGATCCATTAATCTAAGAGCAGAAGTGGCACATTATGGCTAGTGATTCCAGCTGCCAGCTCCTGTATACTGTTTACCTGGAGACTACAACAGGCAACGCAATTTTTAGAGACATCCTATGCATCTAAGTGCACACTTGTCCAAGAGAAAAAGGTCAAAATTTGCTCAGAATTAGAAGGGTAGCAGTTCTACTCTTTTGTGGAAGCTTTTGGTGGATCTTAATGTTTTGTGACTTCAGCTACAAAGGAGATTCAGTATTACTGAGTATTAGCCCTACTACTGATGCTTGTACAAATGTTAATGCTGAATACTTAGTACTTAACACTAAGTATCTTCTAAGCAAAGGGTCAAGAACAAGGTGTAACTAATATGATAAATCTCATTAACACATAGGTAAGAACACAGATTAGCATAATGACAATGAAGTGGCCTCCATACTATGTTTCACCTGGTTGATACAAAAATGCTTGTGTGGTATCAATGGCTTTAGAAGTGAGTTTAACTGAGCCTTGAAGACTGTGGCTAAAAAAAAATACTTCAGGGGTGGCTCTAGGCAAGTCAGTAAATTAAAAAACAGTCCTTGAAATGTAGCTACCAGCACGTTAGGGTGATTGTTTTGCAGACATCCTAAAAGGAAGCACAATCTACATATCACTTGTTTCTCATTTATTTCACTTGTGATTTCTGTCAGGGGAAAAAGACTCATTCCTTTACTAGACAGCATCAAACAAGGGGAGGGAAGGACAGATGCACGTGTAGCAAGGAAGCCCTTATTTTTGCTTTTATTGATGCAAGCTTGACTTACGAGAGAGAAATTTATTTGGCCTTTATCATAACAGTATATGGTCATTTTCTGTAAAATTTCCAAAATGCCTCAAGGATTTTGTCATCTAAATCATGCAGAGGCTTTTGAAATTCTTACCTTTTGTCTAATACCCGTGATTCTTGTCTGTTACATCCTGATCATGCAAAGAGTTACCATTTAGAGTCTCTACCTCTGTCAAGGGTGGGGTTTTTCTTTGTTTGTTTGTTTGCATTTTTGTTTATTTGTTTGTTTGCTTCTAATTTGTCTATTTCTCTTATTCTCACATGTTCACTCTACAGCAATACAATTTTATCCTCTCCTAGGCATACTGGGCAATTTCCCAGACTAGAAACAAAGAGATGTGCTGATCTTACAGAAAATTTCTCTTCCTTTAGTGTTGCCCTTGCCACTTCCCAAACATATTCTGTCATGTTGGCAAAGATCCTACATAGATCCTATCCAAGGCATCTTTGTTTCTGCCAAGTACCAGATCTTATCCTTATGTCATGATACATTGAACTGTAGAACATTTAAGAAAGGTAGATGGCCTTGGTGGTTTTTGTTTTGTTCTGTTTAATTTTTTCTTTTTTTTCCTTTTTTTTTGGTGTGTGTGTGTGTTTTTAAAATGGATTCAGATGTGATTATTCCTCTCCAGTTTTCCAGAATATCAACAAAACTTCATTTAAAAAATGATGGGTACAGACACCAACATCTAAAGGTCAGAAAAATAAGTTTCTGAGGGCTGGTAATAATTTCAGTATTTAACAGCTGTCTGCATTTGCTCAACTCTGCCTCTGCTAAGGAGATTTCCACCCATGGAAGATTTACCCAAAATACTGATTTTTCAGAGGCGATTTTTTTCACAGGCAAATTTCTTGAGCTTAATTTACTGCACATCCTTGCTGGAATAGTTCTCAAGCCTTTGCAGATGCAAAGTCACAGGGAGCTGCCTGGATATATATGATTTTACATGCCTTGCAGATAGCTCAGAGATGCAATTGCAAAATCTAGCTCTCACAGACAGCTGGGAATTTGTGACAGTCCCTGAAGGACTTTGCATCCATAAACCAATGACTGGATTACACTGATCCATAAATGCGTTTTTCTCCTATCTCTGGCTAATGCAATACAAATAGTCTTCCTGCTGTTAACTGTTTCTGAATCCACACACAAGAGAACATAAGGGATATGGCATATATTCAAACAGAAAGGTCAACAGGTCATTTGCTCTTTATGCTAGCAAAAGAACTTCAATATCTGTACTGCTGCAGAAAGAAATAAACGCAGAAATATTCCTCAAGTTCTATGCTTAGAAAATTTTGCCAAAAAGTAGTGATTCATCAGACCAAAGAGGGGATTGGTGACAGACAAAGTCTGATCTAGAGCAGGAAAGCTCAATGCATGAATAAGCTGTGGGGATAAAGTTGCAGGCTTGTTTATCAGCAATTTCCTGCTCTGTAAGAATCCAGGAACCCTCATGGACATTGTCTCCTCAGCACTGTACCCTCTGTCAGCCTGGCTCAGGATCTTTGGTGCCTTGTCCCACCCCACAGCTCCCCTTCCTTGACTGCCTGGCAGCTGGGGAGAGAGGCAGGAGGGACCTGTGTGCCGGGGGTGCAGCCAGGCCACGGCTCCTGGCTGGGTGAGGCGCTCTCCCTGGCCTCTGCTCCACCGGAAGGCTGGGAAAGGGTTGCTGCCCTGGATGGAGTGAGAGAGATCCATTACAGCAGCAAGCTGATGCTCTGGGGCACAGTTCTGGGCAGGGGCAGGGTTGTGACTGGGGACCCCTGACACCGACAAGCAGCTCCTGATAGAAAACCATGCCCTGCAAATAACAGACCAGCCGTGCAGGCTATGCCTGTACGAGAAAATCAAACTTGCCCAGGACAGCTCTCTGGTGCTGAGGCTGACGGATACAGGACAACTCAAGCCTGTGCCATTAAACCTTCCTGCCCTCAGGAAGCAGCAGCTGCATCCAGGGAACCCATGGAGATAGCTATTGGGCATCATTAGCACTGAACTCCTTCAGGGGAGAGTCAGAAGACACAGGCCAGGAGCATTCCGGTGACAGCCAGAGTGACCCCTCAGCCCAGCGCTGCTCCTGGCACTGCTCTTGCTACCAAAAGTGCAGCCACAGAAATGAATGTCATGTCCTGGAAAATACAGTGCCTAGTCAAAGGCCACCCCCGGAATGAAGCTGTATGTCCTGGTTTCCAGACCTGCCCTACACTCCAGTTCAGCCTCAACGCTATTTAAAACAACACTGGTCTGAACACTCAGCAGGTTCCCTGGGCTGTCACAACTTCTATTGCATTACAGACATTATACTAATCTTTATTCATTGCTGGGCCCCTATTTTTCTTTAATAAAAAAGTATAACATTTGATAACTTCTAAGGAACAAATCCTTCCATTGTTACTGTTGGGAAGATCAAGGCATTTGGACTTTGGACTTCTTTTCAAACTTCTGCAGGGTCATTAAAAAGTAATTTTTCTTTAGCTACAACCTTTTTGGTTGCCATTAAAGATTTCCAGGTGTATTTGCTCCCTAATCAGGAAGCAAATCCTTGCTTTGTAACAAGTTTCTCTTCAGAAAAAATTTTTTTTCTATTTTCTAGCTTTCTCATTGACCTCAATATTTGAACATCTTTGAAAGACTCAAGCAAGATGATTAACATTCACTACATTTGTTTCTCGTTTGTCTCCAAGGAAAGAAGGATATGAAGCATTTTGCTTTTTGTATAAATATTACTTTTCTGTCTATTTTAGAGAAAAAAAATACCCACTCCTTACAGCAGAGTTTAGTTTATATTGCTTCTAAGACCATGAGTCAGAGAGGTGACCAGAGACTAAAACAACAGCACAAAGATAACCTTTTAGTCCTTCAAAAGTAAGAACTGAGATGTCGATCTTGATTCAAGGAGAAGCCAAAGCAAGGCACCTGGGACAAGTTAACTGTTCTCACTGGGAGTTGGTGTTGCTAAGAAAATTCTTGCAGCTTTCTCTAAGAGTTGGTATTTTGAAAACACCAAAGGCTGTAGCAGTTTGCAATAGGGTACATGATGAAAGTATGACATTATGAAATTTTCAGTTCAGAAGCCTTT
This sequence comes from Amblyornis subalaris, assembly GCA_018881555.1. NCBI lineage: Eukaryota > Metazoa > Chordata > Aves > Passeriformes > Ptilonorhynchidae > Amblyornis > Amblyornis subalaris. The sequence goes on along the minus strand of JACAXG010000117.1, from coordinate 1,660,814 downwards.
TTAAACTTCACAGCAGCTGGAAATGCCCAATAATCCTCATTGTAAAATTTTTCATTTCAAGACTTCTAAGGTTTACTTATACACAAACACTTTTCATAAGCTATATATAGAAATACCTGCCTGTATATTGAAGAGGAAACAGTTCAGCTTGCTGGTTTTGTTGATTTTTGCCCCAAGATAAATCTAAAACATAACTCATCAGTAAAACTTTACAAAACTGAAACACTTGGATTTACCTTATATAATCCTGACAGCTTTTACAAAAAACCCCACTCTAAATGTATATAAAAGAATTTTTGCCTCAATTTTTTTTGAACAGATATGAAGATGTAGCTGTTACACAGACCTTTATTTCTGTGCTACCTTACTCCAGCTTGTGAAAGTGCCTCCAGTCAAGCGACCACAGCTGCAATGGTGGGACTTAGCCAATTTATTTGTGTTAATCTGAGCCTAATGCAGACAAAGATCCAGAGGAGCAGCTGAGCTATTTGACAGATCTTCAGCAACTCAGGTAATCTACGGTGATTGCATGTGTGGACAAGGAGCCAAGCACAGGGAGATTTTTTTGTAAAACAAGACTTGGAAATATAAGACCCTATACAATTATGAGTCACAAGATTTGACCATTTACCCACCCTGTTTAGATTGGCAAAGCACAGCTATCCTCACAAAGAATTATTTGGTTTTTCAGTGGTGCCAATCTGTGGTTGATTCCACATGCTCAGTTTTGGAGGATGTCCCAGGGTGTCTGCAGTCCGAAAAAAACAGTTTCTCAACTCTGCTTCTAAGTGTACCAGAACTTCAAATAAAAATCTCAGCCACCTATACCGCCAATACTGCAGGTCACTCACAAGGAAAGCTATAAGAAAAACAATTACGGAGGCAAGTTAACACTGCTTTAAATAATTTTACTGTAATGGACTCTCTAAATGGTTCTGCTTTAAAGTGACTATCCGTTAATATGGGGTTTCATAAATAAGCAGCACTAATCCTCACCTAATTTAAAGTACAAATCTGAATGTTTACAAGATTGGAGATCATCGTACTCTTCTTACATATGCTCTTACCATTGTTATTTTGCAATGCATTATTTTCTTAGGAAACATTTCTTAGGAAACATTTCTTTGCCAAGAGGTTGGTCAGACACTGGAACAGCCTTCCTGGACAGGTGATAGGTGCCCCAAGCCTGTCATTGTTCAAGAGGCATTTGGATAATGCCTTTCTTAATGTGCTTTGACTTTTGCTCAGCCCTGTAAGGTAGCTGGACTACACGGTTGCTACTGAAATAGTATATCCTACCCTATCCTATCCTAATTATTTATTAGATGTAACACTCCTTTTCCTTCTCTTGTTCAAGATCACATCACCTGAAGAAAGCCCTGTCAGCCTCCAATAAAGCTTGCTTTGTGCCTGTTTTCATGTAACTATTGTGTACGTGACCTGATGCCTTTCTTGATTTTGCTCATGTCAATACCATGAAGCATCAGCAGGGCCATATTTGAGAATCTGGGTGGACACCACTGGGCTCATGTGGAAGCCAGCTGAGAGCCTGAAAAAATAACTGTTTGTTGATTTTTCTTAGCAGGGCTATTTTCTCATTTTAAAGGGATTACATCTTGTTTTCATAGAATCAAACAGTATCTGGGATTGGAAGGGACATTAAAGATCATCTGGTTCCAACTTCTCCGACAGTGGCAGGGACAGCTTTCACTAGACCAGGTTGCTCAGAACTCCATCCAACCTGGCCTTGAACACTTCCAGGGATGGGGCAGCCACAACTTCTCTGGACAACCTGTTGCAGTGCCTCACCACCCTCACAGTAAAGAATATCTTCCTAATATCTAATCTAAACTTATTCTCTTTCAGTTTGAAAGTGCTCCCCTTGCCCTGTCACTACATCTATTCTTGTAAGAAGTCCCTCTCCCTCTCTTGTGAGCTCCCTTCAGGTACTGAAAGGATGGAACTACGTCATCCCGAATCCTTCACTTCCAGGCTGAGCAATCCCAATTCTCTCAGTCTTTCCTCATAGGAGAGGTTCTCCATCTCTCTGATCATCCTGGTGGCCTCTGGACTCCCTCCAACAGGTCCATGTTCTTCCTTGGCTGGGGAGCATGAGAAACTGAAATGTTAAAGGTTAATGGCTCAATCCATTGCCAGCCATTGGCAAAAGCAGCAGGTGCATTGCTTGGGGCAGATTTGCACCCCAGCCAAAGGGAGGAGGAGAGTTTTTGGGCATCTGGTGGCAAAACCTCTGATCTGCCTAAGAACAGCCCACGTGCAGAGGGGGTGAGCACCCACAACAGGAGGATGACCACAAAAAACCAACCTTTGGTTGGCAACAAGCTGTGCGTTTTGAGCCAGTAAGGGAGAAGGCCGATAAGAAGCAGATCCTGCAAGGTGGGATAATGCTTTTTATCATGCCCATGCTCTCCTGTGCACAACTGGCTCAGGTGTAAAACTCCCACCCATGGGAGATACCAGGACATTCATCTGTAAGCCTGGAGGTATTCATCCCATCTGATGGGGGATAACTGGTTCAACTACACAGTTTTTGTATATTTAAGAGAACTACACTTTGTCCTTGCTCTAAGATGACTAGAATATGCCTAGTACTACACAGAACACCTGCTGAGAAGGGAAGTGTGCCAGCTTGGATTTGGCATTTCATGGAACTTCCCACTGATCTGGGAGCCTGGGCAAAGTGAATTTGAACCTGCATGTAAAACATCACAGTAGCCATTTCCCCTGCTGAGACAAACCGCACAAGAACACTCCCCTCCGCATCGCCTTTAGGTGGTGAGAGATGGGTAGAGTGACCACCAACTATCTGAGTTTGTTTTAAGCCTTAACCATGCCCGGATTTAAAGAGTGAATGACTGAAAACTAAGATGATCTGTCTTTTTTCTACAACCATGTACCATTAATTAAGAAAGCACTTAAAAGTTTGCCTTAGCCCTTCCCGCAGGTTGAACAAGCCCATCCTAGAAATGTTTTTGATAAGACAAGTGCTGAGCCACAGGTTACCTACCTTAACAGCAGGTGTACACAAAGATTTTGAAGGAAAAATGGACTTTTTTTTCTAGTAAAGTAGGCCTTTTGAAACCTAGGAAATCCAGAAGCTGCCTGTGGGTTTCTGAATTGACCGTAACTTTTGAGTATGAGAAAATAGGGGTAATTTTTATTTTTACACATGACAACCACTTTTCTTTTCCTTTGGAATGGTATTTCCCCTACATGACACTAAATATGAAAGAGCATGCAGCATTATTTATTCCTCTTACACTACTTAGGAAATTGATTTATTATAAGGAAATTAAAGAGCTAGCTGTGTGAACACTGCAATCAGAAAAACATATTTCCATCTAGAGTTCTTATACCACAAAAACCTGCAATTAATTAGTCATGATGAGATCAATAAAGATTAGTATGTTCATAAAAATGAGAGATAAATAGTCAGTAAAAGGCAAAACTACTGGAAGTGACTTAAATGGCAGAAGTGAAAAAAGGTGACCAACCAGATTATTTATATTTAAATAATCTTTAGAGTCAAAGTGTATTTTAGATTGAAAAAGATCTCTAGATGTCATCTAGTTAAACTCTGTCAGTCACAGCAGGGCCAGTTTGCTAAGGATCATGTCCAGGTGAGTTCTAACTATTCAAAAATAGACATTTCAGGCTTTCTGTTAGCACAGTCTAAGTACAGTTAGCAGCACAGTTAAACAGAAAACATCACATCTTTCTTATTTTACTTAAATTTATTGCAAGATCAAAGGTTTCACGAAAAATAGAAACTTACAAATTGTGTGAATAGTTTTAATGCACTCATAAAGAGACATTAAAAGAAAATTGACTAAGATTCTGTACTATATCTGCAATATAATTCACTGGCTTTATTCTCAAAATATTGTTGCCATTTTGGAGTAAATAAAAAGCATAGCATTACACATGTTCACAAGTATTTACCACTTATTTAAAACAAAATCTTTACGATATATTTTTTTTTTCCAGAGAAATTAGTTCATCCCCATTTTGAAAAGTCTAAAAAGAAAACATTCAACATCCTCACTGAAAGTAATGTGAGCTGATGTTTCTGTTGTAAAAAATTATGCTATGGAAATCAACAAACAGCTTTACAGAGTTATACAGCCATACTAAACAAGCTTCTATGTTATGCTGCATTAGGCCTTCTGGATTAGCAAAACATTTTGACAATAATGGCAACTTTTCAGCTGAAGCTTAAGCAGTTCATAGTTTGGATTAAAATGCTGTAACCTTTGAAAAACAAATATCCAGTGTTACACACCTGACAACATTCTTAACCAAATGGTAATACTCAAAAGGTTAAGGCAACTCCAAATTGAAGCTGCAATGTCTGTATTTTCACAATTCCCTGCTCAAATTTGACTACTTGCGATGCAATGTGTGAGGGAGTGAGACAGAGGCTGCACGGTACTTGGTTGCTGGCTGGGTCTAAACCACAACAGTCCCACAAAGAAAATTAAACATTTTATGTGTTTAATTTGGATATTTTCTTGCACACGCTGTATTAAGAAGCATCTGATCCTACAAAATGATACCCACGATGGTATTCATTTTTAGATGGCCTTCGCAAGGCAAGCACTCTTTGCATTGTAAAATCCATGCTAAAATAACAAGTACACAGGAAATGAGAGGAATCCTGTTATTGACTTACATCCATTCATATGAATTTTTCAATTCATCAACAGAATAGCACAGTCAAAGAAGACATATTCACTTGAAATACTTTCTAAAATTTTTTTTTAAAATTTTTTTCAGCCGGATACAATAAACACTGTTAACTTATTTCTGATAGCTGGTGTATTCAGCTATTCTTTGTCTTCATGAAGTGTAGCTGGTTATCACTGTTAGGCTAAGCACTGTTACTCGTTATTAAAATGTCAATGTGTAAAGATTTTAATATCGCTACAGCTTCTTATATTTAAAGAAAAAAAAAGAATGAAAATGTTGATAAGAAAATGATAATTCACTGTAGATTTGCCACTCTGTATCTTAAAACCTCTGGGGTGGCTTTAGTAAATAAAAAGCATCAAGTTTAGTTCCTGGTTTCAACACAGGCCTCTGTTGATCAACTGCACTGGTGCTAGCACTGAGTTACCATTTACAGATCAAAGGAAACACACATGGCCAAGGCAAAGTAAACAGAGGAAAACAAGCTTAACATCTATAACTCAAACTATCCAGAGAACTAGTAGGAATCCACTTCAAGAAATTTGCCAAAGGCTTTTATAACTTTTATGCAAACAAAACCACAATGCATTTCTAAAGTTTTGCTTCAATATTTGTACTTAGTTGTACAGTACGTTAAAGTCAGTGTACAGCTTTTGCCATTTTACTGTAACCTCTGTAAACTCACAACTATATTGCATCATATGAAAGGTTATAAACCCTTCTGCAATCCCCATTAGATCTACTGAATGCAGCAGAGTGAACATGTTGGTACAGAAGGTTAGGAGCCAGAAGACATGTTGGGGGTCCAGCCCATTTGATAAGCCCGCTCCAATGTTCTCTTGCAATCCTGCAGCACAGTACTGAAGGTTATGTGTGGATATTGCTGCACCAGCTGCTCCACTGTGGCCTCGTTCACCTGCAAGAGAAGAACAGAATCTGTAATGTGCAAAAAGTGAAAGAAAAGGGCAACATCAGGCAAGCTAAATGAATGGCCAAACTTTGGACTCCCGGGCGGGCTTGCAGGATCGGGCTCCTCACTGTTGCTGTAAGTTTGGGTGCCTTTAGCACAAAATAAATATACAGAATGTAATGTCCTCTTAGAGAATGACAGAAACCAAAATCAACCCCCATGCCTTGATTTTATTGTAAAGGGAGAAATTTTACCAGCCTGGTTTAACAAAGTGCTGCCCAGAGTAAGAGATTTCTACCTTAAAATAGAAGCATATTTACTCAAAGTTGCTCAAACAGATATAGGGTTTTTTTTTTTGGCTTTGGAAAATGAAAATTAATTACATCTATTTATGGCACTGCTATGGATACTTTTATAAATACCAACTAGTAACTCCTAATTAACTTTACTGAAATGAATTTGCAGTGTATGGTTGCTATCAACAGGTTTGCAATGAAAAGTAACAGATAAGATGACTAAAGATGGTGAAAAGAATGCAAATTCTTCTATAGTGCAAGCAGATCAATTTACCAATTAGTCCTCTATGTGACCTTTTCTGAAGGTTAAAAGTCCTGCATGTCTTCACATACATCACTGGCAGAAGATTTTATTTTAGCCTTCTGGTGTGATGATAAATCTGCAGAAAGAGTTTTGTGGGCAAGAATGTTGGGGTCAATAATTAAAACACACTAGATTGTTGGGTCTGCGATGACCCTCTTAAATCTGACACATCAAAGTTAGCGTCTTTATTCTTCATAAGACAATGCAATCAGACAAGCCCAGCTAAACCTAAGACCTTTACAACTGCAGTGCTGTGAGGGGATTAATTTGTCAATTATTTTAAAGATGATTGCAGTTCATACTGCAGAGGTAAACAGCTTTCTTCAGCCTTTAGACAAATAAAAAATTAACCTAAGAACCATAACTTCTAGTTAGCTCTACCTGAAATCCTTTCTGAGCACTTGGGCATTTTAAAATGCAGTGATACTACAGTTACTGAACCACCTATATCAGTAGGATGTACAACTGATGGCATTGTTTGCTTTTTTTCCCCACAGTGTTCCACATTCAAGGCCAAAAGTAAAAAGCCAGACTGAAATGTTTACTACCATTACCAAGATCCGTCTTACGAATAATATTTTAAAGCACAGTAACCACAGTATCTAATAATATTTTTGTCCTTAAAAGATAACAAGGAGAGCTTCCTTCTGAACAGTGATTGCATCCAATGACAAGGATAAATGAAAGGTTTAATATCCAGTTCTTCTACTTTGATAATAGAAACACTCAATCTTCATTGAAGTTTCATCTAGCTGAGACTGACTTGGATAGAAAACTGGTTTAACTTCACAGCACAAACTGTACTTCTCTGGCAAATTGCTATGTTACAGTAACATCTTCCAGTGCTGAAAAACAAGAAGTGACTTTTAATAAATCAAAATGAAATCAGAGATGGCACAAGTCTCCCGTAATATTTGATATTTACAGCTGAATACATACTTGCAAACTGTAAGCAACAATTCACAGAAATATTGCTTGGAAGGGAAGAATCCCTCAAAGTAGCGGTATTTGCTACTTTATGCCTATTCAAAAACAGTCAAAAGTCTGTTTTCATTAGATTTATGCTGCAGAGAGCCACGGCAGAATCTGTCATGCTACCAGAAACTTCTCTTAATGGTTAAGTCAGCCACACTGAAGATGCTTACCACAGACAGCTGCTCATTTTGTTTTTTCTTAACAGGAAACTTAAAGAAGATGCATTATTTAGCTAGTAGATAGCTGCAAATATTACTAGTAGATAGAAGTTGTTATGATTTGGCATTTACCTGTTGGGCATAATTTGTTAGAATAGCACAGATATTATGGCTTTAGAACCAGTGTCATATGCATATTTTCTGTCACGGGAAACAAATAAGGCAAATTCATTACAAATATGATGTTCAAACACAGGAAGATAATAAATGATCTCCATGTCCTGGTTTATTGGACTCAGAGCATGCACAGAAGCTACAGTCTAGGTAGGTATAAGCTAATGTATTTACTACCAGGATTATTAAGCATGGCCCGTGATATTCAGGAAGACAGATGACGTTACTATGGTATCTTTTATTCTTAAAACCCATGAAGAAATCTGAAAAAAACCACCTAGCACTAACTGTCTGAAGTTTTTGCTGATATTACTAGTTTAAATAATATTTAATTGCTATTAATATTTACTGAACAGAAGAAGGAAACTTTTGGTATAGAGTGCCAAATACAATTACAAAATAAACATGAGTATGTAGAAGGCAGATAAAACCACTGCAGAAGTGCCACTGACAAAATCAGCTATTTTATGGCCAAAGCCTGAAGAGTAGAAGCTTTTCTCCTTTTTTCACTGGAATATTAAATGAATATTTTAAATTATTAGTTTGATCCTAGAAAACAACTTGTATTGTAACTTCTTGTTAAACAGCAAAGTAATGACTAATCCTATGTACCTATTTGGAACCTGGACATTTACAGAAATAAATTACTTTGAGTTTGAAAAACTCATAATAAAGGAAAACGTTATCTTACCAACCTTCATTACAAATGATCAAATATACGCAGCTTTAAGTTACATGTAAGTATTTTTAATCCTAAGAGATTAACAGCAAATCATTAAGAATTATGCTGGACAAACTAAATTCAATGTAAGATTAGACAACAGAAGAGGGAGAAAAAGGACCTTATTTGGCAATAAGACAACCAACCTGCATCCAGAGATGAGAAAAAAACATGGACAGTTAAGCTACAAATGATTCCCTATCAAAAGATTTTGATACCTTTTCTTTACCATGAGAAAAGTCAGGTCAGACACTAAAACAGTGTAAAACTTTTAGTATTTTAAACTTTCTCTAGTATTAGTCTAGAACTGCACTATCTAAAAGGTAGAAAAAAAGAGAAATAAAAATTTTATTCTCTGTTAATAGATTTGAAAAGTCATATCTAAGTCAACTCTCTGAGTATCCTTGTCATCATTTCCCTAGTGGTAGAATTAAGATGAAAAGAAGTCTTATGCCCAACCACTAGAACACAAGCTTCCGTCTCTTTGTTCAAATCAGCCTGGCTGGTGATAACACGAAAGTACTGAATGTCATTCCCAAAATAAGTTCATTACACAAACAGAGCAATTTTCCCTTCTGAGCTTAAACATTCTTGTTCAATGAATGAAAACTAAAAATCCTCACATCTTAATATGCTTTAAAACGCTGTATTTTTCTTTCACAGAACTTTCATTAATCTTCATCTTTTGAGTTGTCAAAAAAAAGACTACTGTCTGCAGATAAACTACTTAGATTATCTAATACATAATCATTCATTTGAATTTGAACAGCTCTTCAATTATATTTTAACACATAATGAGAGAATGCAGCCCTTATCATTAAGAGTGAAAGTAATAGGTTTGTGCAAATCCTGGTCATCAAATGAAGAAGAAACTAACAACAAAGATTTTTTTCTTGCTGAAATAAAAATTAATCTCAGGCCATAGATTAAAAAAACCAAAACAAAACAAAGGAGAAGATGGGTAACAGAAACTGGCAGGACTGAATGCTATCACCTCCTTTTAGCTCAAGTAGAGCAGTTACCTAGAACTCATAATTTGGAATACTTTTTGGTTCAAGACATACTGCCTATTTCTCAGAAGAATATACCTGACTTTGTGACAAATGTTATCTGGGGTAGGACCTCCTTAATTTCTTCCTCTAATGACAGTATGGTGGTGTAGAGAGTATTTAAATATTATCAGCACTAGAGAATACTTCCTCATGTGGTAATTAGAAATTCATCTTGGAAAGAAAAGCAAGAAAACCCTTCCAATCCATGTGAAGTGGAGCATTGGTGAAAGGGTTTTGCAAGTGCTCCTTCAGAGAACTTTCATCTCACTCTGCTACGTACACACAAAATGCGGCCAAAATACCGAGAAAAAAGGGAAATCAGTGCTCAACACTCTTACTCCCCTTTAGGTAAAATGATCTGCCTATAACAGAAAGCCTGAAAAACCCCACCACTCTGTAAATATTTTTCCTAGAATAAACTAACAACACTTACGAGCTGATTTTTTCAGGCTCAGAGTAAACTGAAACTATAGTTTTCAAATAAAAACCTACTCATAGAAAAATATTCATTCAGATTTTGTTCTGGCATGCTATATTTACTCATCCAGTCTGATTGCCAGTATTTACTGATTTGGTACACCACTCATCTGACACAGAACATTTTCAGAAATTTCTGTTGTGCTACCTTCCACAAGTTCTCATGAAAAATTCAAACCGCAATAAAAAATAGCTATTAGATAATTTTTTTTTTCTTTTAAATGTGCCATGTCATTTGGTTCTAGTGATAATTTCAGCACTGTTTTCTTTAATTTCTAGATTCTAAATTCAGGAATTTCTAAATATATCAAATGATTCCAAAGGACTAGGATCTACTTTCTTTTTTAACTTTTGCTTTCATTATGTTCCTATGACAGCCTTTGTTAAATTCAAAGGAGTTAAGTTTTCCTAACCCTGTTAAGGTAAATTAGAGATTACAGTTGAAACCATCAGCCAAACTAGGTATTTCTTATAATGAGACTGATAGCCTCATTCACAACTCAGGAACAAAAACAAAGGTATAGAGGCTTTTCCTAAACAGGACTTTCCTAGTTACTTTTATTTAGCTTGTCTTTCGTTGATCTCTCGGAAATCTTCTCTGGGATTGGAACTCCAAGTGGCACATAAAGGGGCTTCAAAAAACTTTGGTTTTAACTGAGAGAACTCTTAGTCTACACTGTCAAGAATTGTAATATTGCCTAGTGATCTCCAAAACTCCTCCTATGGGCACATCAAGGGCAGTCTTAGAAAGTAGTTTCGACTCTAAAGCTACTAAAACATGCCAAAAATGGCTGTGTTGTGTCACCTAGAGCAATACTGAAAAGGGAGAGTAGAGTCACCACCTGAAATGCGAGTTTTATGCAGTTCTACACAGTGACGGAGTATTCAGTGTTAACCTAAAGAGTTTGAATGGTCTTGTTCAATGAACAAATCCTAAAAATCTTCACATCTTCATTACTTCAGTGTAATGACCAAACTCACTCAATATTTGAAAAGAAAAAGTTATCTCTATGGCGAGTTAATAACTGAAACCAATAAGCAGCTATATAAACAAAAAAGCTAAAGCCCCTCAAACCTAAACTTGCAAAACCGGGTTAGTGCAAAGGTGCAGTACTAGAGCTTCTTACAAAAACCTTCTTGTGTCCCTCAGACCATCATTCAGGGGTGACAAATGAAATAATTTTTGCATAGTATCTAACCTAGCCCTTGGAACAGGCATTGGCTGGCTGATTTCTGAGGACAATACAGGTTGGTATCATCAGTTACATAACTTTATAGGCCAGCCATTAATAAAAAATAACAGACTGAATTATAATACCATGAGTCAGCAATATCTGCACAGAAAGGCATGAATAACACATAGAACTGCTAGCTTAATCTTAGAAATCTAGAACTTGTTAACAGATTCAGGGAAATGTTAGCAGGTGAGAGGTAACATTCAGACCAAAAGACTTTGAGGGCTGCCACACAGATGATGTTTAGGTTAGAAAAATGGCACAAGCATTATCATTATATTTCTACATACAAAGAATCACAACATCAACTTCACACAAAATAAATGCAAATAGATTTGTCCCAGAAGGGCTTTCCTATAATGTTGTTGATGTCTTTGCTTATGGAATGGTATTGCAGCATTAGGGGTATTGAAATTTGTGTGTACTTTTGTCTCAGTCTACATAGAGTAGTATTACATGAAAGCCAAATTTGTATGCAATGGTCAAAGAAATTACTCTGTAGTCATTTTGTGTATCCAAAATGATGGATTTGGAAAACATTTTATATTCCAATTTCTCTAATGTTTTACAATAAAATCCAAAATATACATACTTCGAGTTATAAGGAAAACATTTTCATACAGTCTTTCTCTTCTCTTCTCTAAGCTGTAGTTTGCTTCCTCAAGTGAGTGTCTTATAAAAAGTATACTTTGTTTGATTTTTTTTCTGCTAATAGTTGAATGAATTATATTCTCAGGTGGCCCAATTATAACTGTTGCCTGTAGCCATAACAAAATTAAAGATTTCTGGAAACATTTTGTGTGAAGTGCACTTGATCAGCTAAGGCAGACATATTCCACAGAGTTTCAGTGACTGCCCTTATGCCCAGGGGCAGAACCTTTGTTTAGGACTTTAATAAAATAACAGCACTACCAATATTAGCACAATATCCTATAGTCCAAATAAAGTCCCTTACGACTTCAGCAAAGAATGTATTTTGACTTAGTGGATGCTGTTATTGAAAAAAAAAAACCAGAAAAAAAGCAGACATGCACACATATACAAACACTGTATTTGCAGACTCATAAATAATGAAATTGGTAAGTGTATGTCTGATGTACTATTATTATCATGACATTTGACAATTTAATTGTGTTAAACCTTAGCAATTAATTTCCCATTTATATTTGTAAAAGGGAAGGAGTAGGTAAACAGAAATATCTGCAATCTTTTCTGCCGTGTGAATTGAAATAAATGGAATACACATATCTTCTATTATTCCACGGTAGCACTTCTGGAAGGATTTCAGAAAATGTAGCAAGGTTGCTTGTGGAGTATACCTACTTTACAGTTCTTGTTTAAATCACAACTGAAAGGGATGAAATCCATTGTTGTGGTTGTTTTCTTGTGTGAATGTTATTGCCTCAAACTGCCAGTCTACCGCAAACTAGCAAGATCCATTTCAGATCTCTGTGATGATGCACAGTTTTCTAGCAGACCCATTATTTCAGACCTTTCTGTCCTAATCATTGCTGCCAACACACTACTCAATATTAGGGATGTGTAAGAAATAAAGTTTTCACTCTCAATTCTCTTTGCTTATTGTAAGGGTTTACTTTCCTATTAAATCAGAGACACTATGCTGAAGGAGCCTTTCAGTTTGGCTGGTTAGCTAATTCTGGTTAGTTGGTTTGCCTATTCTGGCTGTTTCATCAGATGAACTTCTAGACTCCAGATATAGAAGATTTCAAGGCAAAAATTTTACCAGTGTTATGTGCATTTCCAATGATTTGTTCTTACAAAAATTGCAGTTAATAAAGACCCATATACAGTGAAATGACAGTGTTAATTTATATGGTGATAAATATTCTTTCAGATTACTTTCTGCCTGTTGAATTAATAGCATTGAATATTTTCCCTCCTATTCGAGTACATTAACAATAATTTGAGCACATTACTGTAATACCTGTCAAAATGATGGCATGTAAAACTAACAGAGAAATCCTTCTCAAAAGTTGCCAGCTGGCAAAAATAACTGGAAGTTCCAGGGAGCAATGCTTCTAAAAAATTTCTGTCTCTTTTTTTTAATTCATAAAAATGCTGACTAGTTCACATTGCATTCCTCCTTAATAGTTGGCCTTATCCTGATTTTGAACTGCTGATCAGCACCTGAGGGCCCATCTTTCTACAGAATGACATGGTCAGGTGGGTGCTTTTTAAAAACAAGGACAGTTTCATTAACTTAGGAAGATTCCATCTTCAGCCTAGTGCCATCGAACTGCTGCAGAACTATCAGCTTGGAGGATTAAAGTCTTTCAGCAAAGAAACAGTTAAACTAGAAGAACAAAATGTTCAATTTGTATAAAAATCCTTTTTTTTTTTTAGTTTTAGCAGATGCTTTCGTTTACACACATAATGGATCTGTAATCCTAGTTAGCTAGGGGTAAAAAGCCAAAAGTAGTATTGTTCAGACTTTTTAAATTGCTGTATTGAAAACCGAAGTGAAATAAATGCTATTTTTCTTTTGTTGTGGGATAGCTGTGGTTTCCTTCTAATGGGATTCACAGATTTCACGAATCTAAAATCTTCATTATTCACAGAGAGATGTATCAATCGCAGCTCCTACATTATACATATAAAACTTCAAAAAATACAGCAATTCCTTTTTAATATGCAGCAACGTAACTTGAACAAATTATAGTAATTTAACAGAAAAAAAGGGCTATAGAATTTTTCTTAAAGGGAAAGATTGGATATTTTCATTCCTCTTCAAATCACAAAACCATAATTTCAAATCTCGGAACGAACCCTTTGTAATAAAAAAGGAAAAATGGTAGCAATTTGTCAGGTCTTCTGATTGGGCTAATGATAGTTAGCATTTTCTGAAGGTGGAAGGCAAATTGCTGTGATAATTATATTAAAACAAGCCATGGCTCTGTATACTCACTGTTCTACCATTGATTAAGAACAGTTTAGCTCAAAACTGTATTTGACATTGAAAGATGTATCTCTAGAACCTAGGATATGATCTCTTATTCACTTACCTTCAGTTGCAGACTAGCTATATAAATGAAAAGTTTGTGAGCGAAGGGTAAAAATGCTTCTCTTAAACAACAGGAGCTGCATCCCAGTTAGGCTAATAATTTGCAGTCTTCACTGAATATGTATTTACAAATATTTTTAAAACAAGTTTTGTAGAAGGAAAAAGTGATAAATTATATTAAAAATCTACATATTTTCTAAAAATCTTACTCTTACTTAAGATGCAAATGATTTCTTAACTGACCGTTTTTATTTTTAGGGATCATCTATCTTCCTTCCTCTCTCTGGTAAAATAAAATAGTTTGTCTTTTTGTCAGTTGTACTGGCCAGCATTTTCTGTGCTCTAATATCTCAGTAAAACTAGAATAGGAAATATATGTTACAATTCATCTGAGAAAGTCATCTGGAATAAGATACAGAAGTATTTTCTACTTTCAGAAGTATTTTCATGAAAAGCAAACATGTCTTTTTTGAGAAATTCATCTAAAAAAAAGAAAAAGAAAAAAGTAAGGCAAAAAAAAAGGCAAGCAAGCAAAAAGGCCAACATGATTTATTAAATAAGTTGTGTATCCCTTCAGAGCCAACTTAGTTGGACTCTCTTCACTTAATTCACACATAGTTCTGAATCCTGAATTTTGTGGCTTCTGTTTTTCAGTGTCATTTTTCTGCCTATGTTCCCAAGAAATGTCTCCTGCATTTACGTAGAAGCACTGCTGATAACCATTGCAAATAGCACCACAGTTATAGGAAAAGGATCTTGAAATATGAAAATTTGTGTGAGAGAAGTTGCAGGAAGATTATTGTGACATACTGTTCAACCAGTCAAGCTATCACCCAGAACAAAAAAATAAAATTTTTAGCCCCTATTTTCTAGCTGATACCCAGCCATTTTCCCCAAGGGTGAAGATTTCAAGCTGCCATTATTTAAAGCTGATTCACTTGTTGTGAGAGCACAAGAAGTGCTACAAAGACATCTTTCAAATGAGTTCTAGCAATAAATAGTACAGAGAACATCACCCTCTTCCTCCAATTTTCTTTTCAAATATGAAATATGAAATATTTCAAAATATTTAATTAAGTAACTAGAAGAAGTAAATGGGATCTAGATAAGTTTAAGGGTAGGAATGTATAGTACTGTGTTCAGAAAAAGAAGCTTGAAACACGTGCATTTAAATCTGTTATTTTGATGCAGGCATCACTTTATGCCCTTAGGATGCAAGTAAAGCTCTCAGGCACTCTGATGTCAGTGTTTGTGGGACGAAAGAAAGTATCCCATAACTGCCCACACCTTTCTCAAGGTACTTAAAGCATTTAAAGGAAAGGAGTAATTATACTTTAAAATATCCACTTTCCTAAGCTGTGATAAAAAATACAGAGCTACAATTAAAATCTGGTTGGAAGAACAGATAGTGATGTTCTCTTTCTGCTATGGGGGAACTAACCCGAGGTGAAGTGAATTGACTATAACCCCTTGCTATGCTTTTCTTGGTGTTTACTGGAGTGATAAACCAAGAGTTTCCGTGCCCCCAAGCAGCACCAACCCGCCATGTGCTCCTACACAGCCACATCAAGTCCTAAAACACAACCTTGGCCTGCAGCCCCCAGCAGCACAGCACTCCTCTGTGCAAAGAAACAGGGAGGTTGTGGTCCCACCCTGCTCCCAGAGCACTGGGAGGGGGCGACAGGAAGGAATGAAACCCGGCTTGCTGCCACTGGGAGCGCGGCACGGCGCAAACACAGACAGCAACACCAGAACGCAATGCAGAAATGCCGTCTTTTATGCCTTTTCCAATTACAAACCTCTAAAATGGCCTGCTTAGGCCTTAAATAACTACTGATTTTATCTCTTACAGCTTTCAAAAGAAATGGAGACTCAGAACAGAAACATTTTCTTTTTATGGAACATCTGACTTGTGCAGTCCCAAGTGCTGCCTGGTGCCTGCACAGACCCACATGTACCCATGTACAAAATACACATTTGCACTGTTGACACCTTGTCCTGTGATCGAGATCAGAAGGGAGAAGGGTCCTAGCTGCTTCCAAGTACCTGTTCATGTTGGTATGCAGGCAACTTGGATATTTCATTGTCCAAAATACAGGTATTTAAAAACACTTAGGGTCTACTTTCTCAATGCTTTCATACTTCTGGACGTCTGGATGACAGTCTCTCAGATGTATCCCATCTGATACAGAAAAGTTCCAACTGAAATATATGCTCTCATTATGGTGACCTCATGGTAAAGTCAGCATTTTTTCATGACATTTCTCAACACAATGCCGTCTATTTTAAGGCAAACACCATATTGCTCCTGTGGTGTGCATGTTAGATGGTAGGAAAAATGAGAAAAAGAAAGGTCATGGCAATAGCAGTTTGATGAAAAATGAATAATTTTATTATTTTCATGGTGTGGATCAATAATGCTCTGCATCTACTGAAACACATTGCCTGGAGGCACTTGGATAATCAATGGCATAAAACAGAGACTGCCTTTACCCAGGCTTGCAGCCTCTCTTGATCTTTCTGGGGAGGACCCTTGACGCCTCTAATTTATGTCAAGTGCATATCAAAGAAATTCCAAAGAGCCTGGCTCATAAAGAGTGTTTTAGTGGTACCCATTTGAAGTCTACTTACATGTGTTCTTTATGTAACTGTGTTTAAGTACTTCCCCTCCAAATGCCTGGGAATTCTTAGAAAGGCATAAAAGCTACCTGGTACTAGTGTAACAGTCAGTACCTCAGAAAAGGAAGGGACAAATCTTCTAAACTTCTCTTCACTGCAAGCTGACAACAGTACAAAGACAAGAATTTCAGCCAAGGGGGAATGTAAATAAACCCTTCTGCACCACCCAAGAATTCTCTTAAATGATGTGCTGGACACTGACATTTTTAATTTAATAGAGCAGCCACTGGAAAAAATTAGTTCTGCATGATATTGGGGAGAGACAGTTGAGAGCATGATTTTGTTCAGTAATTTCTCTGTTCATTTGCAGTGGAAAAAGGGAGTTGGCATCTTCTGGCTGCCAAAAATCCCTTAAGTCAAGGATTCTTACTCCATTCTGTCTGTGGAGCTATTCTTCCCATCAAGGCTTTGCAAAAAAGAAAATAATTCCCAGTGGTAGTCCCAGGACAACACTGTTTGCTGTAGCAGCATTTACTAATTTCTTAACATGTTTTAGCTACCATAGTTTGAATACTTGCAGATGCACACACACACTTGCCAGGCACACAGTCAACAGTGCTTTTCTATCTTCCTTGAAGCTTTCTTAAGGAATATTTATTTTTTTTCCTTTTAGCAGTTGACTTTTATAACACAAAAGATGGTGTAAGGAACTAGAAAAGCACTGACCAGCAATTAGAGGAATACAGACTGTAGTACATGTCTACAAAAACTACATATAGTTTAACTTATGAGGTAGTAAAGCTTGTTTTCAACATCAAGATCATTGATTTTCTATAGCAGCTGAAGACAGGATGAAATTATTGCACTTATTAGATCCTTGTTGATTGTTCAACATTAGCTAAACTCACAAAATAAATACACGTATAAAAGTGGTTAGATGATTCAGGGTCAGATCTAATTCCCAAGGTCAAGTTACCCTTTTAACATCCTCTAAGTACATAATCTTAGCACAATCCATCAAAGAGATTCACACACTCCTTTTGTCTGTTGGCTCTTATAAAACACTAATGTTTAGGAGATTAAGTGGACTCAGCCTTGACAGACAGAGCAATTCTTCCAGAGTGTTCAACCTCCTCTCAAACTGGAAACTGTCTAAGGCTGGCTTTGCAAAATATTATTTCTAACTTTACAACTGACCTGGACATTATTATTCCCTGCCATTTGAAATACTGGAGTTTGTCACTGTCTTCTATAGTGCACTGTGAGAGATGCAAGGCAATGGTTTGGAGCACAAAGTTTCTTAAATTAAAACCTGTTTTTCTACAGGCTGTAACCAAACAGAAATCCACAAGCCTGAGAGATGCTTATGATGGGCATCACAAGCTGGACATTTTGCTGATGATGGCTGGAAAAGAAACAATCCCTGCAGGTTTATGTGGAGACTTGAGGTCAGAGACTCTGGACCTCCAGTGACTTTTCTTTTAGCTGTTTCTGCTGTGTTACTGGGCCTCTTGATCTCTCTTCTAAACAGGAACATGATTTCTGAAGGCTCTATATAGGGTAAAGTGGAGCTGGACTGCCTTATCCTCTTTTCTTCTAATGATAAAGTGCTAAAACTTATAGACATTCTTAATTTACTACAAGTATAAAGCTATATAATAAGAAACTCAGTATTTTTTTCTCTTCTTAGCATTTTGGTTTCATCCAAACCTTTGTCCTTCTGTTTCCAAAACCATGATATATGACCATGAGCACAGACACATAGAAAATCACTAAATCACTCTGGAAGTAACACTAAAGATTTTTTTTCCTTTTGTTTTAAAAAACAAAGTAGTCTGTCACAGTAACAACGTGACATACCAGCCACAAAATTAGACAAAAATACTCAAAACTGCCACTGGGCAGATTCCACAAAAAACTTTTGTGAGCACCTCAGGCTGCTGGTGTAACCTATGGGTGTATTTTGAAAATCTATGTCAGTAAAAATTTATAATGCTCCTTTTTAGTTCTCTGGATACCCTTTCAGCTACATATGTGAACACTGCACATTAGAAGACTTACCACACTAGTGAACACCAAACCTGTTTGTACAGAGGAACATAAATCTTCCCGCCTCCCTCCCTCACTGACATACACAGGAAACACTCTCACACACAATCAGGCACCAGCTCAGGCGAAGGCTCCTTACCTGATCACATCTCATCAGTCCCAAATATCTGAGGGACTTGCTGCGCTGAGCGATCTGGGTGGCTCCACGGTCCGTGATCTCTTTGCACCATCCAACATCCACCGTCTCTATTGTCATGCTGTACCGCCCAATGGCTATCAGAGCTGAAAGGACAGTAAAGGCATGAAATGCACAGCTCTAGAGAGGGCAGCCTCAGTTCCATGTACACCCTGGATAATGCTGAAATTAAGTTTTGAGAAGCAGTTGTCATGTACACCTTGTAAAAGACACCATGTTTCAGAATTCTGAACTATGTAAAAGCTGTCTCTTCAAACTAGGAATACACACGTGCAAACACATACAAACACATAGATAAACACATCTTCCTATATATTTTTCTACCTATTAATCAAGATAAATAGACCAATTAGCAGACATATTCTACACAAATTCTTTTAATTACTTTTTGCAGAAGAATCAAGAATAAACGAACAAGATTGAAATAAATATAGAATAAAACCAATTCTACCTCACTTTTCAGAGAAAATAACTGATTTTTTACTATTAATGCTTTTTTTCTGGAAACTAATATTACAAACACAGCACCGAGATTAACAGGACATTTTCTGAGTCAATAAAACATATGGTTTTAGAAAATCCTGCAGGTAATCTTATCTCATACATTTTAAAATTATATTCTAAAATTGCATTTTTTCCCGTTGTTCATATTGGTGATGTAAGAACAACAACATGTCTCACTTTAATGTTTTCTTCACAAACACTCTTCCAATAAAATAAAAAGAAAGAGTTTAAAAGGTCATGAGGAATTGAAAGAAAAACTTGAATCTTTATAAAACCAAAGGAAAGAGGATCTGAAGTTCTGAATGGGTATGCAGGAGAAACCACAAGGGATCTGAACAGGCTGGGAAGGTTTTGTCATAACATGACAATGACACAAAAGATACAAATCACTAGCACCCTGGTCACCATGGACTGTAACACTTTTCAGGAAATATGGACTCAGGAAGTCAAGCTGGGATTTATTAACAGAAATTTTAGCTGCTAAAATCTCAGCTTAAGAGAAAAGGCCAAGGTTTCTGGTGTAGAAGTCAGCCACCTGCATATAATCAAGGGCTAGGATGTTCACAGTTTTTAACTCTAGTTATAATGCAGCTGCTGAAAAGGAAAATGAAGGAGTGATTTATTCCAAGTAATGCATGTATCTTTAAAGAGATGATTTTTCAGCAGCTGTGGGGCTGTTCTCTTCATGCTACATTCTCAAATGTCAAAAAATAAAAAAAAAAAGAAGAATTACGAAGAGCTGGTAGATCTTGAAATACAAGATATCAATTTTAGCTAATCAGCATATAACTGAGATCTAGAAGCAGAGAAAAAGAACCCACCTCACCTTCCAGTCAGGTTCTGCAAAGAACTGTACTGATGGTATACAGCAGTAAGTGTTATTTGATTAATTATAAATATCTGGGTGGACTTGATTAACAAACAGAATCACCCAAAAGAGGGTGTGGAAGAAGCTCCAAAAAGGACAATATTAATTGAATTTTGCAACTGACATAATGAATGTACAATACAAGCACCCATATAGTTTCATTATGGTTTCATCGATTTTTGTAAGACAATACCAAATTCCTGCTCTCTTTCCAGCACATCTCTAGAAAACAAGCCCTAATTTTCTAAAAATGTAAATATATATACAGCAGAACATAATTTTTACACTTGTTTTTACAGACATTTTTTAAAATACCACTGTAACAAAAATTATAGTCAGAAATTTCCTGCACACATTCTGCAATAGGAAAAGCTACAGCAATTATAGATTATTGTACCTCCACACAAAATGCTATAGATTTGACGTAGTGCAGAAATACTGAAAACCTCCCATTACATTAGAACAATGTAATTTCAACAATTTAAAATACTCTTTGCTTTTGAATGTTTTTGCTAATCTTTGTAAAGTTACAGCCATATTTTGTTACTTTCAGTGCTTCATGCGAAACTGACAAAGAGAAGAAAATCAACAGAGAACACTTTCATGGAAGTGCTGTTAAAGATCCTCAGAACACACTGATAAAATCTGTCCCCAGATCAGTAGACATCTCTCTGGAAAAGCAAGTATCTTGACAAGAGTGTACAATGCTATACTGAAGTCATATACTAATACAGTTCATCTGTCAAACGCAGAAGGCATGCCATTGTAAAACACCAGTGACTGTATTTTCGGAAAATTTCCATGTGTGCAACTGCAACCTCACAAGAATACTCCGGGTTAGAGAAGAGACACCCTGTGCAGTTTCTATCAGCATTCAGCAGTGGGAGATAGAGATGAGAACAGGTGAAAACATAACAATACTTTCCCAGAGCACTTTCCTTATGTGAAAAAAACTGTGGCCAGGGATTTTCTGAACTGGGGTTTATACCTTTATACCTTTGTACTCCCTAGGTAGGTTCATCTGATCAGTGCTGAAGCCCACAAAACATAACATCCTGTGGCAAGCCACCCTGGAGTTCAGCTACCTCCTCTTGCAGAAACCACCTTCTCTTGTGGAAAATGCTTTCTGGAAATCCCAACAGATTGTATCAACCAGGTCGTCTTTATTCCTTCCTGACTTCTTCAAAGTACTCTGATACGGTTGTGAAGCACAACCTCTCTTAACAAAAGCTGTGTCAATTCTTCCTGGACACATTCTATTTATTCACGTGTTCACTAATCACATTCCATATCAGTACTAACTTGCCTTATACAGATACCAGATTTATTGGTCAATACTTTTCTGATCCTCCCTGAAACATTTTTTTGAAATACTTCTGCAAGGCAATCCTGTGGTAGTCAGGCATGTTTAAAAGAAGGATTACACAGTGCAGCTAGGAGCTTGGCTACATCCTCGAGTCCTTTTACTGAGTACACACACTTCTCCTGCTTGTATGACCAAAATACTTTAAGCCACAAGTTTCAGCTAAGAAAATGTTTGCATTGCTCAACAGCTTCTCTTCCTCTCTCCATTTGCCCACGATAATCAGAATACACTGCTATTCTTCAAAAGCCAGGCAGTAATCCAACAAGGGAACACGCAGCAAAACCCTTACAAACTAAGTTTGGATTCTGTAGCACAATCAGCAGCGAATAGTCTGAAGTGTGTTTCAACACTAATGACAACCAGGCTTAAAAACATGGTGAGCGATCAAAGGGAAGAACCTGACACATTGAAATTAAGTAGAGAAGGATACACAGAAATCCTCTGTGTAGTTTAAAGATGTTGGCTTTGACGTATGAACCTCTCTCTTTTTTTTTTTTTTGAATATTTAACAAAGCATCCAATTCTTTTTTCTCCTTTTTATACTCCCATTTATTTTGGCAAAAGCAAGATATCGTATTTCTTTTTCCAGTGCTAGGTTTGTGGAATGGAAATCAACTGATGTACAGCTCCTACTCTGCAGAAGATGAAGTGCAATGTCTCAAAGTGGAATTGGAAAATCACCCCTACAGCCTTGTGCTGTATCAAGCAAAACTGTTTTCTGGTTGTAATGGTACTTTGTTGTAGCTGAGAAGTTGAAAGGACCAGGTTTGCAGAGGTAGCATCTTTAAGATGACCAGCTGGAATAGTTGGGAAAACCAGAAGAATTTTGTCCTTCGTGCACTACCATTAAAAGCAAATAGTAATTTAACCTCATTTTATTAAGTTAAACTGACACAGGTAAATGCATCTGCTACTACAGCCAGAAATGACCATCAGAAGAAAGGTTCTCTGTTCAACACCTGTGAGACCAGTGGCTGCAACGTGAGTGTTGACATGCTTAAAATACTTCTGCACCTGACCCAGACTGGCACTGAGCTCTCCACTGACAAAACTGAGGGAGGATGAGACTGCTGTATTTACTCTGCAAGATTGTTTTGGCAAACTATAGTTGGCATTATATCACCTTGTGGCTTTCCTCCTTGATTTTGTACATATACTAAAAAAACCAAACAATCCAGAAAGAGATATCACATGAATATGTTTTGACAAAATAATTAATCTAACATTTATAATTCAGTCACAACCATTCCAAAGTTTAAGGTTGCTACAACAGAAAAAAAACAACGTACGTATCTTTGGTATAAACATCTGATACTTGGCCCACTCTTAATTTAATCTGAAGTTATTTTTATGTCTGGAAACAAATACCCAAGGTGTTGCATAATATTACCAAATACAATTGTCTGGAAATCTAGTGCATTGAACAGAATTTGTCCAATTAAAAATATTTTTTACTGACATGCACCTACTACATCACAGAGTGCTTCCTTAATCAATAAATCCTATTTCAATTTAACTGAAAATAAACCTCTGTGAGGCTTAACTGCGCTGCTGTTTTCTTCCTATTATCACCTAACATATGCAAATGTACAAGGCACTGCATTTGCTCAGCCTTCAGCGAGGACTGGACAGAAATGTTTTTAAAAATTAATTATGATTGATATCATCCTTACACCAGGGCATTACACATATATATGCATTCATGCAAAACCCATTTTTTTTGCATTTATTTATTAAGGTTTTTTTTCATTAATGTCAAAAGCACTTGTAAATGTGCAAGAATTAGAATTTACAATTTCCAATCTCTCTAAGGGTTTTACACAGAGCAGAAATCAATCAGTCAACCAAGTATTACCAAGGAATAGTCTTCTTATGGAACTTTCCATTATATTTTTTTATATATATATAAATATATATACACACACATATATGATTAAGATTTATATATTAATATCTATATAAAATCATAAAAATTATACATCAAATATAAAATATAGTATTATCTTTTTATTTATTATATAAATAAATATAAACTGTCAAGGTGGCTTTGACAGCCATTACTGGCTCATGTGGAGCTTCATTTATCAAAAGAACTTTAGAAGTTTATGAGAGTTAACATTGCAATAAGCAGATGTAATGAAAATCAAATTAGCAAAGAAAACCACACATTTAGATGTTAGGAAAACAATGTAACAGTTCAGCTTAGTGGACTTTGAAATATTCTTCTGGTGTTGTTGGTATTATGGAAATACTCTAATTTGCTTGACTTATTTAATATATGAGTGGACAAACCTCGGGAGAGGCTACAAAGAAAACGTACAAGACAGATTAAAAAAAGGCAACTTAGACAGTCTTTTCTATCTTTCATTTATGTTGTTCTATTGAATTAGAAACAAAAGAGAAAGATGAAAATCACGCAGGTAAATTATAAATATCTGAATGCATTGAAGTTTTACTAGTCACTGAAATTAATCTGATCTGTCATTTCCAGCAGTTTGTGGAAAAGAACTTGGAAATTAACATGCAATTAGACACAAACACTTGAAAATTGTGAAATACAGTTGAATATACACAACATACTGCCAACTAATTTTAATAAATTGTTTTACCTACAAATAGAAATATTAACTTATACATGTTAGTAACACTCTCTACAGTATATAACAGATTAACCGTATTGCTTACACATAGAACAGGCATAAAATTACATACTTAAAAAAAATTCTTTTCAGAAAATTTTTTAGGAACTTTGGGGGTTTTTTTTCCTCCCTAAATTAGGCAACAGAATTTTATTCTTCAGAGCAAATCTTGATGCCATAAGAAAAAGCTTGATAATCTTGCCCACAATACTAACAGAGGATGTTTAGCCCCTGCACTGAGGAGGTTGGTGGTTGTCTGCCATGCAAATTACACAAGGTCCTGCAGTTCAGCTAATCTGCTATGTGCAGAGAAGACAGTACATGCCTAATTCCATTTCCATGTGTCAAAAGGTGTTCAGCTGCTGTAACCACACACAACACTTGAAGAAATCACTGCTTGAGTTGTCTGCTACTTTGCTCACCCAGTAGAGGAATCATAGCTCACAATTTACATTGCTTACATTACTGCCTCAAATGAAAGACTCACTGAATGATACAAGTTTTTATACAATAGATCTACTTCTGCTAAATACCCTTTATAAGGGTATTTTGATGACTAAATACATGTTTGTTCATCATATACTGACATAAATCATGCACCAATCATGTACCAAAAAAAGGCTACCAAGGGTGTGTCAGTCCAAAACTCCAGTTTGTGGTGGTTTTCTAGGAAAAGCTCTAATTCTGCTCAGGTTTTCGCACATCCAGCTGACAGGTAGTATGACACAGTTTTAATTCTTTTATAATCAAGACCTCTCATAACAGCTACATTTCAGTGCCACCACAAAACAGCAAAGCAAGAGAGACAGAATCGGTGGAAGAATTGGCCTTCTTCCAGGGAATTCAGCCAATTCCATTTACAATCATGCACTTAAATACATTCCGGGTTTTCATCGCAGTTCCCTTGAAATAAAAGTAAATACATAAATAGAGTACATAGCCCTGAACTTCACTGTTCTCATAATCAAATGTCCATCTTTATTCCCTAACTTGATTCCCATACAGTACATCCATGTAATAGACATACAGGGGAGCAAGTAAGTTCTTTCCCTATGGTACAAAAGTGATGCAAAAGGGAGATTGGTCAGTGTTCATTTAAAAAATATTTTACACTAGTGGTATTTTAATACTCATAGCAAGTGCTCACAAAACACAGTAACCAGAAAGGTGTGTAAACAAGTAAATACTTCAGCTTTTGTAAATCCTAAAGAAGTTTAGAAAAAAAGTTGCCCAACCTGAAAAGTTTTACCCAGTGGAATGCTGTAGCATCTCTCAGAATGCCAAGCCTGCATTTTAACACACTGGGTCTATTTAGTCTTTTTCCTACTGTCTCCATCTGCCTTGGGCTGCTTGAGGTCTCCTGTGATAATTTTACTGTTGTACCTTTCTGCATATGTGGTTTGGGCAACATTTCTTGAGAGTGAACTATGGGACTGCAATAAAATGCAGAAAGATAGAGTGGCATGACCACAACAGGAAACCAATCTAACCAGATGCCTCAAGGAAATGAAAAGGAGACAGACTGTATCCCTTAAGCAGCTCTGTTTTCTCCAAGAGTTTAGAAAATCTGGTTAAATCCTTTCTCTCTGAAATAATATTTTGACCTTCATTTGGAAGTATGGTGGCAAACCACTCAATTACTGATACTACAGTAAGTTTACCAAAAAAAATCTGCTTGAAAGTGATAACACATAAATTTTAAAACAATGTATTTCTGGTTTATGTTTTGAAAATAAAATCTCAATATTTAAAGTATTTGTTATCTAAAGAACTATAAGGAAAATCCCTGAAGGCAAGGAAAGTCCCAAGGACTGAAAAGACCTTGAGTGAGAGGAAAGATGGCAGAGACAATCTTACGTAGGAAGAGTACTTTATTTTTTATTTTTAGTACAGGTAAATTTTTTTTGATCTGTAAGAGTCATAAAAATAATTGGCATATAGATACTTGGCTATAGTCTGGTTGTGGTATATGGTAACCATTAAGTTGGTACAGTACACATTGCCGTACTTTATGCCAACTTTATTAACTGATACAAAGAAAAAGGGCAATTAGTAAACCAACTTCTATCCTACAGTTTAAACTCTATAAAACAAATGGCAATTAGAGGGCTATGATTTCCCAAGTAAAATTAATCTTAGTGCTTCCTTTAGTTCTTTATCCTGGTGATCCAGTGAGACTAAAACCAGAAACAAACCATAAATATTCGCAAAAAGGTTATTAAAAAATCCACTTGTTGTCCTACAATGTAAGCAAAACTTTTCCCTAAACTAGAAATTAAATTGAAAAAGCAGAAGAGTGATTTTCCAAAATTATCTTTTATGTTACAACTGTTAAACACCTGTTTCCTCAAAAGTCCACAGTAAGAACCAAACTAATCTATGGACAGTCACAGAAAATGGTTTGTTGTATTTTATACAGGTCTCTCAAGAAAAAAATCCAAAATTGACAACAATGAATTAATCTTAAATACATCTGCAGTCTAAATAAAATCTACTAATGCAGAACACAAGTTGTGACTTGTCAGCCATTTCAGGATCTTTTACTCATTGCATACCAAAACAACAAAAAACAAACCAAAACAAAGGAACCTCCCCAAATCTTCAATTCAAGGATGCAAAAAGACCTTAGTACTACAAACTGAAAGGCATGCAGCAGATTTGCTCCTGTCCTGACTGCAGATCTCTCATAAAAATATTAAAAAATAGCGATTTCAGAAATGGATTGCAAAAGTGGTAGTAGCTGCTGCTTTTAACCCCAAGGTTTTAAGAAAAAATAGCCCCTGTGGACCAAGCTGTTATAAACCAGCTCAATTTTCACTTTCCTGGGGACACTAAAACATAACTCGTTTTCTTTGTGTTATTTTGCACTGAAGTAATTTCCATCATTGTCACAGACATAGTCTGATTACCAATGGAAGGCAGTTAAGCCTGCCTTCAATCCCCAAGAAAATCATGGAGCCAATTTCCCTGGAAGCCACATCTTAAGGACACAAAGATGACTGCGAACAGAAAGCACTGATGTAGCAAGTGCTAACCAAGCCTTGTCAATCTGATTGTCTTTCTGTGATGAGGTAACTGACTCTGTGGACAAGCGATATGTAAATAATTTTTTTTTTTTTACATCAGGAGAGTATTGAGAAGAGGTGCTATAGACTCTTAAAGATGACTTCTTCCTCTTCCAGTCCACAGACAGAAGATTTTTTTTTTTGGTCAGGTTAACAAAGACACAAAAAATTACCCGAATCCCTTTAATCAGGAAAAAGGAAATTTAAATACTATCTTTTCAAAACAGATAATAGGGTTTGAGCTTATTTAAACAACATGTACCTAACCTATGAGAGCTGTAAGTCCAAGCTGCTATTGTATGCAGAAGCTTAGCAGCACTCAGATATGACAGTCACTAGTGAATGACAGTGAAAACCCAGATCAGTAACCCTGAATGATCTGAGGTACACACAATGCACTAACCTAGAGAGCTAGGAAAGAAGCAACATTTCTTTGAAATCCTGCATTGTTTGGATAACTGGTGTATGCACTGCTCCTAAACTTCTGTGAATGCTTTTAAAAAGCTGCACTTTAGAGCACTCCAGGAGCAAGTCAGAGAGACAGTCACAGAATGCAGAACATCACATATGGACCAGATGTAAAGATCACTTAATGTTTTGCCAGAACAACTTGGGATGATAAACTGGCAGAAGCTAGAAAACTCACTTTTTTCACTCATTAAAGATATATATTTATTAACTACAACTTTAGGCTATTAGATAATATAACTGTACATATGTAATACATGCATGTATATAATTAAAAATACTGCAAACACTTAGTAACACTTTATTCTGGTGAATGAATTGAGTTTGGCAAGTCCAAATTTCACAGAAGAAATAAAAATCAGTATGTTGAGATGCTGGTTGTCAAAAAAGCAAAATTTTAGTTGGCCGTTAGTCAGATGGGATTGTGAGAGAGGGGGTAGAGACAGAAGATGCTTTCCCAGAGAGGGAATTTAACGGTTTAGCCTGTTCAATTGTGGGATCAGGCAAGATTAGAGCGCGCCTCTTTGGAGAATGACAGAAAGTAATCCTAAATGATGTGGGAACACACCCTTTCGTACATTTAGCTTTGTCCTTCTCTCCTAAGGAATCTAGCTACTGTATTCTTCTGATTAATAACTACTGACTTTGAAAAGCCTGCTCGATGGCCTGCAAATACTTGCTGAGACAAAGGATGACATCTGTGACAGAGGTCTATACTCATTCTGCCAAGGAGAGAAAATGTTGAAAACACAGGTCCTAAGCTCAAGAACAACAGAATTATGCATTTTGCCCTTTCAAAGAGGAGTCACAAATTCATCAATTTGAAAGAGTACACATCAAAAAGATTAGAAGACTGAAGGACGGAGAACATCTAATAAATGCATGACAGCATGTTACTTCTGTCATGCACTAAAGAATTTCACACTGTTTGATGGTAGAACAATAACTACTTAAAAATCATGATTCAGTGTAACAACTCCTAAGTTTTGATAAGCTTAGCAGCAAGTAGAGCACAATAGATACATTAGTACATAAAATTGAATCAAATTGAGACAAAGGAGACAAATAAGTACTTACTAGAAGATAAAAACTGCTTACAAAAATAGATTTTTGTGTACACAATCTAAAAGTGGAGGAAAATGGCTATTGAAAGTTTTGAATTTTGTTGTATAACTCCTGGTGTATAACTGTTCAGCACTCAGCAAGAAGATAGATATTTGACTGTACACCAGAACACGCAAAAATTAAAAAGGCAATACTTTGACAAAATGTAACAGGCAATAAACCCAAGTATATCACGAAGCATGAGGTGTTACACCAGACAGGCTGTTCATGCACTTCAACAACTATGCAGTACTTTTTAACTCCCAGAAACAAGTCCAATGCCTTTTTAAGATATTGATACAGTATGTTCTATTCTCTACTTTAGGAGTACAGGTTATTATTCGTAAGAATTGTGTATCTATTTTCTAACTCAATCAGTTCACATTCACTCTCCTTACTCAGTCTTCTTGCAGAATGGTAAGTGAAGACTGGAAAACTAAGATTCATGCAGTAGGGTTAGAGTTGCAGTGTAATCTTGTACAGTTGTATGCCTGGGAACTCAGAGCATGGGCTTGACAGGACAGCACTGAACAGAATGAAAAAATTGCTGTGCACTTCAAGACACTATGGATTATGCTATAAAAAGGCAGCTGTGTGAAAGGGCTAGGCAGAACTGAAAGGGAGAGATCTTATGAAATATAACACATTTTGAAAGAAGAGAAGAGCAGACAAGAGAATAAAATTTAAGAAGTGAAACAAGATTCCTACACATACATACACAGACATATTTGTATAGCTCACAAAAACACATGAATTTTTGATAACACAGAATATTAACATCTTTATTAAAACTCTTTATAGCCCTGGGATATAATTTTCTGATGCATTATGTTTTCCCTTTAACTATTTTTTCCCTTTTTTCCCCCTAAATAAATAATAATAATAAAGTTGGCATCAAACACTGTATTATGCTTTCCACATGCACATCTGTAATACTTTGGCTGTGCAGTGACCTGCTAAAAATGTGAATAAAAAAACCAATGCAAAACCTCAATACATCTGATAAGGCATTGCTCAGTCCAACAGCTACTTTCCACATTCTTGAGGACCACAGTTTAAAAGCCATCATTTCAAAGAGAGAAGATTCAAGAAGTCCATAAAGAGAAAGAAGAAATTATTCAGCTTCAGATGGTGGCAGAAAAGTCAAAATTAGGCTGTATCACATTGAAGAAATGCTTAGGCTTGGATTAGAAAAGCAATCTGGAAAATAGCAGCAATAATAGATATTACCTAGTGATGTGACTTATATACTATTATGGCATTTCCACAGCATTAAAAAAGGAGTCTGAAAAAACAACATTTAGACAAAATAATCCATGTGCACCATCACTGCTCTTTCAACTGTTTCTTACTTTTAAGATGCTTTAATTTTGTTTAGATTGTCTTCATACAGTAGTTTTGTCCTCTTTCACTAACAATAATTTTTTAACCTATGTAACTAACACTAATATGACTGCTACATCTAGAAGGTTTCACTAAAGACGTAGAGCTGGTGAAGATCTCACCTCAAATCCTGTGTTCATTTTCGGGTCCCTTACTGCAAGGAGGACATTGAGGGGCTGGAGCATGTCCAGAGAAGGGAACGGAGCTGGGGAAGGGTCTGGCGCACAAGTCTGATGAGGAGCAGCTGAGGGAGCTGGGCTCAGCCTGGAGAAAAGGAGGCTCGGAGGGACCTTACTGCTCCCTATAACTCCTTGAGAGAAGGGTGGAGGAAGGTTAGCGTCGGTCTCTTCTCCCAGGTAACAAGGGACAGGACAAGAGGAACCAGCCACAAGTTGAGACAGGGGAAGTTTAGATTTGATCCTAGGAAATATTTCTTCACCAAAAGCATTGTCAAGCACTGGGACAGACTGCCCAGAGCAGCAGTGGAGTCACCATCCCTGGAGCTATTTGAAAGATGTGTAGATGTGGCACTCAGGGACATGGATTAGTGGTGGACTTGGCAGTAATGGTTGCGGTAATGGTTGGACTCGATGATCTTGAAGGTTTTTTCCAACCTAAACAATTCTGTGATTCAAAAGCCCTTGAACAGATATAGCTATGGGACAATATAGCTCTTCCAGCAACAACATTTTGAAGACAGTTATCAGCCAAGGTAATTACTTTAAGAGTAATACATACAGTGCAAGTGTAATGGTAACAATATTTCTATTTCCACCGTTGATGGGAGAAAACCAAGTTGAGCAGCAGAGGGTATGAACCTAGGATATAGCCAGAATAATATGAACACAGGCAGTGATGGTATTTATTTTACAACCTTAAGCTTGTGCAGACTTCTTATCTAATTACACCTGAGTACATTTGTAGATGAGTGTTTCAGACAGCTCTGGGAATAGCCTTTGCTGCTAAAGGCTTTGCAATGATCAGCAGAAGTGCAAGCACTGTATTTTGTCAAGGAGAAATGAATCTTCACAAGCAGAGAAGACTGGACACCCATGGAAGAAGGCATGAAGAGGGCTCAAGCAACTAATTCAAGGTCCAGATTACCCTTACAAATGTGCAGTTAAACGTAGCAGAATAACACATATATTTGCCAAAGTATAGTTTAAGCCATTGTCAAGATGCAACTCTATATGATTTTAAAGTAAAATAAAATAAAATAAGATTGAAATACACTTTCTTATAAATAATCTGTATGTATTTATTTTCCTTCTTTGAATCCTGGCATTGACAAAATGCTTTTCTTAAAATTGCTGAGTTAAAGTATATTACTGCAAGTATCTTTAAAGACCTAAAAGATATCTGAAAATGACAATAAGATTTGATGCAGTGGCTGACAGACTGCTCTGACTGTTTCCCATTGTGCCAATTGTTGCTTAGGTCTCACATCACAGCATGAAGTTACATACAGCATGTGCTGCTACAAATCTATACAATCAGGGAAGGACAGACTGTCAGCCTCAATTTTGCATTTTTCTGTTTTTGTCAGCATGTATCACTCCACAGCTCAACATAAATTAACTTTAACACAGGATTTTGTGCCTGTTAACATAACATTTAATACGTCCCAATGCAGTTATATTGTTCTGCTTTAGAAAACACAGTCAGAGAAAAGTGATGTAACTTGCCATTAATTTCATTATGACTAATGAAACTGAGGTTGTTCATATAAATCAATACAACTGGATGTTGAGAGTGAGTACAGCTGACAGGGAGAAATGAAGATAATTTTAAAAGGTTCCATACTGTGAATCATCACAAGCTAGTTGAAAAATAAGGAAGGAATTACTTTCAGAGAACTCGTTTTGAAGATCCTCCCTGTTAAATATCTGAAATAAGTTGTGTGTATTCTTCTATGACAGCCAGAGCTGAGTTTTGATGAAAAAAAAAGAATTTATCTGCAATTTCTTGAAGAGTAAGGTGTCAAATATTGACACCTAGAGTGCATCTCCAAGACGTTTGTAGCTGAATGGTTACACAATCTCTCTTAGAATAATAACATTTCCAGCATTAATTAGCTGTCCTGTATAATGAATAGAATGAAACTTCATAAAATGAGCCAAGTGTATTCACCTAAGGAACTCTTTAAACAATAATTAGCATGATGAAATGCAAACAAAAAATGTTAGTTCCTAAGGGCTTGACAAATACTTGTTTTATGAAGTATTTCTCCAGTGTACTTCACATTCAGGCATCTAATCCATTCCCTTAAAAATAAAGGCAATTTTCTTAGGAACTCTACAGCAAAGCAGTTTAGCACAGCAGAACCTTTTCTCTCTACAAAATCTAACTGGATCAGAAAATACAGGAGCATTTATGCCTATTAGAGCATGTCTAATTATTAGTACTACACATTAAGAAAATGCCAGATTTAAGATATAAATATAGTTTCAACAGAATAAAAATGCAGAGCCATGCCACTTGCTAAAGTAACTGCTTATCTAAGTTGCTTAGTGAGCTTTAATTTTCCTTTTGGCTCCTTAATGTAAACACCTTAATAAACATAGATTAAGAAGGGTCTTGTAAGAATGCAAGAGCTTACCTAATGGCTTCATTCAGAACACCTTGTTCAAAAGAAACTAAAAACTGAAATAATAAAGAAATATTGAAGGTTTTAATGGGCTAGATAAAGAATTGGCAGGCACACAGACAACATGCATTTAGAAGACAAAAATATTCTCCGATTTTGAATCAGGTACTAACTTTTCCAAAAAGCAGAATGCCTTAACAACAAAGAAGACACTCTGTTTGCATATTGGGATAAAACAAATAATTCAATATAAGGTCAACCAGTTATATATTGGGAGCTACACAGTTCTATAATAAAGTCCATTTGTGTGTCAGCTATTTCTTTTCATTACAGTTCGTGCTCTTATGGCAATAACAATTTTTGATACACAAAGTACTAAATTTTCTTTATGCAGGTCTAAAAATCATATGAACTACATGTTTGCCGTAAGTGTGATAGAGCTTGTCAGAAAGAAGGTCCCTCCTAAATTGTGGATATGACACTACTCATAATTGTTCAAACATTTTTAATGACAGCATGTGTGTTCATCTCTACACACTTAATGAACTCATGCTTGCAAACTTAACTGAAAGTCCTCTTACTGAAGATAGTGACAGACACACATCTTAAGTCAGACAACCACTGGAAGTTTCAGGTTCTGGTACCTTTATTCATTAATAAAGCTTAAAATCTGCAGTCTAAAAACAGTCTGATGAAAAATCTATTTGATTGACACTTGACTCTTTCAGAAAACCCTTTGTTTTGTCACAGAAAAAAGTCCTTCCCTTCAACAGTGGTATCACTCAGATAAATGAGTGCCTTATTTTCTGTAAAAAATAAGGCAAAATCTTGCCTTACTTTCTGTAAAAACAATCCTTCTGGGAATGCTGCAGCAGTCTGTTCTATTATCAGGTAAAAAATTAAGCAAATTTTAGCTCATGGAAAGGATCCAAACAGTCAAACACTATCCAAATGAAGATGGTATACATGGAATCTTGTTAGAAAGTGGCAAACATTTATCTGTAGCACATCTGCAGCAGTTTTGAAGTCTTTCTTGATGTGTAAGCAGTCACACAGCCTGAAGAAACAAATTTGCTCCTTTCTGCCGGAAGAATAATTACTTTCAATATTATTTATACACTTGAGCATGAATTTTAGAATTTTATGAGGAAGAATGCAGTGAATCATTTTCTGTTTCATAATCTAGAAGGGTAAGCAGTTGTTTTAGCACAGTGGTGACCATGAAAGCAAAAGCTGAACTGCTACTAACTGAAATTTCCAGAGACATGATCTCAGCAGATAAATTCACTCCTATTTGCCTTGTCTTCTGACAGCTTTTACAGGGACTGTACTGCTCTACATTCCATTACAAATGACTTGGTGCAGGTGACAGGAACCCAGTCCTGTTAAACAATGTGGATCACAAAATTCCAACTGCATGCATAAAGGCAATGTGGGAAATATGCTGGTAAGTTACCTCCAAACTTGTATCCAGTTTCTATGCTACTGAAATTCCAAAACTATTAATATTTAGTTGAATTGTATGCTCACAAAAGCTAGACCAGGCCTGAATGAGACAAAAACAAAAGGTCAGTATGATGACATTTGAACTCAACTCAACTGTTCCATTTTTCTTCATCAGTAAGAGGAGAAAAAGAAGACAAACTTTTGTCAAGGAAGTTTTTTTTCCTCCTCTTCCTGCTAGCCACAAGATTCCATGAACATTACTCAGAAATATGAACAGTGCTGCTACAGATAAATTTCAACAGTGAACACACTTTTGTGCATGTAGTGTAAAAAAATAATTTTGATCCTTGCAATAGATCAATATCTTTGTTTTCCTCAGCTGTGAGCATTGCTTTTATTCTGGATGTCTTTTGTTCTACTATATTGCAGGCAATACATCCCCAAAGCTGAAATGGGCTTCCACCACATTTTGTTGTTATTGCTTTTCGCCTCAGTATGTCTGTCTTCAATCATATTGACAGTAATTGTTTAAAAAAAAAAAAAAAAGTTTGAACTTCTTTTCATCCAAAACTGTACTTGTGCCAGAACTCTCTGCTTACTGCTGTAAACCTCTATCCTTTGTACTCTAACTCTTTTGGTTGTTCGAAAAAATATCATGCTGCATAGAACCTACTCTGTAAAATCCATTATTAGTCAGGACACTGTAGATAACAGTACCTTCTGTTAAGTCTACACGTGATCACTCTTCCAGCCTTCTGAAGGAGTAATTTAAAATACTTCCTGTCAGTTCTGTCTTTCAGCCTCTCAGAGTCATGCTCAAGAACATCATAACTCCTACTGTATTAAGTAACTATGAAAATGAAATGATTCCTGTGTAAACTGAACAGTAAAATTCAACACGGACTCAAACCCAAAAGAAGAATGAGCTTATACTATTAACTAGTGACTTATTTCCAATGTAAATGACACTAAAATTAGAGTAATTAGAAGTAATTCATACACCTACACTTTAATTTACTTTGGCAAACAAATTATGTTCACAGATTTGTCAAGTTGCAGAATCACTCAAGAAATGAGGAACATGCTGTTGGGAGGCTAACATTACACATACTTCAGAGGTGTGTGGAGTACTTTTAAGAATTGTAACCTGCAAAAAAGCCATAATCCTCTTTCATTGCACTCAACAACATGGCAACAAGAAAAACCCAGGAAACTGAAACAAAGCATGCCTTTTCATGAAGGGGAAAGAAGAAAAAAATTATTAACAGAAAAGGTTTCATATATGAACATCATCTATGACTTTCACTAGTGGTGGGAGACACTAACTCCACTATGGGTGATAACTTTCATTTACCCACTCATATTTTTTGTCGTCAAACTGCTGTAAGCAGAAGAAAGCTGTGGACTTTCTAATCTCTTGTTACTGGCCTATTGCTATTCAAGGGATGACAGATCCATGACAAAGGCAAGAAAAGGAGAAAAGAATAAAGGTAGCTGGGGGTTTGGAGAAGTCACAGTTTTTCTACCCTTCTCTTTTCCAGGTTCCAGGGACTTTATGCCGAAGTCATTCCCAAAGCCTCTACAAATACTGAAATTCCAAGAAATGAAATCCCCAAACTGCAAGACCTCTTCTTCAGTCTTCTGAAGTTTAGTGCAAGCTAGGAAGAAGACACTTAGCTTTCATGAAACAGTTTCAGTGAAAGAAGCCCCAGCTTATGCATCTTCTTGGTTTTTTTTGAACCTGAGTGTATTTTTTACTGATTATATTGGAGAATGATTATCACATACCATCAATGTATTTCATACTCCTTTAATGAAAATCTTCCACTAAGACGGCAAGTTGAACTCTAATTACAGGTATACCACTAAGACATTGTCCCTTTTTGTCTAAGAATCCATTTTATTTTTCCTTGCAAATAAAATTGTTTTTTAAAAATAATCCCTTTCTGGGATGTCTATATAAAGAAAAGTAACCTTTTCTCCTATTCCTACCTAAAAAAAAGCTAAAACTACCAAAATAGATTTTTTTTAATTGGCAAAAATTACACTGGAAGTTTTAAGAATTGTAGACGAATTAGAAGGAGACAAGTCATAACTATGTTAAACAAACAGATGGCCTCTCCAAGGGTTGATAAATAGTACAACAAGCAACAGACTGTGGTTCAATTCATCCAGTCATGTTGAAATATATATCTTGTTGTTTACCAAATTATATCTTAGTTGCAATTTTAAGCTCAGTAAATGAGAAACAGAAATCTGAATCATGATAGGTAAAAATTCCCTTTACCTTTCTAATAGTAAAAAGTTACATCATAGCACATACAGAAAATAGTAGAGGCAAGATGATGAAGAGTTTTAACAGAATTGCACTGAAAATCTGCTAAAAAAATGTTCATAATGACAAGCTTTCTTAATTTTTTTCAAATGCAACAACAAATTAATCCATATTTCTATAATGCCACTCAATTTATGACTGCATGACTTGGTTAAGAGAGAATGAACACAGATTAGCTTTTTGATGGTACCATGCAGTAGTTATCATATAGTTTTTTGTGGACTGTAGGAATCTGCAATACTTTTGAAAGCTTCTTGGAAGACTCAACTATGACATACAGTAATCTACACACAACTGCAGAAAATCCGTATTTCCATTATGAAATTTGTCGAGATCCAAATTCAAAGAAGGCTGAACACCACTAGTATGAATCAATTGCTACACTGATGTACAGTTACACTAATGTAGGTATATTTAAAAGAAAATGCATGCCGTCACATTTAAAGGAGAAAATACACAGTATTACACATATAAAAAAATGCTTAATTTTAAGCAAAAGCAGGCATTTATTAAATGCACACATGTATAAATGTACAAATCAAACCTGCATGGATATCTTAGAAGGATTAGCAATGCACCCAAAGAGTCATTTGCTTCATCACTTGGCTGAAAATTTCTAAAAATTTTAAAAAGAAACACTCCCTGTCCCCATGCCTTCCACAGACACCCACTCCTTCTTTAAAAAGATTTAATAGAAAGATAAAAATGTGAACTTTACATTTACAAAGACAGACACTCAATGGCTCATTGGGAGATTAAAGTCCAGGATCTCGAGACATTGAATGAAATCATCAGTCTTTTAGAATGAGATACTGTAATATCTTTGTCTATTCTGGTTGTTGCAAGTTAGCTGTTGAACTAAAATTAACTTATAGGCCTGGACATGCCCAGACAAATTATCCGAAACAAATTCATACAGTCTTACAGTAAAATCAACATCTTGAATGCAGTTAAAAACTACTTAAAAATTAGAGCATGTTCTGAAGTATACATCAAAAAGTTTTGCAAAGAGTCCAATGGAGCAGCAGACAGTAATTTATCCGAATTTTACAACAGGTTTAAGACACAGCTTCAAGATGGGCATATTGCCCTAATATCCTCTCAATTCAATAGATGAAGACACCAGTTAACAGGGTGGAGACCAACGCAGGGGAAAATTTTGAAGCCTCCTTACCAAACGTAATTATCGCCTGTTTACTTCTACTTAATCATTTCAAAGCAGAAAACAACCAAAAAATCTTCATATACAGAACACTTTACCAGCAAATGCTAAGTATAATCTGCTATAAAATCAATTGTCTTGGTGCTTCTCTTAAACTAATTGTTTCTTCTGAAAATTATCACTTTATATAGTATAATTTGATAGCTATGTAGGCAGCCCTCTTCTGTATCTCTGTCTTAATTATACACCTGAATTAGAAAGAAATTTCTAGTTTCACCTCAATGAAAAATGCAAACTTGACTTTAATTATTTGGATTCCATTATAAACCAAAATGTAAGCATCTCCCTCACTGACTAAAGGACAACACTGAAAGACCTTGAAGCATGGACTGCATTAGCTGTAGAAGAGTCACTTTATTATGTTAACCAGTATTCGGACATCAGTGGAACAAACACCTTGATTTAGGTCTACTTGTTATTTACTCTAAATACCTTCAGAAATGTCAAACACTATTGGGAGTGAAGAAACTTCAGCTATTTGAGCCTTATATCAATGGATTTGCTGCTTTATTTTAGAAAATAATCATGTAGCTAAAATGTCTTTAATGAGTACTGTTTAATAATTTCTTAAAAGAACAGATATTCTACATTGCAAGACTTCAGAGATAATTTTCAGGAATTATATGCATAGAATAACTCGTTCTAAATCAACTGAACTGCTCACCAGTCCAGACCGATTCTACACACACAACCCAGTTATCGGAAACAAGCACCTCACACGGCAATAAACCTGCTGCTGAGGCATATTTAATGTTCATAGCGTCTAAATGTTTAACAGACCTCCAAAGCATAATCTGTCAGTGCTAGAAAATTTTGCTGCAGCTTTAAGGCTGTGGAAATAGCTGCACAGATTCACTAGGAACTGTACCAGGTCCTTGTTTCAGAAAAAGCAGAAGGGATGTTTTTCTGTGGACTGTAGGAATCTGCAGTACTTCATGCCCCCCATTCCACAGGGCCTGAGCACAGGTTACACATTATTTACCACTTGCCTGTATTTTTAGTAAGTAGTTAGACGGTGCTCATCTCCCTAGAATACACGTTCACTGCCAACAGATTCAGAAAGTTCAGGTATAATGCCAACTTCACCTCTCCACCCATTTGCAAACTGTTTCTGCAGGGACTGTAAACTGTACAGACTCATGTATCCATTCTGACCTCTGCAGTATTCCAGCTAGCAAGCAGAATATTTCAGCTATGTGAGCTATACTCACATAAACTTCACACCTAATCATAGCAGAAGTGGGTTAACGACAATGTTAGGACACCAAAATGTACCGGTGAACATAGATAATCACATTTGTCCTAGTTGTCTGGGTTGTTTTTTCTTTAATATATTTATCCCTGAACTAGTTAGACGAAATACTGGGGAATAACAAGTCAGTGGAAAAAACGTTTAATATAATTTTATTGCCTTTCACCTCAATGAAATGATGTTTCCTTATAAAAACAGTTAACAAGATTTGTTTCCATATTTTTTTTTATTTAATAAATGCGAAATACCCCTTTTTTTTTAAAGTGACGCAGAGAATTTCTCTGCCAAGGGGGAAATACTTCAGTTCTCAAGTAAATTAACAGCTCAGACTGAACTACCATACACCAGATATGACACAGAAGTGAGATGCTGGTCACTGGAACAACTTGTCAGCTAAACCACATGCAGCCACCCTCAGTTTGCATAATATATTATCATGAAGTCAATGCCTAGTAGTGTTCAATCAGCTCATTCAGGACCTCTCAGACAAGATAATTTCACAAAATGCTGTTCTCATCAAGCAACTTTACAGAGGTAATAGTGGCCATTTCTGTTTGGTTAAAGGCCCACAGCAGCAAGAATCATATATATATGTGGTCCAGTGGAACTGACAGAGTTTAGTTTTAATGTTCCCCTGGGACTCAAGAACTTTTAACAGAAGCCTAGTGTAAGTATTTTGCATTTGTGTGTAAAACCATTCTGTTCTCAGCATTATCTTTGGGAGACAAAAATGAGAATTCTCCTAGCATTGATATTTTAAATTAAATTTTCCAAAAGAAAATCTATGCATGTAGTCAGACAATGGCTTCAGCTGTCAGCAACAAGTGAATGTTATTCCCAAAGAAAAAGAAATTGTATTCTACAAAATAATCTCTAAGAATGGTTACTTTCAGCACTTCAGGCTGGCAGGAGCACTTTGAATCGAAGAGAAGTTTGCTTCGAGTAAAACATGAGAAATTCTTTGTATCTGTTAAACATTTTGTTCTCAGTCACACCTTTAGTCCATTTCCCAGACGCACTGAAAACAGTATCTTAGCATGGCAGCAAAAGAACATATAATAGGCATTATCAGTCATTCAGGAGGATCTAGCCAGTCATAATCTGAAGTTTCATTCACTTCAATGGCACTGTGCTGATTTTCATGACCAAGGACCTGGACCATTTTGTGGCTGCACTAAATTATGTTAAATACTATATTTCTCTAAAGCACTATCCCAGAAGGAAGGTTTTCCCCATTTCCATGACTGATGGTAGAATATTGCTCATTACTGACAAGTAGAATATATATCTATAAACCAACATTTCTCTCCTGAGCAACCACTGTCATTAAAAGACTGCTCACTTCGTTTTAAGTGCATCAGATTGCTACAGAAGCCTAAACCAGCACAATTTGAAAACTTGGGCAAATAACTTGTGGAGAACTGTGATAAACAAATCCTGGAAAAGGAAAAAAAATAATGCTACAGAAGCTAAAATTTGAGGTAACTGCAGGTTTCTTAAAAAGGATGATCCAGTTTTCAGGGCAGTGGAAAAGTAAGACACTGTAACTTGGAAGAAATACTTGAATGCTTGGCCAGGTGTACAGGTCTAACAAGTATGTACACACTGCTCACAGCCAGTGTCACTGAAGTGATCTCCAAAAGGACAGCAGAAATAAAGGCAAAAAAGGTTCTTGTGCAAAAAAGAGTTCACCCTTACCCTTTGCAGTATAACAGATTTCATACTGACTTGTCCCCTTGGAAATCTGACAAATCTGGCGAATCAAGAACAGGAAGCTGACCAAGAGAGGAGCTAATAGAGAATATTTATGAAAAATAGTAGCTCATTTAAAACCAATTTGGGATGTGAATTATTACAATGGCAGTTCTCATAAAGCAC
This sequence comes from Amblyornis subalaris, assembly GCA_018881555.1. NCBI lineage: Eukaryota > Metazoa > Chordata > Aves > Passeriformes > Ptilonorhynchidae > Amblyornis > Amblyornis subalaris. The sequence continues at coordinate 1,619,799 of JACAXG010000117.1, read as the reverse complement.
AATTTGCTTATTTCTTCCTGAAACCCACTGCTTTTCAAGACCCTCCTATACAGAAAACTAAAATCTTAGATTTTACATTGCATTTTAAAATTGAAAACCTTCAATATCTCCCTAACTGACGAATAAAAAGGTAAAGCATATAATTTATTTTGAAATACACTAAAAATTACATTGATTTTTTTTCCTTAGTAGTATTTTTCTGACTGTAAATGAGAGACCTGAAAATGCAGTTTTTTCAATGTTTGGTTTTTTCAATGTGGTTTTTTTATGTAATTCAGAAAAATGCTGAAGTAACTATTCTCCTTATTGAAGAACTATAACCTGAATGTAAAATACAGGTAGATTAAAACAAACTAAGCTATTTAAACAAAACTGTGAAGGAATAGGTATGTTCTTTATAAAACAGCTTTCACAGATTAGAAACATCATGATGAAATTAAATAATACTTTCTTTTTGTTTTATCCTTTTTTGGTCTGACTGCTCTAGTTGCAAACTTGGAAGATTATTGTCAAACAGTTGCATTAGTAATAGATAAATAAGTATAATAATTTACAATCAATTTCAACAGCTTCTTTTGTTAACTTGTCTCTTTGTTAATTGTGTTTTTGCTCTTTCATCCTTTATATTTTATGAATATGCGTCGATAAAGACAGAAACAAAGTGAAAGAAAAAGATCAAGTGTAATGTTCAATGAAAAAAAAAAGACGAAAAATATAACTTGTGAAATGTCTCTTTAGGCCAGCTGATTGCAGGGTAACTACCAAAAAGCTGACACACACACTTTTATTTATATCTACTCAAAAGCAAGAAAATGCCAAAGAATCAGGATGAAGCTGATTTCCCTCTTGTGTATGTGCATAGGTTTTGATTATAGGCTTTTTCCTCAATTGATGAACTACTGCGTGGAGTTCTGAAAATCACTTTACAAAAATAGTTCTGTGTTCGGGGTCAATACCTCTCCAACAGTCAGCTATAAAGTCAGCTATAAAGTTGCCACTGATTTTTTTGGAAAAGAATGGGCTCAGGTCCTCTTTAGTTTGACTAGAAAGATTTTGGACGTCTGCTTCCAGGAACAATAGAAAAAACTCACATCTGACTAATTTGTGATATTCATTCATGGTTTTTTTTCTGCTAAGAGGACAAACTGAAGACGATTTTACACAATTTAAAAACTATCTTTCAACTTGGGAAAGAATATGAACTTAACCCGAATATTTGCTATATTAGTAAATACTACCTGAACTAGAAAATTCAGCAACTATCTGAAAATATTAAAAAAGATAAATAACAAATGTAATTCTGACGTTGATTTTCCCCGTTATCAAAGGACCAAATCCTCAAGATTTTGTATAGTGCATTTGTTTTGACCCTTCTTCAAAAACCTCATTGCTTTTCAAGGTTAGCTAAGGAGTTTACACAAGTGACTTCCTACAATACATGCAGTGCATCTGGAATTGTATATTGTCCCTAAAGCTGGAACCATGGGTGATACTCTTTATATGAAAAAAAGGTATCCCTATTTTTAATGATAAAATATTAGAAGTCTGAGAACTTCGCAGACTTGAAAGTCTTCATGCACATATTTAATCCTCTAGCAAATTTCCATTACTCTACTGTTTCCAGCTTTTTTTTTTACTGTATTAATTACCTCCCAGAAAACTGAAACAAGTGAATCCATATCTAAATTTCATGTTTACACTACTGCAGCTGACAGGAGTCTGCAGTTCGTGCACTGTGTTGCACTGCTAAAGCATTTGACTACCTCTATACTGGGAACACTTCCTGGTGATGCACCAAAATTCGAGATTTCAGTGTTGGTAGGGATTGTGAAGCACTATTTCAATGTAAATATGTAATTAGAGTAAAATGCTCTTGATTAAAGGCCAGCATGTAGCACTGGTATCCATAGGTAGAATATACCATCTAAAAGCCATTTCAGGAAAGTTTTTATCAGACAGGAAAAAAGAACAAGCCAAATTAAGTGTAATTCCTAAAACTTAATGAAATCTGTGACATGGACAGGAACAAAGCACAGATCTCCTGATGTTTTTCCTCTAGTTTATTTAGCCTTTTGACATGCTGCTTTCTCCATATGCAATACAAACATAAAATCTAATTCAACTGACATTAATTATAGAGCATTATTATAAACTCTTCATTGCTTTTAATGTCTGTCTTTAACAATTTCTGCATCTTTAGAAGTAATGTAAAGCCACTTCAAGTTTTGCTGCAGAGTGCCAGAAAGGGAAGAGAGGAATCATAAAACACCTTTTTTAATTCAAAGCTGAGTTGTTCTGCAAGCACTACCACTCTTCCCACGCAACAGCATGAATTACACTTTTTCCACCTAGGTTTTTTTTTCCTGACCTTCTTTGGCATTTAAGTGCAGAAAAGAAAGTATTTCAGGGCTGCATGTGTCACTCTCGGAGATCTGAAGTTCCGGTTGCCTGCAGGGGCCATTTAAAAACATTAGCGTTGTCCTGGGAAAAGCAGCCTTTGGACATACTCTCATCCATAACAAAAGAGATTCTAAATAATAATCAGTGTGAGAATATATTGTTTCTCTTTGACTACTGGTGTAGGAAACCTGGTTGTATCATAAAGTCTCGTGAAGAGAAGAAGCATGTAGAGGCAAATAATGGGAAAATAGGACGCCTATGGTGCACGTTCAAACTCTCAGGAATAGCTTTTACCGAGATTAAAAAGGGAAATGAAACCAAATCCTTTGACCAGCTTTTCAGTGAACCTTTGACTAGTTTTGCAGTGAAGTGAGTATACAGTAGCAATCCGTTCCACTCAGGGCTCTAAAACTTTTTAATGCTGTATTTATGCAAAATAGTTTTTAGTTTATGATTTGATTTGTCCAGCAGGAAGTTGATTTAATTTTCAGTAGAGATTTCTTTTCTAAACAACAGCAATCAAATTGCATTTTACCTGTAGACACAGGCACTGTCTTTAAATGAAAAGCGATTTTACTTCTTCAATAAATGTTAATTTTAAAAGATGAACTCAGGTCAAAAGCCTTTAAAAATATTGCAGTTTTTTTGATCAAAGGCATTAAAACAAGTTGACAGCAGCCGGATGGACAGCCATGCTTTCAGAAAAAGGATCTCTTTCCTTTAACAGGCTTAATGTTGATCTAGAATTACTTCTTACAAAGAGAACAGAGATCAATATTTTCCTAGTTCTAAGATGAGTGCTTCTACATTTCAGTTAGTTGCATACCTATCTGTAATTACATCAATTATTCAAACAGCATATAGACACTTCTTTAAGGCATCACATTTTAAAGTTTTATTATTTTAAGCTGATTTCTTCAAAAAGATACTTTATTCGGCAAATGTCTACAGTTACATACTGAATGTGCAGCACATCTTTAGATATAATTCAAACCTTGCTTTGTCAAACGCAGTCTTTTATGGTTTATATAACCACAGGTCATTTAACAGAGGGAAAAAATATTGTCAATGAAAGGCAAAAAATTCACCCCCCCCCACCCCTTGGTATATGGTCCCTCAATTTTGCCATACCAACAGTAAAAAAAGCCCTGCTACCAATATTGAGCCTTCTGAGGATTTAAAAGACACAATAACCAGTTTGGGTACTTTGTACCCAAGCAAGTTATCTTTCTATTTCATTTTTCAGAAATAAAGGGATTCAGGGATTTTATGTGGAACATTTTATCACTGCTAACTCTAATATGCATCAATTTTGTGTATCTAAAATATTTCATGTCCTGGGAGTTGTTATCAATACAATACATTAATTACCAGCACCTTTAATAGTTTCAAGCACATGCATAGCTAAGCAGTCTGCCTTCAAATTCCCTGTAAGCACTTAGTAAACAAAACCCAAAATGTTGAGATGACCATTAAGTGCAATTAGATGTAATAAGACAGGTATATAGTGAGAGCTCTGCACTGCATGTGAGCATCCATACATATACAATGAGTATTTGGTAGAGGCTGATTTAAACAGCTGGGAAAATATCTGTGACAAACATGCCAGAGTGTGCCACAATCTCAAACTGTTTCTCAAACCTTCATAACAAACTGCAGAAATCTCCATTAGAAGTTAATATATAGAAGTCAGATGGTAACTGCATGTCTGCAATCAAACTGGATGAGCCCAGGATCTCCCACTTCTTATTTTCTTTCTCAATCATGCTGTGAATGTATGTGCAGCTGCAAAATCTCACTAGAACATTTTCAAGGCTATTTCAGCATGGCAGCACCGAAAGAACCCAGAGTGCAGAATTCAGCACAAATGCATTACAAGTACTGCAGACTCCTCATCATGAACTTTGATATGAAAACAGAAATCCTGACAAAGTGCATCTGCTGAACACAAAGAGAGATGGATCATTCGTGTAATAGCTCAGATTTCAAGCTTTACTGGGCAAAAGCCCAGTACCCAGCATGTACCGCAGAGTATCCAGAGCCCATTAAAAAGAATTATAGAATGGAAACTTAATTACACTAATAGACATTTGAGAGAAGATAGTAATTTGGCATAAGACTTACAATACGACAGCATTACAGACCTATTTTGAAATCTATAAAGAAAAAACCCTTTATCTCAGGAAAATAAACTATTTCTAAGGTGATCAAGAGACTGGCGTTTATCCTGCTAAAAGAAGATTTTAATTCTTGTTTCGCTTCTGCAGGTGGTAGTTCACAAGATGAGAAAACAAAATGTGAAATTCTAATCCCCTTGCGTAAGGTCCCCTGGAAATGATGTTTCCAAAGAGCTGTACTACTCCATAATTACTATTACTTTCCCCTGAGAACCTTCATTTAACAAAGGATCACTGCTTGGCTTTTTTTTTTTTTGTGTGTGTATGTCTGTGTGTGTGTCTGTGTGTGTGTAACAAAAGATAACAAATTTAAAGTTTTATTATGCAATCTTTGACAATTTCAGAGAGATAAACCATTTTTAATAAATGCAGCATGCATCTTCCAATGTATTTTAAAAGCTGACATGAGGATGTATTGCCTTTCTATCTGGGAAATCACAGGTGCCTAAGACCTTGTTCAGACCTTGCCTAAGCTTTGTTCAGGAATACTGACATGTATTATAGGTGGATGATCAGGAACATATGTAATCATAATATGCAAGGCATATCTATTATAAATGTTGTTGTTAAAACCACAATTTAAATTTAATTTTCTGGCATGTAAAATGAAAGCAGTCAAGCCTCTGACTTGAAAGATCAAAACTACTTCACTTCCCTGCAAAAAAAAAAAAAAAAAAGCTAGATGCTTGTTAATTGAGTCTTAGGGGATAGAAGATAAGAAAATAAAAATTAATTTTCCTGCTTACTGTACACTGTTTGACGTTTGGATTAAAAAGTAAAGCTGAATACAGTTTCCCCAGCTATTACCCAAAGTAATTTACAAAAAAAAAAAATTAGATTTCTATTTCAGCTTTTTTTTGTCAAATCGAAAGAGTGTGATTTTAACCCAAGCAGAATAAAAAAAAAATCTAATTGTTGCAAGGTGTACAGCAACACTTAGTGAACATATCTCACAAAGGAACAAAATTCACATATGCCATCAGCTTTTACTCCTCAGATATCTGAGATTTATTTTGGACATAGAAGGACATTAGAGGTTTGGACTCTAGTTCCCCAAGATCTTTCTTTAAGAACTCATATAGAACCAGAATGCAGAAATGTTGAAAAATTTCTGAATTAATTTCAGCGATCCCTTCCTTTGTGTCAACTTTCAGAATTTGTATTTAAAAATATCAAGGATTTCATATTATACGCCTGCATCACATTACCGCTCAGTTAAATCCACAATAACAGTTAAAGAACAGTGAGGTTTTATTTAATAACTTAAATAGCTTCCTTTGGTGAAATCATTCCAGAAGTAGATTTCTGATTCTGAACAAACCAGTTAAGTGACCACTGATTAGTTATTTTGTGCATATTATCATGAAACACTGAGAAGTTATAAGGTCAGCTGGCAGATTCCAGACCTCTCAATTTCAAAAGGGTGACAAGTTTCCTATGTCTAAAATAAAACCACCCTGAGTAGAACCACCAAGGAATCTTAAACATGATTTAAAGATATTACAAACCTGTCATGAGCTCAACTACGTACTCAAATCTTCAACCAATTTACTTAGAAGCAAAAATATGTATGTATGTCAGAAAGTTGGGCTTTTTTTTTTTTGCAAGACCCATGCTGCTCACAACAAAATTATTTAACTAAGGTCATGCCTATACAAGGAAAAATGCATTGATTTAACTAAACTGATTGATTTTAAATCCAGTTAAACTGGTGCAAACATCTAATGTAAATGCACTTACCCCAGCTAAGACCTCACTTAAATTGATTTAGCTTACTTCAGCAATTTATCAATGTTAGCAAAACCAATTCTAGCAAAGGTTAAGCAGGTTTAAGTGCTTCTGTATAAGGAGTTTGAACAGATTTAACTATATTGACTTAAAAACATTTTAATTAAAACAGTGTAACGTCTCATATGGGCAAGATTTAAATCCCCAAGGCGGAGAAGCGAAGCAGCAAACTGAAATTTGTCCTGGATTCCACCTGGGTACCCCTCTCCTCGTAAAGAGTACATAGGCTATGTAACCAGCATTTGGGAGGAGGCAGAGCACAATCAAGAGTAATTTCAGATACCAAAAGATTTTGTAGAAAAACGGGAAAGCAAAAAAAAAAAAAAAAAAACCAAAACAAAATCCCGAACGCATAGCTAAGAATTGAGAAAACCTGGTCTGGGTATAAAATGAAATATAACAGAAGTACCATTCTAGCATGGCATTTTAAAAAGTCTGCTCCCAGAATAAAAACTCGTGTATCTGTTTAAGACATTAAAAAACCCCGCCAAACTAGTGGCAGTATTCAAAAAGGGTTTCCCTTTCACATATCAGTTCAGTAGGTCTGGGAGCTTCCTGGTGTGTATGTATGGTAGCCTCCATAACATACTTCAAAGTGAGCCTCACAAGAGGAACGACCTGTGGCAAAAGGCACGAAGATCAATTTTATCCTGCCCATCAAAACAGTAACCACTGCACTCTTTTAAGCAAACTTTCCTATCAGCTCATCCTTGGTGGTCTTGAGAGGCATGGAACTACAGAGAGCTGCAGGGCAAGCCCTCCACATCTCCTGGCTGGGGAGCAACGGCAGCCCAGAGGTGACAGTGTCCTACTCTGTCTGTGACAACCCAGAAACACCCTCGTGTCTCACGAACACACCTATTCCCCCTCCTTGGTGCATGAGCACAAGCAGTGATTGTCAGAACAGCTACAGGCACCGAAGGCATCTACACAAATCCACATTAATTTTTGGCATTATGATTCTTAACTTTATTAGCTCGAGATTTTCAAAGAATTTACAATTGCTGGAATACAGAGAGCAGCTACCGTAGACAGGCTTTCATTCCCACTAATCCTGATGCAGACGCTAACCTGAACTCACTGCAGCTGGCACAGTTGTATGTGACACTTCCACCAGACTACTTTCTGCCTTTTCTTTTTGACTTTGCAGCTATTCTTCTCTTCCTGAAGTTTACTGGTACTCTGAGTGCAATTTCACGATTCTGGCTAAAATGCTGTTTAAATATCTTTTTCCCTTCCTGACCCCAATCCTACCAGACAAATCAGCTAAGATGTTCTGTGTGGGATACATGTCTGAAACCCTCCCTCGACACCTGAGATCATCACCATTACAACTTGCTTAGTCTCTGCTGGCCTAATTTTTAGCATCCAAAATTACCTTTCTCACGAAGACATACGGCAAATGTACACCTAAGTTAGTGATCACATAAGCTTAAAGTTGAAGCATTTAGAGAAATTTAATCATGTGTTCCCAACTGAACTAGGTATTTCACTCCCTCTCAATTTCTAGGAGAATGAAAGAAACCACGGCAGTCAAAACGTCTTGAAGAAAATTCTGAATTACTGAATTTTAGTGGTTTAAAAAGAAGTCTGTGAAAATACTACAGTGTCTATTGATTTGATAATTTACTAGGATACAGAAAAATTTATCTGCAATTTCAAACCATGATTTTAAAGGGAGGCTGGGTGTTTAAAGTGGTATTTTATCAAGCAACTTTGTCTTAGCTAATTGTCCTGGTATTCTTTGTTAATTCTGGTAAACTGTTTATGAATTATCAGGCAGCTAACTGCATGGTTAAGTTTAATCTCAAATGCTACTGATATTACTAAGTATGAAAGACAGGACTCTACTTGGTTATGATGTCACTAGGTGTTTTTCACACTTAAACATTTTAAGAACTGCCTGCCAACATAAAGCCATATTCTCTCTTTAAAGATATAGTAATATAATTTAGAATGGATGGATTAATCTCATCTAATTTTAGCCATGTAAAGTGGTAAGTCTCATTTTTGCTCTTTGTCTAACCAAGCTCTGTACTCAGATCAGTGGAGGGATACTTCTGGAGATGCTTGAAAAACATGAATCATACTTGTGGATATAGGGCTTGCTCCTCATCAGCTGAAGAGGTACAGATGACTTACTCATGGCTAACACAAGGTGAGATGAACCCCACACTATCTGACTAAAAAAGGAAGGCAAACATAAGTGAATTGAACAATTACTTATATATTTTCTAAGAAAATTGCTGTTATTTGCATATAGTCATAACACATGGGAATGGTCATAACACAGTGATGCCGTACTTTTAAAGTGTAATTTTTATAATTTATTTTGTTTATTTTAAACAAAATCTTGGAGTAAAATGTGACACTTGATAGTGATGCATACGAACCAATATGTAATAAAAAGCTTGCAGGTTTGAACACCTAAGATAGGGTTTTTATAAAAGGAGAAAATTACAATCATAAAGTAAGATTCTTTAATAGAATTGTCTTTACGCTGTATCTTACATTATTGTCATTTAGAGAGCTTTAAACACTTCAAACTCTAAGTCTGCTTAGCCCATTTTTACCCCTTTTTAGAAAGTAATTTTTTGCTTTTATGCAAAAAAAGTGAAATATTGCTGTATTTCACATTGTCATCCACCTTAGTGTAGACTGTTTATGAACCACTGCAATACAAGAACGGAGAGCAAGTCTTGCATGACAAGCATTTTGCTACATGCCACAAAAACATAATTGTTTTAATTGCTACATGTAGATACTGTCTAGAAGGCTGCTGCAGATATAGTTCTGAGATGAATACATTACCCATTTACACAGCTTTAAAACAGAAACACACACTACACAATGCTTGGCACTTTGGTGTTCTGTACTGGGCACAGACTAACACCATCAGACTAGAATATGACACTTTTTATTAGCCTCACCTGCAAGAATACCTTCAAGTACACCTTAAATCCTATGAATGTTTTTTCCCCAAATGGTTTTACTTTAGAACGACTTCCATTACTGAAAACCTTAAAACAGCTAATAAAAGTATCTGATAGAGATCTTTGATGAAAGTGCTACAAAGTTCTGCCAGCAAACTGGATTTTGCCACCATCACTAACATCCCTGGTTGTTGATAATAACAGTAGGTATGAACAGGAATAATCTCTAAATCAGCCCACCTGCAAACTAATCCCCGAGCCAAGTGTTTACACTGGAGAACATCCATCCTAGGCATGAGTAAGAATGTGTTGTACCTGACTACCACATATTTCTGAAGCACCTACTGCCTATGATGGATCAAATCTATAACAATACAAATTTTAGCCCTCAGGAATTTTTTAACTCAAAGATGGACCAGATGCTGCTGGGAAGTGCCCATGTTCCTGGCACAGTGCAGTGTCAGGGCACCCCGGATTTATTCTCCTAATGGCCCAAGTTCATTTAGAGGAAAACCCTCCTGCTCCAGATGTTACCAAGAGAAAATAGCAAGAAGATCTGTATGGTCTGAACTAGGAAGGAAACAAATTAGGCACAGAAAAACATTTTGTGAGAGGATTGGTTGTTTGCCAGGTATGAAAATGGGGGAGTAGACAAATGCCCCAGTGAACCTCTCCCAGTGAAAGGACAGAATAAATGAAAGAACTTCTTGAGTGGCTTAAGAAACATAGCTTTGGAGTATAACTGAGTCACCGTAGTATGAATCACTTTATTTTAATGAATGCAAACAGATTTATTTTTTGATGGAGAGTACAGTAAGTACACTGCTACAGAAACGCAGTAAGTTGGATTAGATACAGCTTATGAAATTATTCAAATACTCTATAGCTATATTTTACAATTTTATAAGCTATGCCTTTACAAATAATCGTTCTGTCTACCCTGCAGCTTTAAAAAAATAAACAAAACAAAAAATTGCATTACCAAGACTAATAATCAGCAAGTGACTAAGACACATTTTTCTATCTCCTTAGTAGTGATTTATTAGTTTAATCTCTACAGTACTGGCAGTGCAATCCTTTCCATATGGACACCCATATGCTACATTACTAGTAACATATCTTCTAGGAAATAGCCATATGTTTCACTTTTAAACCTGCATAATTTGAACACTTCCTTGTATTTTTACTGTTGTTCTCACTGTGCATTTGAAATACCAGTTGGCATTAAGTAGCACGACAATAATTAATGTTATATTGAACTACAGTGCTACAATTAGAAGTGCTTCCACACTCTTTGCTGTTCTTAGCAATGATTTTTTGAAAATGAGAAATATTTCTTGACTTCAGTGTTGACTATGCACACTTTTTCCTCTATTCCAAAGAACGGAGGTGAGTATTTATTAATGTAATACAAAGCAAATAAAAGAACATTCAGTCTTGAATTTAGTTTACTAAAGGCAATTTAGTACTTTGCATCTTGGTTCAGCCACAGAATTGCCCTGCAGTACTGGGGGACTCTGAGTATTCACCCCACCTGTTGGGCCAGGCTCAAGCCATGAGACTGAAAAACTGTACTGCTCAGGACCAGACTGGATGAGGATTCTCCTCTCCAACCATGCTCTCTCCCCTTTACATCTCTCTGCTTACACCACTCAGGAGTATTGGCCACAAGAGCAGACTCACGTTTCGGTGAGGGAATCTGTACAACCCTCACACGCAGACTGGCAAAGAGAACACAATGAATACAATACAACTGCTTTCAACTGAATACAATTGAATTAAATTTTCTTTTTATCTTACTATGTCCTACCCCTGTATAGTTCTATCTCCTCCTAGAGACTGAGACAAACTGCTGGTATAGATCAACATAGTGGGCAGGCTACTAACGGCAGAGAGTATTAACTTGTAAAATTTCTGAGGAAACAGATGTCATGGAGATGAGCTATTTCTGAGCCCCTAAGACTCAACCCCTCATCTTGAAGTCCAGTTCCAGAGGAACTTCCATGTTACTGAGGAAGAAGTATGCCCTTGTGGAAAAGTAATATAAGCTCATGGTCTTTTTCATGCCATGTTTTTCTTGCCATATAACAAGGTAACATATAACAGGTAAACAAAACCTGTTTTGGCAGACTTCTCTTAAAATCTCTTATCCTCCAGTCCCTAGTAACTTTTGCTAATTTAAGCATGGTAAGTATCACAGATTCTCATAAAGAAAAGAGAACTGATGAGACTGGTATTGACCTTGTAAGATCTTGCTAAACACTTTGATTCACTGGTTTTGAATAAAAGAAAAAAATTAAAATTGTCCAGTGAAAGAGTCTAATCAGAAGCTCTTTAATGCCACTTGTAAAAACATTTTCACAGCATGAAGTTCTTTTATTGATAAACAATTGTATTTTTTGGTGGTGTTTCAGTATTATGTCACTATTTCTTGCTTGATTTGTTACCACAGAGAACAAAAACTGTTTATTTGACGGCTATTTAGTATGCATTTAGTAAGATACTTAATTTCAGTAATCTCAGTTTTTGCAGTTGCAGGCTTACTGAGAAATACACAATTCCTATAAATTAATTATTATGCATTATTAAAAAAATCTCTATCAAAATGTGGATTAAAAAAAATCAGCTAGTTCTTTTTCAGTTGATATATACTGTTGATTATCCAAGTAAAACCCATCAGGCTAAAATACCAATCCTCCCAAACAGAGAGCTACCCAGCTATCAGGTAGTGTATGTTCTTTCCTTTCTAGTGGTCACACAAGGTGAAAATGATAATAAAAGTGCAGGATATTAAGGGACATGGTAACTTTGCTTCGTAACTGATGTCTCCCGCTATACTTTTATCCACTCTCCTCAAAAAGAAATACAAGTTTCCAATTAAGGTCATGATTGTAAATACAATTAACACACATGCAGAGGTTCTACATCTGAATAACTACATAAGCGTCAGTTACTTTATATCATTGCATATATATGCATCTTTTTGCACAATGAACATAATATACTTCAGTGGGAACACTTACAGCAAGAAATCTGCAAAATTAAACTCTAAATATAGAAATGAAATTTATATAACCCAACAGTATATCAAACGTGATTTTATTTCTCTTCTTCTGCCCTTGGTTTATGCCAGCAGCAGATGATGAATTTAATTTGAGTTATAGTTCCCACATTCATGTGTGTTTATATACACCAATTCATCACCACACAGAAAAGCCCTAAAGTATATTAACACAATATGTTATGATTTCAGACATCTGCTTTATTTGTTTTGAGAACCAGAAAAGATAAATAAAATATTACTACCAATCTCATTTACAATAACTCATTATTTTACTAATATAAGATTGAAAAAATATTTCTATCTATAAAATATAGCCATAAAGAAAATTGTATACAACAGTGTATTAACCTCTGATTTTGAATTTACTTATAGCCTGTGATCAATTTGAACCACGTCTCACGATATGTAATTGAAGTACTTATTTCAGAAATAAAAATAATTAGTGCAGAAAAACAACAAACTTGGAATTTACTAGGAGAGAAATTACAGAGTATCACAGATAGTAACAGCCTTTTCTGCCGTCCGTTTTATATTCTTACAGTCCAAAACAAAAAACAAATTGAGCACATTAACCTGCATTTTTCCTGAATATTTCACTTCTGTATTTTTAAAAAGTATTTTAAGTTTCAGCTCTTTTCAGTCTGATTATTGTTCTCTCTTCTTAATAGCTGTGTAACACAATGCAAATGCCAAAATGGGATCTTTGAAATCTAGAAGTAAATTGACTTGCAGAGCTGACTACAGAATTAATTTGCTAGAACAAAAGAACAGATTAGGGCATATAAAGACTGCCACGACACACTAATTTCCATATTTAATCACGCCACTGCAGGAAATTTGCTGTGGTAAATTCCAGGCTTCCTCGTTCTGTAAGTGTCCCTTACATGCACTGTCAGCATGGTCACTTGGGGCAGCAGGACTAACACCAGACCTGTCAGCAACTGGCACTGGGTCTTTGACCTGGTGCGCCCAGAGAACACAGGGTAAACAAAGCACATTCAGTGCCTGCCTATGTCAGTGTGCCCACATTTCCCTTCTCCTGACCTCCACAAACCAACAAAACCTGCAAAGCCCAATGCCCCATTTCAACACGATCTGTTGTTCAATTCCAGTCAAGTGAGGCAGACAAGGAGTTTTAAAAGTTGCCAATTTCTCATGTGGTTTTAGAGAACTCTTTTCTGAAGACCCATCAGTACTCACATGGAGGAAACAATTGCAGTGTGACACCAAGGGCTCAACATGAGCTCAGCTCACAAATGCAAATCCATAGGAAACCATGACTCACTAGAAGTACTCCTCAGAAAAACCCATGTACTGTAACATACAAATATCAAATAAAACAGAAAAATGTAACTAATCTAAAATTTTGAGATTTTTTTTCCAATATCTTAGAAGTGATGCACGAAAGAGTGGTATTCTTTCAACAAAGGCTCTGTAATAAAGTACACAAACACAGATATTTCCTGTCTTAAAATAATTTCAATATCCAAGTTTAGCGACTTTTACCATTCTGATGTTCACATTGGAGCAAAATGCAGAAGAATGGGTTAATTCTTCCTTGCCTTTCCACCTAAATGGCTTCCTGAACCAGAAAAAAAGGAAAGCATACATAAAGAAACACAATGGATAACATCAGTTTATCTAATGCTGTTCTACGATCCCATCAACTGTGACACAACTTCCTACCACTCACAATAGGGCTGCACCTACACCATATCACAAGACCCATTTTTGCATCTTATCACATGGGGTGGTAGGTAGCTCTCTTTGGCATGAAGTAATCGATCAAGTTTGGTAAAAACTAAGAAAGCATCGTTTTGCGAGACCATGTGAACATAAATCTTAATTATCTTCCAGAATATGCCATATTTATACAAAGAAAGACAAATATCTGAAGTTCACTGGATATTCCTATACAGCTGAAGCTGTTTATTAGTATAAAACTACACAAGGCTCTAAGACAGTTTAAAGATGACTGCCATGAAAGTTGCCCTTCTCCCTAATTCTGAGATACAGTAAAATGTTTTCTCAACAGAAATTATCACCATCAAACCTAGTCAAATACGAAACTATTCTTTTGAGAACTTTTATGTATATACATAACTTATGTGTACATACATTCATAGAGACACATATGCATATGCACATTTATATATATAAATAGCATTTATATAAATTAGCATTTCCTAGATGTACAAATTTGTTTGCTGTTCTTGCAGTTAGTTCACTCTCAAGAATTTTGTCTCTTTCTTCTTGGTCCTGCCAACAGACACTACACTGGGCCTGTCTAATTTTACAGATCTCTTTCCTCAAATTTGAGGTATTTAACACACAAGGGTTGTGCCAAGGATCTTATGAATGTACAGGCAGTTTTATAGTTTAAAAATAATTTTGTATGTGCAGATGTAAATACACACAACACTTGGAAAATAATCAGAATATTAGTAATGAGTAATTCTAAACTATATTTCTTGCAGAGTAGTGATTCATAAGTTGTAATCTGTGACAATTATCACAGGTAAATAAAGGCATGCTAGTTCATTTACATGCTGTCTGTAATTCCAGATGCCATATATTCATACAGGCAATGTTTAAATCATAATGATGGAGTTTCAAAACTGCTGCCTCTTCTATTTATAGCAAACACATATTCGAAGAACTGATTGGCTTTGAGGTCATATTAAAGAGCAGAGGAAGCCACCAAGACCTTTGCCCTGTCACAAGCAGCACACAGATGATACTGTCACACCAGACTACCCGTGCTCCAAGTCAGAGGTTACTGGCATAAAACAAAGTTTACTGCTGGCTCAGGGCAATGTGTTCAAGAATTCTAACTCAGTTTTCTCAATCTTGTTTTCCAAGTCCAGCAACACCCTTTTGCTAGGGCTTCCATCTCTATTTTCAATGATGCTGATCACTTAAAATGTCAACACTATGTTTATATGGAAGTAAATAAGTAAAGATTGTTTTTGCAAGGCACCTCCACTATTTATAATTGTTTACATAATTCTGAAATAAAAAATTAATATGAAAATCAAGATTAAAATTGGCTGAATTATCCAAGTGTGCATTTTTATTATTATGTGTACTGAGAGTATATTCCAGAAAATTATCCAGACTCTGTCACATATTTTTGTCAATTTCTTTTTCTGTCCCAAAAATAATGCATGTCAATTCATGTTTCCGTTTGATTTTGAGATTCACTGATCAATTCTATCTCATTTTGCTTTCAATCTCACACATTATCTTCCCTAGCAATGAGACCAAGGGTATCATCTTTGTATCTTTCCACCTTCCCAGGCATTATATTTATTTCATGTTCTTTGAGAATCAAGAAATGCCATTATCCTCCTTATAACGATTTTTTTTCAGCAATCCTGTAGGAAAGATTTAACATAAGAAGGATTTCTTATATCCAGTATCACAGGATATAAGATACATTGTATATCCATACATTCAGGCACCCTCAGATTCGAAAGAGTATCTGCAACATCAATAATTAAGGTTCTATTACCAGGAAGAGTTCTGAAGTTGTCTATTTCTCTTCAGTATTTCCACTGTCTAGTGAAACCAAACAGATTTTTTTTCCCAGAAACAGATAAAATTTTAGGAGAGATTGGAACTGGACGATTTAAATATTTTAAAGCATAAGGATTAGCATATTTTTTTTCCATTGTTAAAAAAAATGGCTGTCTAAACTGAACATGCTGAAAAATCTCAACCAATAACATGAGTGGCAGAAATCTGTGAAGTGGGAGACAGTTTACATAACACACAGGAAACTTTCAGAACTCGGGTAGAAAGGCCTCACAATTTATAAAACAACTAGTATAACATATTCTGTATCATACACACAATCCCTCAGGAACAGATTCTTGGGAAAAACCGTTCTCAAATAACTTTAAATATGCACCAGCCTACAGAAACTGCATGTGAGCCATGCAATAAAAATGTCAGACTTCTCTTAAAGTCTCTTATCCTCCAGACTCTAGTAACTTTTGTGAGTTTAAACACGATAAGTACCACAGATTCTCAAAAATTACCATCAGTGTCACACCGCTGGCATGCTGAGACCACTGTCTTTCATGCTGACCGCAACTGCCCCATTGATTGTTTGTATTTTCCAGTTTCATTTTATTTACTTCTGGCCTCCAGTTTTATACATGGAGCACGAACTCTGAAGGCTAAGGACCACAGGGACCCTTTTGTTCTGTTTTTAAACAATGCCTGGTATAAGTGGATTCTCCAGTTTGCTGCTAGAGATTTTACAGTCACTCATGGTGCTGCGATAAATAGTGCAGTAACACGGCAGATTAAAGACCGCTCTTGTGCAGCTCAGTGTGAATGGGGACCACAGTATCATGGTAACAGCATTGCCACAACTAGTGGAGGCATATCTTACACACAGAGTAACAAATTCAATAAACTGTTTCCATAAACAAAGATAAATGCTTTCAGACATTGCAAGTTTGTGTATTTTGTTATTATGCTATGCCAAATACACTTGTATGCAGTCCCAGAATCCAGCTATCCACAGAGGACACTGTATGGGAAACAGAAACTTTGTCAGCAGTACGGGTTTCAGAAACAACAAAGCACAAAATGTACTGTCAGACATGGTCAGAGACTGGACAGAGTTTGGTGGTGGGCTCAGACCCAGCCCTCAGGAGTCCTATACTGCAGCTGGGATGTGCATGATGATGGGATCTACTGGCCTTAGGTCACAGCATGCACTACAGAAACATGAGTTCTTGCAGTGACAGAACCTGTTACCACAAAAGGGTTTAGTAATTGCTCCCAAATTATTTTAAAATCACATTAATTAAAGGGGGGGGTGTGGTGGTGGTGGAAGGGAAATCAAAAAACTAGTTACGGTATCTTATATGAAGCCTGTTTCCAACAGATTCCTGTTGTTGCTGATTTAAGTTCTTAATCGCATTACACTAAGACTTCAGAGAAAAACTCTAATATTTTATGTGTAAAAAAAAAACCAACATAGGAAGGAAAAGCCATCAACAAGTAAAGAACTCAACCAGAAAAGAAATGTTAACTGAGGATGAGGTACTTCGACATCTAATACATCATTCAGTCTAACACATTAGGGCATTCATAGCAGCTATTTTTACCCGGATCTTTGGACATTTAACAAAAATTGACATACCGCATTTTGGACATTTTGCTGATTGGGGCAACTACTGGTGTTTTTACCATTTACCCAGAAGATTGTTTTCATGAAATCTGTTGGAACTTAAAACATCTGAGACTTATCCGAAATTAGGTGAAAACCTAAAAAATGAGTATGTTTGCAGGAGGGACAAAACAGATCAAAATGTACAAGGAAACAGAGAGCAACATGGAACACTGTAAATTCAAACACACAAAAGGTAGGCAAAACCAGCACTTAGGTTAGCTGCTAAATTTCATCCTTCATGCCTCCATGTGATGATGACAGAATGGTAATTAAGCATGAGATCCCAACAAAACCCTGTCACACTGAATGTGCAGAATAGATTGCTTGCCACTGAATGAGAATCAATTTAACATTTCTTACTAACCCCAAAGTGTTCTGATATTTTTGCTCACAATATGCTTTTATGCTTACAACCTAGGCATATGAGGATACAGCTACCGTCTTCGTTCTTTACAAAAATTATGATCTGATGGTAAGTCTATAACTACAGCATGAGCTAGATTGAATTGTATTGTCATCACAATTTTACACAGGGAACTGAGATGCAGATTAAAGCCAGAAATGGCCCAGTGGTTGAAACTATCAAATAATGCTGAAGTGCCGGGCGACAGAAGTTTTCACCATCCCTCATGAGAGCATCCTGACTTCACCTATGCACCCTAAATAGAGTAGGTTAATACACTGGCTCACAGAGGCTG
The DNA here is from genome assembly GCA_018881555.1 of Amblyornis subalaris. Lineage (NCBI taxonomy): Eukaryota > Metazoa > Chordata > Aves > Passeriformes > Ptilonorhynchidae > Amblyornis > Amblyornis subalaris. Next base: position 1,601,548 of record JACAXG010000117.1, on the reverse strand, counting down.
TAAAAAGTCTAGATTCCTTGCCCAGCATCATGCCGGAAGTCTCTGGCAGAGGCATGCAGCAATTCAGCTCTCTGGCAGAGCACTCAGCTGTCTTAGCATGACACTGTGCTTTCTTCCACAGTCTCCAATTCATCCAGTACATATTTTCCAACTTCTGCAATAGAAGAAGCAGATGTACTACAGACAACAGCCTCATTGCAGCCCCAGTGTGTCCCCAGCACACAACTAGTCCTGTGCAAAGGGCAGAATGAAAAGCATTGTGCACTAGATATTTAAAACCTATCGTGCAATATACACAAAACAACCAGGCAACTAATAATTCAGAACTTTCCTCGCCAGCGCACTGATCTTAATAAGCACTTGGAATCTTCATGTTAAATACCCTTTTTTTTTTTTTTCTATATGGAGGGGCCTTTTGTCTTTTTAAAGATTTGTGGAATTATAAAATTAAAAATTTGACAACTAGCCATCAATGGCTCTCATACAAACATACAACATCCTATTTCTCCTTCTTGAGACTAAGCTGACACAAAATCTCTGGATTCTGGAGGAATATGCTCTAGTGAGCAGAAACTCATTCATTCCAATCCCCCTGCTCTTTTTTTGATGTTTCAAGCTCATGCTTTTACCCTATTTCTTTGACCAGATCCTGATTCTTATCTCCCAACATTTTCTGCTCTTTTCTCCTTCAAACTTTTCAAACTGTTGCCTTTTTTGTAGCTCTAACATCCACCCTTCATTTTGATATTATCCTTCTCCCATGTTTCCAGTAGCAACCTTCTACTTTTCTCCCAGCATTTTTTTGCATGCCTTCTTGCCTGACCTCCACTTTGAACCTCTCTGATCATTCCTCCTCATTCCTAATAATTTCCTTCTCTTTGGTTTGTGAGGATCCAGAATGCCGGGTGGATTAGTACAAGGTGGAGTGGAAATATTTTCTTTGCTGGTTTCCCCCACTGAAAAAATGGTTGGTTACTTTCCAGTTGCCAATAGCAGCTGAGAGTCCCTAAAGGCTTGTGCAGGCTTGTGCCCTCTTTCAAGACAATTTAGATGAAGAATTGTGAAGGGATACATAATACCCACTACAGACCAAGTACTGCCAATCTCTGACAAGTATTCTCTGAATACATGCAAGCATATTTTTTTAAAGTTTACAGTTTAGCCACATGTGGATGAATTTGTACAAGGAGAGCAATTACACTAGTATAACCCTGACTTCAAAGTTCATGTAATTTCAAAGTCATGACAGCTACTCAATGAAATTATTTTATTAATGGTTAATGTGGACAAAACAACCTAATTTAATTCTTGAAAACTGCTGAACTGCTTGAACAAATATATTTCAGAAAGTTATACTGAAACATACATCTCCCATGGAGAAATTATTCCCAAAGGTTTGGACAAATTGCAAAGAAATTCAAAACAGGTATCCAATGAAGAATGCCAAACAGTCACAAATATGGACTGCACTCTCATCTACAGCTAGGAAAACTATTTGAAATAAATATGTTATTAATAGTATTGACTACTGAACAGAAAAAAAATTAGTAGAAATTTACTGTATTTTTCGTACCCATCCCTAAGAAAAAACTTACTGTCATGCAATTTATTATTTAATAAGTTACACTTTAGTAGGATACAGCTGAGGAATGTAATAGTGAAAAGCATTGTCTTGAAGCAAGCCACCAACAGTGCTTCACCTCCTCTAAAGCTCATTTGAAAGCATTACAAAGTGTTGAATCTTCTAAAAGGAGTAGTGCAGCTGAAAGCTATTAGTGTGCAACGCGACAGCAGCTGGCGGAGGAGATGAATGAGACCATCCTATTGATAAGGTCGCAATCGATCTGAGGCAGACTTTTTTAAATTAGTAAAATGTTGCAGCACTTTAGAAAGTGTCACCAACAGCCCTGCTCCATGAAAAATGCTCCAACTTGTCAGAAAACTGTAATTTATTATTTTAAACAAAAAATTTGCCTCATAGTGATAGAGCATCATCTGTGGATTTTGCTGAAAGTGAGCTTAATTTTCTGAAGATACTATTCAGATCTGTACTCTTAAGTTTCCTCTATAACTACTCTTACAAACATGCTTTTCTAGAGTCGTATGAACTGCTCGAAGATTCAGGGGTAGTGGTGAGCGTGGTGAGGCACTGGAACAGGTTGCCCAGAGAAGTTTTGCATGCCCCATCCCTGGAAGTGTTCAAGGCAAGGGTGGATGGAGCTCTGACCAACTTGGTCATGTGAAAGGTGCCCACGGTGGGAGGGTAGTCTTCAAGGTCCCTTTCGATCTGAACCATTCAATGATTCTGTGATACATTCAGATTCAAAAAGCACGAAGAATAGTTATTTTTATGTGTATATATAGTTATAATAGTTATGTGTATATAATAGTTATTTATGTGTATATATACACACACACACATACACACACATACGTACATACATATATATGCGTGTTTGTGTGTGTGTGTATGTAAAAAAGGTGATAGCCAACTTTAATTTCTTCAGAATAAAAAAACCTGCAGAAATGCTTAGAATGGCTCGGCCTTCCAATCACTTCCAGTCCTTTAGCACACAGGATGGGGAGGTGAAAACTGAAAAGGACCATGACCTCATGGAACTTAAAAAAGTAGATGCTCATCCTCAGGGCCTTTCAAACAAAGGCTGTTCCTATGAGTTGCAAAGCACCCTTATCCTCCATTGTATGTCTCTATGCTCACACCCTGGCAGGATCTGAAGTGTTGAGAGCAATATGGTAATGATGTTCACACAGACACTGTGAAAAACCGGATCATTTGAGAAAGAGAAAAGCATAAAGGAGTGGAACACTTCAGTTTTTTAATGCAAATTGAGGTAACTTTTTTCATAGACTTTAGAAAGAATTTTTCCCAAACACTACAGCTCCTGTTAAGCTGGTGCTTTTCAAGTTTCCTTTAAAAATATGTTTTTGAACACCAAAGAAGGATGAAAATGCCAATGACCAAGGTCATACAAGGACACAGTTTCTGACTGAACCCAGGCACTAACAGTGAATAAACTCCAATACATTAGTAGACATAAAAGCTGTGGTGCAAAGCATGTATTCTGGAGTAACAAAACACTGCTTACATGTGAAAAGAGGGAATAAGCATTAAATACAAAATTTATGTCTACTGTTCCGGCTGTATCTGAAAATCTCTTATTAATGCTGGAACTTTTCAATTCTGCATCTAAGTTATTTAACAAATAAACTTGACTCACTAAATGCAAGATCGTTAACTGTTGCCAGTTTCAACTGAGAAAAGGCCAACAGCTGAGCCAATATAGGCTTATTATTCCAAAGAGGAATAATTCAACAGTAAATAAAAGCAAAATGAGACAAGTCTTTTTTTTGAAAGCTTATAGTGAAATTACTGTTTTCATGATACTTGATCTTTGTATGAGTCCTTTAAAAAGGATAAAAATATCCATACAGCATGTGGTATGGGTATAGTTCATACTGTCAGACTTAGATATGCATATCTGGAGCATATTTTATCTTAAAGCTAAAAGAATTTTAAACTGCATTAGGAAAAAGGACAGAATGTACTTCTACAGTTAGTAATGAATAGTGTACTAAAGCTAAGACTATACACTAAAAGAGCTTCCTGTTAATGTAAGGTAAAAGCAACTGCAGGCTGATAAAATAAAAAAGTAATGAAATGGTACATTTAGTAACAGTACCATTTACACAGCTACAGTGCATACTCTAAATACTTTGCCAACTACTTTCAAAAGAGTAAGCAGTGACATTATTAAAATTTCGTTATAAATACAAAATGTGTAAATAACACAGAATTAAAAATTCTCGAGTAAACGATTGGACTATGTTAACATTACAGTGTAGCTTTTACTTCATCATGTCACAACTTCTTAGAAAATGCTATAGCCTGACTGGTAGCAGGCTGGGGTTAGAAACAGTCTTCCTCTACAGACATGTTATTTCCTTTTTATATTCTTGTAAAGCATGTGGTCCTAGTTATTCTCAGATGCAAGATTTATTGGCCTTCTGGTCTGGTCAGCAAATTACGTACTTAAGGACTTGAAATTCTCACATTTAATTAGCAGGGTAGATTTTTGTTTGAGAGCAATAATAATGGACTACAACTTCACGTGCAAGTATGTATTTTGCATGCAAGTCCCACACAATTTATTCCAGTGGTGTTCTCTGTTGTCTTCTCACAGTCAAGAAGCAATGAAGTTAAGTACTACAAGGTGAAGCTAACAGTTTCTAAAAACAATGTATGTTTCTCAAATTCAGACTTAACCCAAAAAATTTAAAGTAAATTATTTCAAGGGAACTATATGCTCCCTTAAAGTCAAGCAAATATTCAAATGACTAATCAAAATTATTTTCTATTGAAGTGCCCTGAAAGAAAAAATGTATCTTGAAATCAGCATGACAGACCTGCTGCTTAAGGTGCTTCATAAACTATGGGAGTCTTGTGTGAAAGACCTTAATCACAATAAAATGTCAAGTGTATCGCATGAGGACATGTCAAGGATGTTTGTTCCATGGAGTCCTTCAATTTCAAAGAACTACCAGAATAACAGCAAACCCTATAGTTTACCAAGTAACCAACAGCAACAGAAAATCTCAAAGTTTGAGGGAAAAACACTGCATTCACATGATAGTGTATGAGTGCTTAAGATAAATTGCATGTTTAAAATTTTATAAATTGCATTGTAAAATGCACAAACTTATGAGGGAAGTAGGACACTTGTAACCAAACTCAAATATCTTCCTCTTAATCACAAGTCATAGAATCAGCATGGGTCCTACTGACTCTTCTGATTCCATGACTCTTCAGTCCTTTCTGCACAGGGTCTCAAAACGCAGATGTTGCAAGCACCCAGTTGGTTTGCACCCAAGTTCCTTGCTGCATCTAACTTTAAAGCTCTAGACTACTGATCACCCCACCCTACTTTCCCATAATTACTCCACTGCACACACAAAGGGTCCAAGCCTGCTACGATTAATTAACTGATGAGAAAAACTCATCCTAAGGAAGTACAAAACCCAGTGGACTTATCCAGGGGCTCTGTGGCACACAGGGAGGACGACAGAACCAGTCATGACACTGTGACTACCAGAGCAGGGCTTTACAGTGTGAATATGGGAATTCAGATTGGGTAACTTGGACAGTGGCTGTGTGATGAATCCCACCACCACAAAGCATGGCAAAATCATCCAGGTGGAGTCTCCCTTACACAAGGCCTTTTGCTCTATTAGGGAAAATCTCAATAGAACTTTTGTGAGCAGTTTCTGATGGGACTACAGAGCTCCTCAAGGATGCACGATATCATTCTTGTAGGGCTTCACTATGCCCCTGTGTAAACAACTCTGCTCTGGGGCTCTCTTCCAGCAGGATGAAAAGTACATGCTTCTTCAAGATCCCACTACAGTTATGACTGGATGTTGTCTAAGCATTTGGAGGAGGAAGATGTAAGACACAGAAAAAATCTTGTTAGGAAAAGATTGCATCTGCATTTTGCCTCGAGGGATTATGGTTTACGAGTATTTGACATAGTTCAACTACTGACAAATAATAGCTTTTTCTGAAACTGTATGAGTTTTATCAATTGTCACCACTATCCTGACTTTTTGTGCTGTTATAAATGTGTAGGAAGTTAATTAAAAGTCATAAATAAGGTTTGTGAAAAAATCATTGCAGTAATTTTTACAAATATGAAAAACACAAATTAAATTATTAAAAGTTAGGAAAAGACTGCAAATTTTCCCTAGAAAATATTAAAAGTAAATCTTTCTTTCTAATTAACAGAAATGCAGAGCACAGATAAAGCCTCTGAAGACAAAATTTTCCTCAGGCATCAAAAGCTCTCTTTAAACACTGTGTACCAATGAACTAAGTAACAAAAAAAGGGGGTGAGCTGTAGCTTTTCTATTTTCTTGCACTGATATGAAGACAACAGAATATCTAAGTAATTGTTTACCACACAGTGTGGGGTTGCTTTGCTCCTTATTTATTCATCCCCGCAAGCCTAGTAACATGACCTGAAAGACCTCAATTTACATAAAAATAAGGCACTACTGCTTTTACACAGGTACCCCCAGTTGCAACTGTGCAGGCAAGAGTTTTAAAACACATAATCTCTTCTTAGGTGGATTTGGTCAGGGATGACTGGCTAATTGGGGGAAACACATGAAAGCACCTCAAAATCCAATTAGCACTTCAGTGCAATTAAACAGCTTTGCTATTCTGTAGAGACATGGCTTTGATCTTGCACTGAAAAGTGTCCTTCCTTAAAGCTGGTGTTTTGATTTTTTTCTCAGTAATTAGTGCTAATTGTAAAGCCATTCCTGACATGCTATAAACAGTGTATTTTGCTGCGTTTGACACAATGACCTTAAATCAGTGTTCTCTTTTGTCTATATTGTACTGGTTTATTATTGGCCTAGCTACTTTGCTCATTATTAAATGCACAATATGTAAAACGTGTTAGTCAGATGAAACAAATTACCTAGGTTTAAGAGCTTTCCTGGATACTTTCACCAGTGTTATTAAAACTTTGACTCCACTGAAACAGAGGAGACAATACAGAATAATATTAAATTACAATTACACTAGACTGCTCTTTCAAATTTCTTTTCTTTTTCATTCTGAACAGGAAAAGATGAATTTTGATTTATGTCTGAGGTTTTTTCAGTCTGCTATAAGATGCACACTGAATAATGAACGGAACAAATAATTCTGACTGCAGTTGTCTTGACCTCTCTTCTCTCTAACCTACACTTGTTATGGCTGTGAGTTTACTGGCTGCTTTACTGACCTCTGAAAAAAAAGAGCTATTTGTAACATATATTTTGATCTCAAATGTAAATTTATTAACATAAACACATGAACTATTTTACGCACTAATATTATACACTTCGTGGAAAAAATTTCGGAGACATAGAACTTTAAAAAACAGAAAAATCACTGTTTTTTTTCAGTTTCACCTATTGCAAAATAATATTTTGATGAAGGTACTTAAGAGATTCACACTTTAGTTTTGCTACAGCTGCAATGTTTAGATTAAAAGATTCATAAGAGATAAATACTTCTATTTAGATAAGAGACAAACTTTCTGACAAATACAGCACCGTTTTGAAAAAAACAGTTTCAGCCATCCTAAAGCATTTGTGAACATGTTAATGATTTTTGTTGGCTTTTTGTTTGCATGGAGCTGTCAGAAAAGCAACTGGTGGTTTGTACTGTTTCTTCTTTCCCTGGTCAGTCTTAATTCCACAATTCAAGAAATCACCAAATATAGAAAGCACAACTTCCAAGTCCACTGGAGTGAGGTCAAGAATTCAAAACAGAACTTGTTACACTCTCAGATAATAACGTGACCACTACCATACATACAATATTCAACCTACGATCTTTCTCAATTCTCCCTAGTCAGATAGGATTTGTATAGAACGTTTACACACTACGAATGTGTTTAGTTAGCTGTGAAAAATAGTGATTAATCTTTAGAAATTAGTGAGAAATCCAGCTTTGGGATATAAGGCAGAAGCTTCCTTTTTTCTGGTTTTCACACAAATATGTAAGAAGAACCAATGTACAACACCAACACAGCATCAAATATTGCATTTGTTTTCTTTCACCGCATTAAGTAAAAAAATATTATTTTTGTCTTTTCTGTTTCAGAAGTTGAAAAAATATCAATTAATTCATAATCAAAATCATAGTCAGAGCATGTGTCAAAAGTCAGGAAAACTGTGAACCTCAACAGCAATTCCATTACTCTTCTCAATTCCACACTTTACTACAGGTCCCTAGACCTGACATTCTTCATGTCCTTGATACAAATTTCACCCTGCTGTCATCATCAACTTGTTATGCTTACTAAGATTTCAGTTTTGGCAATCCAAACTTGTATCAACAATCAAAAGAGCTGAGCCCAAAGTGGCTGAGTCCAGCCTGTCACTTTGAAACGGCACTAAGTGTCACTCCGCCATGTGCCACTGAACATCAGAACCAGAGGCAGATGCACCACAAAGTGAGCCACGTAATTTTAATGTTGCTCCCACTAAATAATTCTAAACAGACGACAAAAGTTATTGTTTTAGTAACATAGTTAAACATACAAACCTCAGGCAACAGGATCAATATTTTAATGATCTGTTTTCAGGGTTGAAAAAACAATTATAAGATCCGCTAGATTTTGAGAAAAATATTTATGTTAGCTCAGAAGCATTTTTTCCATCTACAAGCTTTGAACAAGTGACTAAACAGTCAGCTAAACATTTATGTTTAAAAAAAAGACAAAGCATTTTATACTGAGGTTACTCACAAAAAAGGCAGATCATATTAAGGCCTAATCCTGCACTTTCTGACGTCAATGGGACTCTTGCCATTGGCCTTGATGGGAAAAGAAGAGGGCCATTAAAATACAATTTTACTTTTAGTCAGTCTTAATTATACAATGATGGAATGATTCATTCAATTGTTTGATTCATAACATTTTAGCATTTATAAACATGATTAAAACAGCTTTGAGATACTAATTAAATTTTAGGGCCATCTTTTAAAATAACATTTGCCTATTAACTCTAGTAACAAGCATTAGAAATAAACCTAAATGGCACACATTCAGTTCGGGAGCAAAAGGTGCGTCACTACTAATGACACATATGTTATATCACTGTTTTACAAAATCAAATGCTTTGATAGAGTAATGATGAAGCTGCCAGCAGTGCACTCCATCCCATTAGATACTTCCACTCCCCTCCATGCCTCCACCTCCTTGTCTTTTTAGCACCCTGTAACAAACTTATAAATGGTAGATACTGAGCCTATTGCCAAATTGTAGCATTAGGAATTCCCTGCAAATATGAAGAGAAGGAGGAAGCTCTCCCTTCTCCCAGTGGTGTTGTCCAGACCTCCACAATGAAGAATGTCTGACGACCACCAAGCACCTTGCAAAACATCTCTCTGAAATACTCATCTCAAAAGTAGTTAACTTCACTGACATCCTGACTTGCAAGGTTGGTAACCAGCCACAAACAATATTTTTGCATCCTAAAACCACCAGGAATTAGTCTTCTGTACTTTGCAGTCCTTTTGCTGACTATAGTGAAAATGGACACAAAATAGGTAGTGCCATGAAAGAAAGAAAAAAGGAAGTAAAAAAAAATATCCTCCACTATTATCTGAATGAAAGAAAAACCACAATGATTTAGCCTATCAAATGTGTTTTTTTTTCTCAAGAATGTGAAAAAGTTCACTTATTAGATAGATCTGTCATGAGGTAAATGGTGAATAATCCTGGTATGAATAGCTGCACTATGCAACCTAGTGCATTAAATTAAATTGATAACTGGCATTTACTCTGGAGTCTTCACCAAAGTCTAACACACCAAAAAATGTAAGGTAAAGGACTTATTTCGCAGCTTAGTGGCACTGCAAGCAGGTCTAAGGAGACCAATCAGGACTCAAATAGATTTCGGTAGCCCACAGTTTCTCAAAGGAAGAGTGAAAGCACTGGTGTTATTCACCAAAATCTGTGCCAAGGCTCTGCAGGGCACAGGAGGATGAGGTCCCTGCTGGGACCTATTGATGGGTACCCTAAAGGGGTTACATCAGTTCAATGCCAATTTTTGTCACACAGCTGATAGGTACTAATTCATAATTACAAATAACAGACCAAATACTGTGGAATGCTTTATGCTGTAATATGTACATATTGTAAAAAAATCTGTAATAGTACTGGGATCTTGAAAAATGGTATGAAAGGCCACAAACTGCCCAGAAAATATCATAACATTGAATTGCTATTTAATGAATGAGTAATACATGACTGCCAAGAACCAAACGCGAGTCCTGTGGGTTATAAAGACCTTCAATAGCCTTTTCCTGTATTGCACCAGGACCTTCCAAAGTGGTGTAACACTGCCCTTTGAATCTCAAAAGTCAGATTTTTTTAATACCTTCAAAGTCAGATCTTTCTGGATTGCCAAGTGGGGCTCACACTGCAGTTTGCCAACTTTTCTATATCCCAAAACTGATGATCGGGAAAGACAGAGCCTCTTAAGAAACCCAGGAAGCAGTTTAAAGATGAGGGTTGTATCTGTGGAAACAATCTTCAATTCCTTAATTAAAAGATTGGCTGTAATCAGTCACCTATCCTACCTACATGAACTATGTAGCAAACCCACTCTAAAGTGCAACATCCTCAGGGTGAGCACTCCCATAACACTTGAATGGTGTTTTTTCAGAAATCTTTCAAGGTAAAATACATGTTCAAGGTAAAATATGGTTATCATATATTTACTTAAAAAGCGTAAGAAAAATGATGCAAAAAAAGAGGTACTTAAATATCTGTATCTATATAGGGCTGGGGGGAAAGAAAGAAATGCTTCCCAACAAACAACAGAGTATGTATTTCTGCCAGAAAGAAAAGGGAAGGTACTGTATCTTAAGCATCTATAACTATGTTGTAATGTCCTGGCATGTACAACACCACGGTTATAGTCCAGACATGCTTCAAGAGCACACAAACACACTTCAACTTTCTACCTAACAACTTCCTCATGAAAAAAATCCCTCCATATATAAAAGTAAATGCACTGTGCCACTCTTGAATAGCTAAGGAATGTCATGCACCACTTTATTAACATTTGCAATAGGAAAATATGATGGAAACATGAGGGAACAAAGAAACTCTCCACTTTCCTCATATTGCACATTCCTTCCTGTACTTACTCAAAAGCAATGGAAAATATTTTAGAAAGTAAATAAGAGCTTAAGATCTGTTTTGCCATGTTTTCAGTCCTACTATTTGGTATTCATTCATCTTTTAGTACCTGTGGCAATGGGTAGGCAGTGAACTGTGAATGCTGCTCTAGCTAGAGATTAAAGAATTTCAGTGTGTTTGGACTGTTAGTATGATCCATGTTTTGATAAGCATTTTTATGCATTCCATGCATTCGCAGTAGTTTTATTTAAGCAACAGCACCAAAAATGAAATGTTGCTTTTGCACATTTAAATTGTACTCCTAATTTCTGGGCAAATGATGTGTAATGCAAATCACAGGTATAAAAATTTAGAAAATATGCCACTTGCCATATTCTAACTTAAAAACATAAAAAAGTAAGCTATGTTTTTCCTAAGTCATATACTTGTTTAAATGAACTTCTGGTGATAAAAGACACAACCTTGTTTAATGAAGGGAATCACCAGTTATACAAGTAGGCCTGTCCCACGTTTTTAACTCTCTCATAGTGTTTTTACATACTTACCTGGCTACTAAGCTGCAAACAGCTGAATCTCTACCCAAGAGTAATAAAAACCTTGTCCTCATGAAGGGCTGGGCAGCATTTTTGAACACCTTTGGATGTCAACACAGTGATGCTTCTTGGCCACACTTCCTAACCCCAGAATGATACTGCCTGATCCTCAGCACTTTCATTCCATGTCCCTCTAAAAGTAGGATGACAAGGACTTTATGCTGCTGTCTCCAGGTTCTACTTCATGACAGGAACTTGCTGGAAGTAACACAAATTGAACCAATATAATGACTAATGTCTGCTGTATTCAAACTACAGATTATAAAGGAACATATTATTTGAAGCTTCTCTTTCAGGTTCAAAATACTGTTAATAAAACTTCAGGGCATGATACCAGGCTCATTTATTTTCCCATGACATGTGCCAGAAAAAATTTTACACAAGACTACGCTTTTCAGCTGCTGGACTTTCTTTTTAAAACAAAAGAAGCTTAACTGAGCAGTCTGTTAAAAGTTTGTGAAGAATGTAAATAAAATTTAATACAAAGCAAGACTTTCATGTTTTGATGGCTGGCTACAGAGCGCATGTATAATACACACAAATTTACCTCCGCACTTATTGTATCTGTTTGGCCAAGTAATTCTCAATGTCTTTGATACCTAAATTTATTTAAGACACTAACATTTATGGAAACAAGAAAGCAGTGACATGTTTAATGCACAAATTTGTGTGGATTTTCTTTAATGCACAACAAGTGTAGAGTCATTGCTCAGCCATGCTGTGGTCTGACATGTGCTCTACTGCATGTTTGTCAAGCTACACTAAAGAAAGCAGAATACAATGACAATATTAAATTTTATGCCATTTGGTGTCTACTTGAGAGACAATAATACAAGGATCTCACATTATTAGTATTATTAGTTAAACAGCAATCTTTTTCTTTATGTTTTTGTAAATGTATGTTCGATTTTAAAGCTCTAAAGCCCCTCCGTTCACATTTAAGCATCAGAAATATTGCTATGAACTTTAGTATATTCTCATGAAATGATAAATATTTTGACAGAAATCCAAAGCTCAGAGAAATATTTGCTGTATGTATTTCTACAACCAGGTCTTTTGAAATTACTAGGTCCCACTCACGTCAGTTGACTTCAAATTGCTAGCCATCTGATGGACCCTGCAGACAACATTTCTATAAGTTGATCTTAATTACCATGTGTACTGATTATAATGTCATTCAGAAATAGACCACAATCCATCTTCCTATCATATTTAATGGATTTCTAGAAAACAGCCTAAACGTACAGAACAGGTGATGAATTATACTAATGCCCTGCGCACAGCCTTTCCAGTTAAAGTTCTGTCATATTTCCATTATAAAATGTCTTCACTTTCTACCTGCATCAGGCATAAATTATTAGATGTGTAATTTGTGAATGTTAGCTTTTAAATAATAAGCACCTAGAACATCATGAGATACGGTAACAAGCAGTATTGATGTGAGAAGGATGAATTTTAGAACTCCTCAAAAGAACTACTAGCTCCTGACCTAATCATTAAGCTGTCAGGTGCAAATCCTCACAGGAACATATATTTTTCAGGAACTATCTCCATCTTGACGCTGACATTCTTTAGAATCACTAAACATCTTTCCATCTTCCTTGCATAACAATTTTCTCCCTGTTTCTGATGTAACGAGATTGATGCACACAAATGCAGGGCTGAAGCTAAGCTGTACTGAGGTTCCACACCTAAAGGGGAATTCTGCAGAAATCGAGTAACATCGTAACTTTTAACATTTTGGGATATAGACATCCCTTGAAGTAGCTGGGGCCATACACATTTAACTCTGTTTTTAAGCATATTCATGGGAAAGAAAATGAAAATTTATGAAAAATTACAATAACTAATAACATTAAATTTCTGTGAGAAAGAATCAAAAGGGAGGCAAACTGAAATAATCCAAACAAAAAGCCTACTACTATAGCTTACTATCACAGACTTAGTCTTAGGACACTAAGAATTTGTCTTGAATTCTGTCATTTACGTATCATGGGATTAAGTCAATTGAGGTTCTCTATTTGAAACTCAAATCTTGGTTAATTAATAGACAATAAAAAGGTCATGTTAACAGTTCTGGCTCAGCTGGCCTAGTTAGCACACATCCCTCGCAAAACAGGTTATACATGCAACACTTACAATCACATGAAAATACAGCATTTTCATTAAAAGCAGAGTTAACTTTTACAGAACAAGATGCAGGGAAAAAAGTACTAGGATGCCACCATATTAAAAAACTGACGTAACATGTCTAGTCCAGTTTAGGTCCATATCCATTCCAGACTGTTCTGTTACAGAAGTAGTCCCAGACCAAACAGATATGTGGTAAGCACTGATAAATTAATCTTAAATATTCAGTGTGATATATTGAAGATTATACAACTACTGTTCAGGTTTTTTTTGGGAGACAATAAATGACAGGATTTAACACATAGAGGGTTTAAACCAGGACATGAAAAGTTGTGACTTCTCTCTCACCATATTGCCCTTCCTCCTTCATCCTAGAAAGATAATCAACCACGAAAGTAGAAAAAATTAACTTTATTACGGAACCAGAACAAATTAACATGAGGAATATTATAACTCACTGTGTCGTTACAGCAGGGGTACAAACCAATTCCTTCTCAAGCAGTTTTGCAAATGTCAGGTTTCTTGTTACCCACATGGAAAATTTTAAATCAAAAGTGTCAAGAAGGAAATGACTAAAAAATAAACAATCGCACCCCAGTTTCACATGAAACTAGGTCTATCCATGTGAAACAGGTTTATCACAAATTCTTGTGACAGCATAAAGATGACTGATAAACTTCAGTGACCAAACTAATTGAAAAAAAGATGTTTCAATCTTGTGATCAGATTTCTGTTTTCGAAAGATTGGCACACACCTCTGTAGCTGATACGTAAGGGTATTTAGGGATGATGAGCTATTTACTTTTGGCATCAGGCTGCAATGGCACACTGCCGGCTGTCTCAAGAGAAAACTAAAAACCCAGTACATGAGGTACAGACGGTGTAGCTATTCTAGGGTTGCCCTGGAGAACAGTCTGACTGCTCTGAAGTCATGTCATTCCTTGATAAGTTTCAGACTGTCCTAGCAAGCACCACAGTCTGGTCTCTCAAGCTTTTTCCCTTTTCACATTACCAATAACAAACTAATGTGGTAAACAGCATTACTTAACATGCTGTCTTTTATTGACACACCATCAACTTTTTCAGGTCTGTAGACAATCAATTGGTATTACACATTATTTCTTTCCTTCAAAAAAGTAGACTGCTAGCAAGGTTAAAATAAAAAGTTATTTCTGCAGCTTTTAAGGAATTATTGGGAATCCTACACTGCATGTGCATATTGGTGATATTTCCATAAAAGACAGCCCAAACAAAATGAACTGCACTGAGGATAAGTATGGATGGCCTGTATCATTACAACCTGTACCACTGACAGCAATAATATTAGCAGTATGTGCAAAGTTACTGGTAGAAGATGGTCAAATATATACATCAAAATGCAAAACTAGTAGATGCAAAATATACTAGAATCAAGGTAGACAGGATGTTCCCTACAGAACCCCTAGATATGCTTTTAAAATAACTTCTGGTGCCAAGCAGCTAACTTCTGTACAGTTAACTTGTGTATTGTACTTGTTTGGTCATAAGCCGCCTATCTAAGTATTTATCTTGCTTCCTAGTTCTTTTAGCATATTCTCTTAATCTTTCCCCACAGCAAGGAATCAATAAAGGAGTATTCACAAAAATGACTTCGATATATCCCAGTATATCCTACAGGAGAAAATAAAAAATATCTCTCAAATGGAGGAATAAAAGCAGCAGCTTAAATAGATGGTCTGCATGTGACACAATCAGAAGAAAAGGAAATGATCAGTGGGATGGGTTGGTTGTCTTGGTTAGACATGATATATACAGACAAAAAGGAGAATTCTGGCTTGCCTAAGAAAGCACAGGTAGAGGTACATACGTATGTGTGTGTGTGCATACAGGACAAAATATCCAAGGACACAGCTTTACAAACAAATTTTAAGACGCTACAGGAAGAAAGCCGCGGGGTGACTGCATGCAGTATGCAGGCTTGCATGGGTTGGAGGGGAAAGGATTACCTGGTCCATACATATTTCTCGTCTAACAATGTTGTTAGACATTATTTGTAAAGGATGATGTTATCCTGAAAACTTTGCAAAGCTGTATTCCAGTTATGACTGCCACAATAAAATACCTATATATATAAAAAAATTATGAACAGGGTACATTTATAGAGAATATTTGCTACGATTTGCATTGAAAACTTTATCACTTGTTGAAAATATTCTCCACTATAAAAATCTCCAACCTCTCACACATCAAAACCAATATTCAATAAAATAAAAATCAAGATACAAAATTAATGGGTCTTCTACTGAGTTCAAGACATCCAAGCACAGGCATCTACGTTTTTATCTTTGCTTATTAATTGTGTTTCCTTGTACCTCAGGTTATACCATAATTTGAAAGCATGCAAGTCAATAATTGCTCTAGTCCACACACCACATTTTTCCGCTTTCTGATCCAAGAAGTAAATGCTTCTAATATCTGCCCAGTGTATGGGCTGCGTTTTACAATAAGAACATTTATAATATGAAAAAAAGTCATGAGGAGACAAATCATCTGGAGCTTTGAACATAACTTGTTCAGATACACTTACTTTAGGGCTATTAACAAACACCAGCAATAAATAAAGAAGCACCCCACATAACTAGCAATATTCTTACATGTAGCAAATGCAAGCATTTACTTTCAGATAGTAGTTAAATTGCATTTAAACCTATCTCTGTTCATAGCAGCTGCTACTTCAATGTTTTCCTGAACTCTGTCTGCAGCAAACAAAAGTAGGACTGTTAATGCTGGTTTGTGAACACAGTGCATGAAGACATTTAGCTTTAATATTTTTTTTCAATTGCTAAAAAATCCTGAAAACAGCTTGTTTTCTTCAATGCCAGATAAATTGCTACCTCAGTATAGATCATTTATTTGTAAGAAAAATGTTTCCCACAATACTAGAAATTGGTCTTTTTCCTTGCTAGTTCAACAAACGCTTTTCTACTTCTCTAAATCATAAGGTAGAAATCTGCTGAAGAATCACTGCATGTCTGGAAAACCGTTCCATTCACTGAAGTATCTCATCACAATTACCAGACTGCTTATTCGATAAAATCATCATCCCATTTTTCAATTTAATACATCTGTATTCCCTAGAGACCATGAGATATTAAAGTGATGAAATGAAAACACTGCTGACCAGTTAAGTCACAATTCCATTTTAAAGCTTTGTTTAGGCTTTACCCTAGCATATGCTGTGAAAGCTGATTGCAAAAAAAAAACCACCACCAATGACATAATAAAAATGCTTAAAAGAAATCTTGTAGGCAATTGAAATAAAAAAGTTAGAAAAATGTTTCATGCTTGATTAACTGTATCCTTTCGTATCTTCTCTTCCAGTCTTCATGTGAAACAGAAACATAAACCAGAAATATTCCTTTAAAAAACACTAAGATTCCAACCTATAGAAGACTTGACTTGTTATGTGCTAGGACTAAGAGATGATATTAAACCATTTCATTACATATAAAGAAGGTCAGACTGTTTCTTTGCAGATGGTCCATGATATAGTACTGATCCAGAAGGTGCAAGATAGCTCTACAATTCTTCTGGTTTGCCTATCTAGGAAAGCTATAGGAAAATAATTGAGGGTATGAATTTAGTAATTGTACTTTATACTTCATTAACTCCTTGAGTAGACAATTATCCTGCATCTCCAAGTATGCATAACCAGTCTTGTCCCACACACAGAGAACATAAAGCACTTAAAGCTCCTTGAATAGCACATGGAAAGTACTAGTACAGCAGAGGACATATACTTCCTATTATGTAAGTTACAAGAGATATAAATAACCCTGAACACCAAACTTTTATTCCCTTTCTTTCTGCCAGGAAGAAGTAGAATAAAAGGAAAAGTGACAGCAGTCAATTTTTGAATCTGCTTTTCCTAGCACATAACATGAATGGAAAGACAATTCAAAAGCAAAGAAATAAGGCAGATCAGAGAATCATGAAATGGCTTGGTTTGGAAGGCACCTCAAAGATCAATTTGTTCACACCCCCCTGCCATGGACAGGGACACCTTCCACTAGACCAGATGTCTCAAAGCTCCATCCAATCTGGCTTTGAACACTTTCCAGGGATAGGGCATCCACAGCTTCTCTGGACAACCTGCTACAGGGCTTTATCACCCTCACAATTTCTTCCTAATATCTAATCTTAAACCTATTCTTGTTCAGTTTAAAACCATTCCTGCTTGTTCTATCACTACATGCCCTTGCAGAAGTCCCTCTGTAGCTCTCCTATAGCCTCCCTTTAGGTACTGAAAGGCCTCTATAAGGCTGAACAACCCCAGCTTCCTCAGCCTGTCTCCATAAGAGAGGTGTTCAAACATCATCTTCACGGCTTCTTCCAGACTTGCTCCAGTAAGTCCCCATCCTTCTCAGTTTGGGACCCCAGAGCTGGAGGCAGCACTGCAGGTGGGGTCTCACCAGAGCGGGGCAGAGGGGCAGAATCCCCTCCCTTCCCTGCTGCCCACGGGGTGCTGGATGCAGTGCAACAGGGCTGTGAGCACTCACTGCCAGTTCATGTTGAGCTTCTCATCCACCAATATCCCAAGTCCTTCTCCCCAGGGCTGCTCTCAATCTGTTCTCCACCCAGCCTGTGTTTGTGTTTGTACTTGGGATTGCCCTGACCCCAGTAAAGGACCTTGCACTTGGCCCTGCCGAACTTCATGAGGTTCACACGGGCCCTCTCAGGCCTGCCAAGGTCCCTCTGGGTGACAGCCCTTCCCCCCAGTGTGTCCACCACACCACACAGCTTGGTGTCATCAGCAAACGTGCTGGGAGTGCTCTGATCCCACTGCCCGTGTCACTGACAAAGATGTTTAACAGTGCTGGTCCCAACACCAACCCCTGATGACCACTCCACCTGGACATGGAGCTATTGACCACAACGCTGTCAGTGCAACCATCCAGATAATTCTTTATCCACCAAGCAGTCCATCCATCAAATCCAGATGTTACAGCACAATTTAATTTTTTCAATCATGTAATATATTCTACACCTCCTACTCTTCTCTTCCCTCCTCCATCTTTCTTTAAATACCTCTTTCTTTTCCAAAACTTTTCTCTCAATTTCTGCTGTTGTTTCTCCACAGGACTTGATCACACACTCCTTCTGACCTACTCTGGTATATAAAGCCAAAAATTACTCTCAACAGAGATGGAAAACTGAATCTTATTTTTCATAAACTCCTTGAGTAGACAATTATTCTGCATCTCAAAACATGCATAATTTGTCCTTCCTACCAGAGGCAATAAAAGAGTAATCTAGGAGATGGCATTAGCCACATGAAGAGAGGCTGACCAGGAATCACACACGCAGCAACAGTGGGCAGAAATAACAACCTGACAAAAAACTACTCAGTGCAAGAATAAAAGACTAGAAACAAAAATTTTCTACTTTACACAGACAACCATAAAATCATAGCAGGCAGGCTTGGATTTTTATTCCAAGGCACAGGGACTTCAAAACAGTGCTACCACTGCAATACAGAAGAAGATATAAAGATCTGAAGAAGAATAATTTTCAGGTTCTTCAAATCCCATCACTTGAAGCAATCTTACCTTTCAAGTGTAAATATCACAAGAATTCACTTCATCATTGATTTTGTTACAATCTTGCAGGAAGCCAAAGAGTTGCAAAAAGGAGGTGTCTTGGCCTGATAATTGATGCAGAATTTTGCATTCATTAACAGATATCAGTTTTCAAGACAATAGAGAAATGCTTAGGCAGGATGAATGACTGGCTTTGTGCTTGTATAGTGAAGCCAACATCTGCAACTATGAAAATAGTATTTTTCATGTACAAAATACCATGGTCTTTCTCATGAAAACTGTCTGCTTCTTTTTATCATATGTCCCAATGCTTACTTATTTTGCTGGCTGAGAGGGATTTGATAAGCTGCAAATAATTCTAGTCATCTATGATATCCAAACCCAAAACTTCAGGAAGCCAATTTCTACAAAGCTGAAAAAATAAATCCCTCTCTCTGCTGCTCCTATTTTTCAGTCCTTTCCTGGTGACTTCTCTCTGACTAATGCATTTGCAAAGCTTCTTACATTAGACTGTGTCCATTTTTCTTTCTGAAGTGGTGACTCTGCAGGTCAGCTTGCCTAATTTGGAGTCTAAAACAGACATGTGCACAATTTTCCCTGTTTATTTGCTGCCAGACAGTTTGAGGCTTACCTGTGCCTAGAGGACAGAAAAGATGTCTCCTGGACCTTGATAGCCAGGGAATTATTTCCCAGGGTCGTTTCAATGGAGAGAGATTTTCCTAATATTTCACATCTTCCTATAACAAGTTTTCCTTTTTTCATGAATCAAACTAGAAAAAGCTTTATATGCTCTTTTAAAATATTAGAATAACAGATCAATTTGTGAGCTTTCTGGATCACATCATTTTTATATCAATTTTTTATTTTTAATCTTCGTTTCTCCTTTAAAATGTCACTCTGACTACTTATACTGTATAAGAACAATCCATATTTTCATAATTACATAAAATAGCTCCAAGTATATTACGTTTCCCCACCACAAATGCAGTTATTTTTCCCACCTAACTTAGTTTTATGTAATTTTAGCCCATGCTTTCTTCAGTACGAACAATGAATTGGTGCCAAAGATTCTAGACAGAACAACAAATATTTTGTCAATCAATATTGGTCTCTTGGTACTCAAATGCTATTTGGATAGACAGAAGTGTTTTAAAATGTCTGTTAGCTAATTCCACTTTTAAACTGACAACCCTGATACTCAGAAGCAGCTCACAAAACAACTTTCAAATGCTGTATGACACATACAATATTTCTGAAATCTGCTTAAAAGTTGTATGCCCAAGAGTTTGTACAGAACCCATAAATACTGCATCTAATTTTAATCAGATTACTGATTTTGTAGTCACTAAATTATCATGTAAATATTTAAGTTAGAACTCCTCACCTTTTATTCTTTTGTTGTTTGCAAACAGAAGCAACCCCCAACTTCAGATGCACTGTCCTCATTGTCACAGCTGAAATGTTTTGGTTGTTCCTACACTAAGATGAAGGATGGAAAACAGGCACTTGGAAAAGGTAAATATGAGTATCAAATGGTGAAACCTGAAATTAGACGTGTACATGGAGGTAGAAAGAACAACTCAGTACTTGCTATTCTTTCCTTCTCATCATAAAGAAGCCACTTTTGAATAGGGATTTGTTTTGTCTCAGAATAAATTAAAACTGAGGGCAGAGGACATATCTGAAGAACAAGAGGATTAAATCGACAAAAGCTAAGACAATTTCCTGCAAATATGCAGGTAACAATGGCAAACTCGACACACTGTAATGTGGAAACAACAACAACAAAACAGAGGCAGCAGAAATGCTTATTCTTCTATGTACTTGCTTAACAAGAATGTGTAGTCAAGTTATGTTTTTAATGCCACTGTAAATGGAAAATAGAGATGGACAACTATTAAAGCTCCCAATCTCAGAATATAAAGATACTACCAATTCTTCATATCTAGACACAGGAAATTACTTATTAAGAGCATAGAATCACTTAGGTCAGAAAGTCCAAAGATTAACCCAGCACTGCCAAGTCCACCACTAATCCATGTCCCTAAGTGCCACATCTATGTGCACAAACGCTTCCAGGGACGCTGACTACACCACTGCTCTCAGCAGCCTGTCCCAGTGCTTGATAACACTTTTGGTGAGGAAATTTTTCCTAGGAACAAATCTAAACCTCCCATGGCTCAGTTGGAGGCCATTTCCAATTGTTCTGTCACTTGCTACCTGGGAGAAGAGCCTGACCCTGACCTCACTCCAACCTCCTGTCAGGCAGTTGTCGAGAGCAATAAGGTCACCCCCTGAGCCTCCTTTTCTCCAGGGTAAACACCCTCAGCTCCCTCAGCCACTCCTCATCATCTCTGTGCTCCAGACCCTTCCCCAGCTCTGCTCCCTTCTCTGGACACGTCCCAGCCCGTCAGTGTCCTTCCTGAATTGCGGGGCCCAGAACTGGACACAGCACGCAAGGTTTGGCCGCATCAGTGCCAGCTACAGAGGGATGGTCACTGCCCTGGTCCTGCTGCCACACTATCACTGATCTAAGCCAGGTGCCATTGGCCTTCTTGTCCCCCTGGGCACCGCTGGCTCATGTTCAGCTGCTGTCACCCACCACCCCCAGGGCCTTTTCCACCAGGCAGTTTTCCAGCCACTCTGCCCCAGCCTGTAGCACTGCAGGGCTTGTTATGACCCAAGCGCAGGACCCAGCACTTGACCTTGTTGAATCTCAGACTACTGGCCTTGGACCATCGATCCAGCCTGTCCAGATCCCTCTTTTGAGACTTCTGCCCTCCAGCAGATCAATACTGCCTGACTGAGAGAGGGTTCAATCCTCTTGTCCCGATCACTGATAAAGATATTAAGCACGAGTGGCCTCAATACTGAACAGATCTAAAGGAGAAGTGTAGCTAAAGACAATATGAATGTAAATGGTTGACTTTACAATAGCCGCGAAGAATGAAAAATATCAAAGAAAAGTGTCTGACTTTGTGTAAATTTCTGACTCCAATAACCCACTGCATGACAATTCGCCTCCTGGCAGTATTTGTACCAGACAGTCTAGAATATTTTATTTTTTCAAAATACCATATTTATTTTTTTCTTAAGAAAATATATTTTGCTATTATACAGAGCTTCAAAACCAAACGAATATTGGCTCTACAATGCATCAGACAGCAAGAGGCTTCTTAACATAGATCTGACTCTCTTGAAACCTTTCTCCTAATTGTCTAGAAACACTGATCATATAAACATATAATTCCAAGAAAAGCTTTGGAATACACAATGCCTATGTGTCATTGTCACAAATTGATGACATTTTCTAGTACTCAGTCTTCACCTGGAAAAGAAAGAATTTAATTGTAACCGAGATAAGCTTCATTCAAATGTTTAAATTTGGGGGCAAGAGGGTTTGTTTACAAAAGCACTCTTTCATACAACATTACTGGTAGGAACAGAGAAGCTGAATGGGTTGGGAATTAACATTCCTGCACAGGGAACAAGAAGGATAGGGGTACATGCCTCTGTGTGTATCCATTTCCCCAAGCAAATCAGTGGTCTGGGAAACCCCTAACCCCTCTGAAGATCATCTCTCAATTCAGACAATCATATTCCTTCCACTCTAAAATCCACACCTGCTATTTCTCCTTTCCTGAGATAAAATTATCTGTGTTTTAATCTGTGAGTACTTTCCAGCCCAGGGATCCCCTATTCTGCAATTTTTTTTGAGTGCCTCACCTCAGAGCTCACCATCTCCCTATGTCACAGCCCACGTCCCTCTGGCTGAACCTACATCCTAACTCCATGTGGGCCAGTCAAACTGTGGGAGTGATCAAACCCCTGGACCCCTCTTCTCCTTTATTCTCAAGGGCCATCAGAACCTATTTTTAGCCCCTAGGTGAGCCTGGTATCTTGCTTGGGTCCCCAGAGAAAAAGTGGTTTGGCTGTTAACTTCGGAAGAGATTGAAAATACTTGTCCTGCACCTATGAAAACATTAGGAGAGTGAAAAGAGGCCAGGTGTAGGTAAGAGGGCACCTACAGTAGTAGTCCCCAGGAAAACTAACTGAAATTCAGCAATACATATCCAAAATTTGCAATGGCCAGAGTTAACACTTGATTTTTTCTTTTTTCCCCCCCAAGCATTTTGGAACATTACAGTGAAGTCAGCTGTCTCCAAAACAGATCAAGGTTGCCTCAAGACTATCAATGAAGTTGAAAGGTAAAATAAACTCTGTATTCAGTGTTGCAGAATCTGAAAATGTTTTACATAATCAATTAAAACTTTGAAAAGAAGAAGAGAAAACATCTTCTGAGTCTCAAAACTGATCAAGGTTCCAGCTGACAGCAAAAAATCCACGGATTTTTTCCCTAAACCATAGCTGCACATGTTATTGCTGTGACTGATTGGTTTTATTTTGAATTCTTTTGCTTTTATTCACATACATCTAAAGCTGCTTTTATTCCCTATGTGATATCATCAGATCTTCAAGATTTAAAGTCTATGTCAGCAAAAAAAAAATAAAAAAACACCACGGCTTTCCATCTTTCACAATCTGATGTGCACCAACTCTCATTCAACAAAAGACCTGTCAGTAGCTCCATTATCAAGTACAGTAATAAGCTTAACTTCTGTGTGCAGTTCTAAGCCACTTCCCATAGGAACTACACAAATGCTTCTTTGTTAAATCCTGATTCAAGATTATGGACTTTTTATCTGCAAACTGTGAGGTGCTTCAAAATCTCTAGTACTGGAATCTTTGGTAATCAGATGAGTGACAATACACAAAGTTGCAACTGTGATGATTAGAGAATCATAAGCATCTTACATGATGAACAGAGCAGAGATGTGTGGATAGGTACTTTTACCCACCTAAAGGAAGAGCTTTGTGTACACATGCTAAAAAAGTAGTACACAGTTTCTGTATTTTATCTGAAAAAAATCAATCTTTCCACAGGATCCATCTAATTAACAAATCTCCATGAACTGGGGAACTGGGCTCTTGTGTGATGGGTTGTATGTTTAGATCCCACAGCTTTCAGAATTACCTTTAATTTTTATTTATTAAAATACTACAGTGTGGTTAGGTACCTTAGTGAGGAGATTCAGGCAGTTTGTAAATTTGAAACAGGTTTTGTGCCTGTGCATTTCATACATACGCCCAGGAAACTGTTTACAATTCAAGTATTGTTATTTCTGCATTTGGCATTAGCAGCAATATTTACAATTGCATGAACAGAGGTAAATGTAAGAGGGTGCACCTAATTTATACAGTCCATTTCCTTTCCATTAGAGACCTTCCTCTCCCTAAAATCAAATTAAATGGTATTATGCATTAGCAGAAAGTCATCAAATTGTACTTTATTTTACTAGAAAGACTACATTGTTGACCTTTTTATTTTGATTAAAAAATAACAGGAATGCACATGAAATTTACCAGTAATGTATCTGACTTATGCAATGTTCAACTGCATTAGAAGTCAAATATGTAAAAAAATTATTTAAACTGCTATCTTTTTCCTTCCCTTTAAAGACATGTGTGACGTGTGCTATGTCTGTACTCTAAATGCAATTTTTCAATTATGACTGTATAAGAAATAAACATAATCCAAAGTATTTTTTCTGTCTGCACGTTTGTACCTGCATGTGCAGTCCTAGATATGCACACACACACGTGCAAACACATGGCTGGCGGCAAACCCCTCCACATAAGATCTCAGAAAGATTTTGTGCAGATACAAAGCCAATGTATCTTCAGTCTCTTTTACAAAACCTGTGCAAAACCTCACTGGTCATAAATCATGGCATATAAGAAAATATGGATTACAGGGGGAATAGCGACCTCAATGAATTAGGTTCCTTTCGGTTTCCAGTTTCTATTTGTTTTAAAGCATACTTGTTTATTTATTGATTAAAGGACAAAATAGATTTCTTCTTTCCTCCTTTTTTCTTAGCAGTTACATTTGATCAGAATGGTTTCTTAATCCTCCTCCTTTAATTATATGACAAGAACACAGCATGATAAAGAACACAAATTCTGTTAACATGAAATTGTTGGACAACACCTAGGAAAAATAAGAACCAATATGCCCCTAAACTATAAAAGAGAAACAAAAGAGGTCAACTAAGTAGCCAAAATGAAATCTGTGGGTATTATGTTTTCTTTTAGTGACATACACAAGTATTGTTTCAGGGATTTACATGTAAAAATGGATACTTCAAGATTTTGATTTTGATACTGGTTCATAGCTGCCAAAAGTATCCCCTAAACAAAACATGTATTTTCCACTGAAAATTCCATATCAATGTGTTTTTCTACTTTCTTAGCACGTACAGAACATGTGGGCACAGAAAGAACAAAGTCCTCCATGAGTCATTACAGTACATCGCCTCCAAGTACTACTTGTAGGCTCCAGTGTCACCAAACCCAACACAAAACACACCTGCCACCACCATTCCAACTCATGAATGTGATGTAACTAAAATGCACAAATCAAAGGCACTGAAATTTTGAACATGTTACTGACCTCATTTTTCCTCAAAAACATAGCTTCAAATGCCTTTCCATATACAGTGTCATCATTCTGCCTGGCCTATCCAAAAACCATGTTCCCAATCAGCAGTTCCTAAAATGCAGATAACAGCAGGGCCACTTTAGGACATCATTAGTTATGATCACAACTCCCCAAAGGTCTAAAAATAGTTTCCAATCTCTGAAGAGTACTTCTGTCCCTCTTTAACATAAATCAAGAAAAACTGGTACACCAAGTCAGACAACAAAGTTTTATGGTGGTGGAAGAAATGAAAAATAGCGAAGCGTAGTCTACCCATAGAGGTTACATTCCACTGATATTTTCCATTTCATTGGCAAAAAAGGTACAAATCTGTGCTTCCAGGGAAATAGCAGGGATTCAGATGAAAAGCTACAGGAGCATAGGAGATGTACAATACATACAATCTGGGATTTGCTACACCAGACCAGCAACCAGTTACAGTTAATTATGCCATGTGTTCTTTCACTAGGCAGCCTCTGTTAAATCATCATCTCATTTTCACTTTTTGTAACAGAGATGGTACCAGCAAAACTGGCAGGTAGAGAACTTAAAAAGCTAGAGAACTTTAAGCTGTATAATTGCTCAAATATTAAGGGGTTTTCTTTGTTGTGCTTCCTTTCAATACAAAATGAAAGTTAAAGAAATTGGTTTTTACCAACATGAAAAGATAGCCATATCCAAATAGCCGGAAAGAGCTTTTACTTTTTTTCCCAATATCCCCATCGGTTTAAAACAAAGCTGTAGGCAACATTGTCACTGATTTTTAATGACATTTCAATGTTAACTGCAAAAAGAAAACAAATATAATTAATTCACAAGGCATTTGTTTTTTTTCTCTAAATAATAAGTTAATAAGTTAAAATGCAATGGTGAAAAAAGTGCTTGTAGCCTAAGGAAAAATTCAATGTGATAAATATGCAGCATAACAAGCTCCTAACAGGAAGAGTCATTGGTTGACTAACCAAGAAATAGAAAGTTATTTTTATGAGTATTTGTTAACATTTGTAAATTATCTCTTTTTTTTTGAAGTTTCAGGTTCATTTCAAATGCAAAAATATCACACATTTCTTCTTTCCACAAATACAATACCATGGTAAGATCTGAGTCGTTATGAAAAGGATGGAGTCAAAGCTGACTCACCAGTTCACCAAAAGATGTAACAATGTCAATGACCACAGTGTGGCATGTGAGATTTAGGTTGGGCATTAGAGGAAAAAACCCAAAAGTCTTCAGCAGTGTAAATGCAGCACTGATTTATTGTCCAGGCACATGGTGGATCTTCTATCCCTGGAGGCCTCCAAGAAATATCTGGGCAGAGCCACAGAGAGCCACAGTAGACCTGACCTAGGGCTGGTGACAGCCCCACCCTGGGTGCGTGGCTGCACTGAATGACTCACACAGGTCTCGTTCAATCAAAATTTCTATGATTTATTGATTACACCTAATTAATAGTTTGGCTAATGCTCTAATGCAGCAAGATCCAGACCTCTGAGAAATCCTTACAAACCATAAACAATCATACTTGACATTTTTTGTTTACTGGTTGCTTTCTAAACTACAGGACCGTAATTTTTTTCAATTAAACTGAGGAAATACTTCTTTTTAAACTGCATTAATTTATGTATTTGTAAAACAAGATGTAAGAACTAATTAGTTATTTAAGAGAACGCAGATTTTTAAACATAAATCTGACACTAGACAACTATTACTGATGTAGGCCTACAGATTTAATCAAGGACCATACTTGCTTTCATACTTGAAGGAGAGAGAGATGCTTTTACTATATCTTCAAATTAAAACAATTTACACAAAAGGCAACCTATACTTTCCATGCTCTCAAATTTTCATAGTATGAAAAAACTCTCTTCTATTTCATCTTTATTCATACATAGCAGAAGTACCATGTTCCTAGAGCTCCTGAGCTACTAAAACTTAATTGAGTTGCATCATGTATATCACACATTCTACTAAAAAAGAGTTTTAAAAACCACAACAAAACATTGCCCTGGAGTGAAAAAAAAAAAACAAACCCAAAGTATTAATGTCTTCAGATTACTGAAAAATTTTTCAGAGTACTGAAGTTTGTAAAACGGGATCATTTTGTCTAGATAATAACATTTAAAGATTCTGACATTTGTACTCTTTTTAGAAGTATCTGAACAGGTTGGCATCATGGAATATATTTCATTTATCTATTAAAAAACATGTAAAAATGTATGGAAGAATTCAAAATGCATACTGTTTAAAATTTCATATATATCAAATTTGTTTTCTTACACTATTTAAGAATTCCCTTCAACCATTTTTATTCCTTTCTCTTTGTAATAACAGTCTTGTGTATTACCTCTTTGGACATAACTTCCTACTCCTCTGTACTAAGCATCTTGTAATTAGAAGTAATATGGTTCAGTATGTATAGCTAAAATTAAGGGATGATGGCACCAAGCCAAAGAGAACTGCAAATAAAGCGATCTTGCTGTCTGAGTGTTCTGGAAAGATACTTGACATTTCAAAAGCTAAAATGATCCCACTCGACTTATGAGAAACTAAAATACATAATTTAAAAGCTACTTTCAGAGTAATTCTTTACAGAAAACTCTTCAAATATTTGAAGTTGACCAAAACAAATTTTTTATGCCAATTTATTAATTTTTGAAAGCACAACGATTACTCGATTATTTATGAAGTGACTCACATCCCCTCCATTAGTAATAGAACAGTTTCTGTACTCTGTACTAAGCTGTGAATTTACAGTTTACAAAGACAACATGAACTTATTTGTATAATTCGTTACAGAAGTAAAAATCAAATGCTTTTGTCATAGCTAAGGTAACCCAGAATCACAATTACATGAATGCAGAGGGCAAGTACCACTCATTCCATTTCACTAACTAAATGAAAATATTTTTGGATGCATCCTTGGTTTTTAGATAAGTTGATAAAAACCCCTGTCATTAATTTTTTTTATTACGTATTTTGCTGCTGAGTCATAATTTACGTTTCAAACTAATATGAATTTAAAATTATCCGGTCCCTACTATTTGATATTTAATTATTTGGCCACAGATGCAATATAACAGATCTGTTCATGTATATTCATAGTGAGGTCTCAGTAATATGTCAAAAGGCAGATACGTAGCAAAGTTAGAATTTTTTTTCATGTTTTCCTTCCACTTGTAAACAACATTTAACCACTGAACTGTTTTTGTTAAACATTTAATTTTTTTAATTAAAAAATAAGGCTCTAAACCAGTATTTATCATATTGCTGCGACACTAGCAACTTAGGTTCATTTCTACTTTAGTGAGCTACACCAATATCTTAATCAGTATTTTTTCATTCATTTAAAGAAAAAACTCATTTCTATGTATTCATTGAGTACAATTCTGAAGACTAGAGAAATTATTAAAAGAATATTTTTTTCTAAAACTTAGGCGTTAAAATAATTGCACTTCTAGTATGTCTACAAAGTACTTTTTATTTACATTTTTTAAGGGAGGCAGACAGATTATGGACAAAATGAGACTTAAGAATTCTTGAGTAATTTGAGTATTACTGGAATTCAACAAGCCAGAAGAAGCTACAAAATGGTATATTGAAAGGAAATCCTTCCACCAAAAAATAAATGTTTTAAAAGATTTAACTTAGTTTAAGCAATTATGATGAAACAACTGTATTACTTGCTAAGAAATTTAAACAACAGTTTTCATATGTAAGAATTCTGAGTATCTCCCTTTTGCATGCCACCTGAAAAACAGACACTTTTATCCAGGCAACACTGTAGGAACATACTAACTTTAAAATGTAATTTGTAAAATACGTTTTATAGTGCAGTAAAAAGGTCCCCCTCATAAAACTGGCTCCAAGAATTTAGGAGAAATAAATTGCAACTGCAAACTATCAGTCACCTTAAAATACGGTGCAACTCTTTTCTTGTATGATTACATATATCAACAAGACTTTCATATCATAACTCATTAAACGGAAAAAGACTTGGTAAATTATTTTTTTCCTTTTTGAGTTCTGTTTTCTCTCACTAAAGAAAAATATAAATACTGCCTGAAAATTTAGAATTATGAGAAGGAACCTTAAATAATCCCCTCTGAGACTAATACTTGGTTTATAAGAATAATTTTGAATGTGGCAAATGTATGCATTTTTGGAAGTATATTGTTAATTGCTACTCAACAAATAACGTGATTTAGAGGTGAATTTTAAACAAATTCAGAAGTTCAACAAACTAAATATAAAACTGGACTATAGCACCAGTGTGTTAATGTGAGTTGCTACTGGTGTTTATCAGAAAATATTAAATTATCAGAAAAATTAAATTATGCTATCAAGCCAGAAATAAATTTATGCTAAATAAAGCTTCACAGTTGTTTTTGTTAGGTAAATCTACCTCTGACTGCAAATCAAATGTTGTGTTAGAAATGGTATCCTTCCTTGCAGTGTGGCATTAAGAGATACCGTTTGAAATGAAAATATAAAATGACAATACATTTTGCTGGTAGTCTTGGGAGGGGCAAAATCAAAATTAAAAAAAACAACAACAAATAACAACGACCCTAATGATCATAATACGATCATAATTGCACAGTTTGCAAGTAATCATTTATTTGCACTTTGAATCAGTCTTGAGCTCCAAAGACAAGTTTAGATGTAACATTTTTGCTGTGTGGTAGCTCCCTGGAGAGGCACCCAGCACACTTATTTTAATACAGGGATTAACATGTGCACTGCAGGAATAAAGCCTAATGTTACTTTTTTAGGTCATACAGAAAAAAGAAAATACAACTAACATGAGAGAACAGAAGGTGGATCCTGAGTCAAATGGAAGCTCAGTATTATATTACAGTTTCCTAACATAGTAAATAAAGCAAATGAATAAACAAGAACCTGAAAATGTATTTCTGGCAATACACACAGAGGTTGTGGCCATTTGAATTTTTGTTGTATCAAAAATATGTGTCTTGGAACTCAGAAACGAGGTGCATTTTTCTGAAGACTAACTTAAGCACTTATCTCTAGCAATAAAAGAGCACAAAATTAACCTTTCTATTATGATTGATAAATTACTGCCAAATCTCTCATCAAAGAATTGAAATAACAACCCAAAGCACTGTGTTTCCCACAGAAAAACTTAAATTAAAATAACAGTACCTGTGGATCTCTCTACAAGACAAATCAAACTTAAAGTACAACACATCTCTGTTTTCCACATTTAGAACAAGCAACTGGGAACAAACTGTGTACAAATCATAGGCTTCCGCTCCGTTCGTCTTAACAATTCAAAAGTGCATCTACATCCAGCTTCCTGCATGTGGCTATTATACTACATTATTTTTAAGGGTACAGGTTAAGAGGGACAACCCACCTCCCAGTATGACAAAAAATAGTCAGAAAGTTTGTCTCATCTCATTGCTCAAAGAGAAAATCCTTTATTATGTACTACAGGACAAAGGATTTGCAACTGTCTGTTATTTGAGAAATATGCTATTGCAGTAATTTATCTCACTGTATGGGTCTTGAAGATGCATGGTGGTATCTCAAATCAACTTCTAAAGAAAACTGCATGCCATTTTTGTGACACTGGGAATACTGATAAAACTTACACAAAAAGAAAATTTGGTTTTTTGATAGTTATGAATTATATATGGTGCTGACAAGATTGTTCAAGGGCTCTTTTCTGCTTCAGGGATTACTTTTGGTAAAGTTTTAATTTGACTTTTTCTTGTTAATGATTTCTACAGAAAACTCAGAGAGATGACTAAAGTTATCTATTCACTCCTGAACATTCCTAAAAGTTCATAAAAGGACTAAGGAAGATGTCCTCTGATAGGGTTCCAATCCCAGAATACATCAATATACAGCTATCTTTCCTCACATTAACAAGTCTCCTGGTTTCAATGAAAACAGGATCCCTTATGGAAACAAAACTAGGTGTTAATACCTGCAAGACTCTATATGAGCAGCTACTCCAAACTAAAATGACAATATAAAATATAAAAACAGGCAAATTTAAAAATGTCCTTTCTAAAGGTCTACACTGTATTTTTTCCTCCTAGCTGAAGGGAAATTTTCAGAGGTTTTCAAATATGTGAAGATTCCAATTTCATCCTGCACACTCCAACATAAACAGTAATGTCATCAAAACGGAGAAAGAGATAGTAAGTTATAATGGGTACAGCTGATTGGTTGAACTACACAAAACTCTGAAACTCACCTCTATTGCTAGAATAAGCTTTCACTGATCCTTATAATTACCAGGGTTTCTATGGAAATATTAGCTTCAGAATTCAGAAAGAGCGAACATTTTAATACAAAAGCAAAGAAAACCCCTTTACCAGCTGCTAGAGATTTTGTCAAAGGAAGTAAGTATCATTAATACATACAACAGGCTTGTATGCCACCAAGATTGCTTGCCACCTACTTACTCTTCAGGTAATTAATTCTTACAGTCTACTGGAGTTAAAGTGGCAGCCTATGCATAGAAAACGAACATTAAAACTAAGCAAAGAACCTCAAAATTTTGCACTAAACATCAACAATCCCGCTGATTTCCTTCAGTGAGTTCAGATTTCTGAATAATTAACAGAACAAAAACTAGAGAGAAAACGCTTTTGTGAAAAGGAAGAGAAAAAGTTTATAAGAAAGCTATATCTATATACATATTCATTCTATTTCTTTCATATATATATCTATATAGCAAGAAATAGATGAAGTAATTAGATAATACAATACCACCACTTAATGAACACACAAACATACACAATACACAGACATACATAACCACTAAAGAAGGTAACATAGGCCCTCGTCCTCTAAGAGATTATCTGTACATTTGTCTACAAACATAAACACAGTTGTCAGTGCGATCACTGCTTGCTCTCATTGCATCATTAGGAGACTACAGAAGAGAAACAATCATGCACAGGATAGGAAAACATAATAGGGGAAAGACTGACTCAGAGAAGAGAAACTTGGAATTCAATACAGCAGCAATTCAAAATAATTTTGAAAGAGAAAATGCAAGCTGTATTTATTTAAATTATATAAATTGAGGAAGAGATTGCAAACCAGTAATGCGTGAGGAAGAAATATTTCAAACTCAAAAGTGTACACTACCTGTTCCATTCTGTCTATCCACAACTGCTGCACTTATCCCCCCCCAAATGTGTTTTCCTTCTGAATTACACTGTACAAAAGACATGGTGTTTTAAAAATAGATTAAAAAAGGCTAACAATAGGAAAGAAATAGTTTTAGTGAGACCAAGCCTTAGAGAGATTTGCTAATCCAAGTGAGAAGCAGAAACGAAACATTCTTCTGTGCAAAAATACCCACGGTATATTTATTCTTTATTATTTACATGACAAATGTTAAATATCGGAGAGAAAACTCAAGCAACTCTCAGTAAGGTGACCTGATCCCTTGATAATTAAAATACTCAATTTTAAAATAGAAAACATATGTATCCCAAATATTAAAACATTAGAATTTAACAGTATCTTGGCAAACTATTTTAACATTGTTAGCTGTATATCACTTCTCAGAAAAGAATCCATAATCCAGTTACAAAGAATAAATGCAAGTTGCAGTTATGTTTTTTTCTTTTGACAATTAGACTTGATTCAGCATAAACGCTATCTTATTCCTCCAGACTTCTACTCGTAACAGCTATGCTATATCTATAACATTTTAATACAAAAATGATATAATTCCATTCTAGTTTGTTGAAAACCTTTTTTTTTTTGCTTCACGAAACACCCTCAACAGAACAAAAACCTTTAAAAAACAATCCCGCGTACTCATAGACACTAAATACACCAGTAAATGATGAAAACAGGCAATACAAAAAAGGAATACTCACAATTTTACAAAAGAAAAAGGCTACATCTAGAGAGCTTTTTTTCAATACTCAAAATCTGAAAGTTATCAGCAAAAGACCACAGTTCATCTCAGGCCCTTGTGCCAAGCATTTCATCTGAAAAGCTTTGTGCAATTACTTTACAGCTAGAAATAGAGACTTTTTAAGTAACGCAAAATCCAGAACTAGTAGGTAATGGAAATTCTGCAAAGACAACTATGAAGACAACTGTCATCTTCTGCAGGTTTCTTGACAGGAAACATTATGAGACAAATATATTCCCTGAACTGTGCTAACCGCACTCCTAATAATGACCGTTTGGGCACTTTGTTTTTTCAGAAAGTTCTTAAATGATTTCTCAAGGCACAGCTGTACAAAGTCCTGAATTTGAACACTTCCTTTCAAACATTTTTCAAGGGTGGCTTCTTTTAGGGGCTTATTTTTAGGGGAGGTGGTGCTTGCTTTCTCGCCCCTCCTGCCATGTTCTTCTTAGAGGAAGCCTACAATTTAAGCTTGCCTTGAAATAATTTTCTGCACCTATAGAGAAAACACTGGTCTGACTACCTTTCTAAAGTGCAAGTAAAGCATTAGAGACTTTTCTCTTTCACTAAGAGTGTTGTTTTAAAGTAATTCTTAGTAAATATACACTTAACATTACCGCAAGATCAGACCCTTAAAACATCTACTGCTGTTTCACAGGCAAGTTTCATAGAATCTTTTCATCTTCCAATGAAATCTCACTTTTGTGTCTCAGAGTGCACAGCACTCTGCACCACTACAAACTTGATAAGTAATAATTTACTTAAAACAAATTCCCAGCACTCGGGATATCAATAAAACCCAGAACTAGAGCATAAAATTGAAGAGACAGTTACACAATTCTGTGTGTGCTTGCTGCCCTAGCTCACCGCTCTACATCTTCACATCAACCTAATTCATTTGACACACAGTTTCCCCACAGCTGAGAAAGTCCCGCTTCCTTACCAGTTCTTAGTAAAAGCTTAAATACAAAACCCGCTATGTTTAAGTAAAGTTAAGGTTGTGACACAAATCAACAAAAGACAGGAAATTCAAAGATAATACTGACAATCCATGCTTAATTCATGATTGCTTAACAAAAGGGCGAAATGCTATGAGGAAATAACGTTTAGCTTTAACTTCACTCTGTGTTCTCAGGCAAACAGGTGTTTATCTCAAAGATTATACTAATTCAGTCTGTCCTGTCAGTCTAGATGAATTCTAGTGATTATTTAGCATTTAACAATGTGTTGGATGTAAAGAAACTTTTAAACTAATTGTCAGCATCCTAGCATGTTACACTCTAAAAAACACCATTAATTAAATGTACATCTTGAGAAAATTATGCTAGACAAAACTAAAGAAAGATATAATAACACAATTTCTTTCAGAAATAAACGAAACATAGTTTTTGTACACAAAAAATACAAAACTATTCATTTTGTAATTTAACATGAAAGTATTTTCTCTTTTCTTACCAGTTAAGAGCTCTCAGTATGTACACAAACTTCAACTCTTGTTTGAATCCTAATCTGTCTGCATACTATATTTTGTATACTATAAAAAGCATTTTCCTGGTCAGAAACATGTCAGAGACAGGAATGCAGTCTATGGCTACATTTGTAGGGTGTAGGGTTTTTCAATTAACCTTTTAGGCTTACAAATAAAACTTAGTATTTTAGCGTGCTTTAAAAATACTAATTAGATACAAACATATCTGCCTGGTAGTTTTGTATATTGTCTTATGTAGAAATCAGAAAAACGAAAGAATGAAATGAATAAAATGACAAAGATCACACTTCACAGTCTTGTCTAGAGGACATGAAATTATCTTGCACATACATAGTTTATTGCAATAATTGCAGGATAAAAATAAGTTTTTCCTGTGTTTTCTTTATTTACTGAAATTAATATTTTTTTTCTTACAGAATGTATTAAATAATTTAAAATTTTTCTAGGAAATTAGCAGTATTATTTTTCTTTTTTCAGCTGACTTACTAAGCAATCAGGATCTTGCCCCGGACATCAAAATTCTGCTAACTTCTGCAGCATAAAAAACTGCTGCTGAACAAAAAAGGCTTTCAAAATCCTGCACCTGTACAAACCTGGTGTCCAGATTTTAATTGTCAAAGCAGGTACAATTCTTGTTTCACTCTCGGGATTATGAAAGAAAAAGCACAGTTGCACAGGACTGCATGCTCCCACCCAGCCACAGCCTGGCAGAGCCTCAGGCACTCCTTGGTGGAACCTGAACAACCGCATGTGTGAAATCGTGATGTCTTTGTAAGACCATGGGACACCACCTAAAAGGTCCCACAATTAGTCAGGTACGTGATCCTCGGCTGATTTCCTCTACCTGACCAAATGCACTGAGGACTGAGGGCTCCAAAAGCCTCTGGGGAAGAGTGGCTGCTCTTCTCCCTTTGAGAGAAGAGGCAGATTCTTTGATAAAGGAAGTTCAACAACAAGCAGAGCTTACAGGACTGTAAGGGGCTCACTTTTTTAACTTAACAGCAACAAAACAAATGCGGGAAATTCTTCAACTGAACTACCAGAAAATAAATGAGAAAAGAATGATGCCTGGCTCCACCCTGCAACACTCTTCTTAACCTAATTAACATTCACTTGCTATCACATTTTTAATCTAAGGCAAAATCTTGGCTTCCTTGGAAGCCATGAATTATGCTTATAAATTCTACTCTATTACAGTTTGTTTTGCATTTTCAGCTCAGATATCAAAAGCAGAATTTATTTGTCAGGCTGGCAGGCTGAGATATGCTGAAGATTATAATGCTAATCAATTAGTCAATAAGGTATCAGAAATCATTCAGTATCCCAGCTGTTTTGCTGGATGTCTTACTCCTTAACAGGAAAAACAGGCAAATTTTTATGTGAATAGTAAAACCTAGCAGCAACACTATCAATAGAAAATATTCTCAAAGTCCCAGTAACTGACTGCAGTGATGCTGAATGAATGCAGAATTCAATTCACTGGTGACAGACGGGCCTTAGTACACAGAAGTCAAGAGAAGCTCGGGTTGGACAGAGCTAATCAACCAAATGCTACGTATATTCTTCACTCATTCATTCTGTGAAACACACTTCCTGCTTTTTACCTAGCCATGGACACTTCTCTTCCTCTCTCTTCAGTCTTTCATAAGCAAGGTTTTCCTTATCCTCAGTTTCTTTGCTTCCATTTCTCAGTGGTTTCCCTACTTTTGGGAGAAATCCTGTTTTCCTCTCGGTAACTCCAGTGAATGAAGGGTGAAATCAGTTTGAGAAATTACTGATCCTCAAGACATTGCATTATTCTCAGGATAACTCTGTCTACACGAGTTGTTGAAGTCAGAAAGGATAGGAGTAGTGCCCGCAGATCTGTAATGCACAGACAGAATGGACAAGTCTCCCTTCAAACTCTGTCCTGGACCTCTTGCTCTACAGCTGTGCCAAGAAGCACCTTCATTATCACTTTGTGTTCTACAGGCAATTCCCCTCCCTGAATTTCCATGAGATATTTCAAAAATTCACAAACTCATCTTGGCCAAGTGGTGTTAAGCTGAGAAAATCTGTTTTCAACTTTGGCAACACCTGTTCTGTCCACAAAGTACAAACTGCAGATCAGAGAAAAGGGCAGTAAAGGCCTCTCCTCTGACATGCCCAAGCTTTGCAACTGCAACAGCTGCATGGTGGACTCATGTTCAAAGAGTGTGGCCACAAAGTGAGCCGAACTCTACAGAACAACATACCCTTGAACGCACAATACAAACCCCAGTGAAGTGCAAAATTTGAAGAGGAAAATCAAAGAAGCAGTTTGGGACAACTGGAATGGTAATTTATCATTTTGACACAGTATTTCTTTACTAAAAGCTTTTAACTTTTATAAAGTTAAAAAAACCATAAAAATAAGTGAAACAAAATAATAAGCAAGTCTGAAATTAACATCTCAAATATACAGTTTGTAAATCCTACTGAAAATTAGGCATGCAAGTGTAAGAAAGACATTTGAGAATTTGGCCTTATGGCAGAGGTAAGTGTCTTAAGGTCAGTGTGTTGTTTCAAAAAACAAAGACAAGATAAAACAAAGCAGGCTTTCCAAACACAAGTAAGTGCTAAGAAGTTTTCCTATTCTAAATACAAAGTCTCTCTCTCTGTGTGGCCTATCAGACAGGACATCTAATTCCTAAGGTGGTCCTCTCTATTTCATCATTACAGCATTTTTAAGGGATCATCGACCTTATTTAAATTTTATGGCCTACAATAGGTAATCAATCCACATTCTTACTTGCTTAGTTATGCTTTTACAGCATCTAGAAATGCATATATATTGTTGGATTTTCTCTAAATTACTCTCCTGGTCTCCAGGACTATTCAAAGGGAACCTTAGCCAGTCTGTCCAGTAATTGCCAATTCTACAAGGATACTTGGCAGCAAATACATACACTGACTTTCATACTTCTAACCACAGATATTTTTAAGCATGTCAAACACTTGTTATACACTTCCTATTTTTATAGATGTAGGTTTTGAAAATTCTTATCTCTACATTTCCAACACATTCTTTAAGAGTACCTGTGAACTCTAGTTCAATTTTCACAAAAATAAAGATATAGGTAGATTACATACCATAGTCTGTGATCTTACAGGATACCAAATATAGTTCTTTCAGGTTCCGTCCTTCTCTGGCAATCACCTCCACACATCTGGAAGACACAGTAAAATTACCAAAAAAACACAGTAAATCACTTCTAAATATCAAAAGCACAATTCACAGGTAAAATGTACTGTAGCTCGATTTCTTAATTTTGGAAATGGCTCCATACATTTCACCGCAAATGAATATGGCTACATGTTTACACTGCAGAAAAATATTATTTTAAATTGAATGCCTTTATATGAATATTCCCATAAGTCTTTGAATATATGAGTTGCTTGAAATGTATACAGACAAGTACTTTGGAAAATTACACAAATGTGAATTTCCATTTCTTTATTACTTTGCAAAGTTTCTGTTGCAAATTTTAAGCTTTGACAGCTTTCTTCTCTGGAAGAACTATAAATGCACTGTAATGAGGACAAAATATAAGAAAACGTAATTTTAAATTCATGTTTGTATTTCTTCAGTGATTGCTGGATGAGTCAGCATTCATCAGGTCATGAAATGTTACATGATCATGGTGTTCCAACGCATTGCTAGAGAAGATCGTAAAGATGAGAAGACAGCTCATTCATTTGCCTTATCACAACTGTGATGAATATGCAATGAAACATAGAGGTTTTTAATGTTAATCTTGCTGTTTGGTTTTTGCAAGCAACAAAATTAGTACGAATTAAATAATGAAATTAAATAGGAGCTTATTAGGTACTTGTGACCAAGCCTGTATTACACAATGCTGTGTTTCCAGCGGCACTGTTTATAATTTATCACTCAAAAATCACAGAATCATAGAATATATTTTCTGTCCTATTAATGTAGGTCAGTTGTTCATTACATCAGCTAGCATGACTATTGTGCTATTTTCTACATAGACACATTTTAAGAAGTGTATTCTATTGGATAAATTGTAAGAATTTCTTCTGATCCAATATATTTGACTTTAATTTTCAGGTCAATTACCCAATCACCTACTCTGACTCTTAAATCAACCCTTGAACAGTACATAAAATTAAATTACTTGCCAATTTCTATGAAAATAAGTATTGCTGAATTTGGCATACTTTTGAAAGATACACCTACATCCTCAGGGACCTTTTTCTTCCGCTTACCAACAGATTATCTCCCAATCTGATTTAACTGTTCATGCTGGTAATTTTAGATTTTAAAAGCAACCACCTAATTCTTGCAGCTTACAGTAAGACAGTAACTGAACAATAGCCCTTCATATCTATTTGCCCCCTCTCTGCTTCCTTAAAATATACAATGAAAATTCACTATACTAATAAAACAGCACATCTGTGACAGAGTACCTTAATCACAATTCCTCTAACACTATTATAAATTTTCAACCCTTGAAAACTGTGAGAACTTAATATTTAGAATTTTTTTTGCAATTCTTATCATTAGGAAAAGGTTACCTTATTTTATGAATACAGAAAGAAAGGAAAGAAATATTTACATCAGGACTATGCTTTTTGATATAAGGTAACCTCAGAACTACATGTTTTTATGAGGTTATTTTCCTAAAAAACAGGTAAGAATTAGAGCATTAAACACATCCTACAAACATGAAAAACTTCTGTTTCTGTAAAACAAGATTCTGAAGAACATATTCATCTTTGTTATCTGGCTTATTAAGAAAACTAGCCCATGAGAAAATATTTTTTATTATTTATTCCAGAAAAATGCTTCTTTATTAATGAGATTTTATTGCTATTATTGGTGATAAACAGCAAATCATTATCATATATTTTATTAGCAGTATTTTCATTAGACACTTCAGCAAGTAAGATATAATTGAAGAGTCAATGAACACTGAAGTTAAAAGAAGCTTTTATTAATCCTTATCACATATATCATTTAGCAGAGTAATGATATTATGAAACACTTCTTACTTTGGATAAAAATTCTGAACCTGGGAAAAGATTTTGGACTTTTTATCTAATGAGTCTAGAAGTTCTCAAATAATTTTTGCCAGTTTTTACTTGCTGAGACACAATTAATCTAACAAAACTGAAGTACAGCATTCAGTGTCTAAAAACACCACCACAAGACAGTGAAGATGACATAAAAGACTACCTCATATCTTCTACAACCTCAGTTACACACCTTTTCAATCAGTCAAGGTCAAATTTGTATTATCTGCAGAAATGCAAAAGCACTTGACTGCGTGGCCCTTGTAACTGTATCCTTTAATCCTTCCAGGTAGTGCCAGCTCTAAGGGTTAAAGTTTATTCAAGTGGCTTGAGTGACTCCAGTCCCATTCCCAGTGACATCCTGGAGCCTAAATGAAAAACTGTTCACTTTCTCCTACTGAGAAAAGAAAACCTTCACAGTCTTCAGCTATCTTCATTAACCAGGGAAGAAAAAAAAAAGAGAAAAGGAAAAAAAAAACGTGTTTTGACTGGCTCATTTCTTTCTCTTTTTTTGAAAATGTGAAAATCACCTAACATCTAAAAGAATGAGGTAAAGACTCATCCAGCTTGGAGAAAAAAAATTATATATATCTAAAGTACTGAATACATAGATGTTTTTGTGTGCTTTCTATACCTTGCATAAGTCAATCTAATTCCAGTTTTATCCTTTCTATAGATCATCCCCGTATAAATCAACCAGAGACAGGAGAAACACTTTATATGGCCTCATTTGCCTCTGCTCTGTAGAGTATCACACAATACGTAATTGCTAGTAACAAGTGACTTCTTTACAACATAAGGAAAAATAAGAGTAGTTGTGTATTTATTACTTTTACCTTTTAATCTTTGTTAAACATGACAGCAAAGGAAAAGGTTAAAAGAACAAAATCAAATTAACCTTTTCTAGAAAGCAAGGATCATCTTAATTCTGTTGTAATAATCCATCAAAATGATGTCAGATTATTGTCATATCTATCTTTGGAAGTATTTATATTTACAATGTTGCTGAATTAGAAAACAAAGAAGCTTAACCTAAAAAAATAAAAGTATCAGTATTATACTAATAAATAAGAGAAGCAAAGTTATTACCTAAAACGGTGGCAAATTACAAAGGTGAGCAAAACAGAAAACTGAGCCCCATAAAACTTGGGGACTCAGTCTTCTCTGTCAGAGACCTGACATGGACATGGCGGCAACAGCTGTGTGCCAAGGCTGAGAGAAAAACTTTTTAAATTTCCTGACCCAATGTTCCTGAGCAGGCTTTTATCAGCTGTATTAATGT
This sequence comes from Amblyornis subalaris, assembly GCA_018881555.1. Classification (NCBI taxonomy): domain Eukaryota; kingdom Metazoa; phylum Chordata; class Aves; order Passeriformes; family Ptilonorhynchidae; genus Amblyornis; species Amblyornis subalaris. Next base: position 1,560,243 of record JACAXG010000117.1, on the reverse strand, counting down.
ATTAAAATATAAACAATCTTCCAGGAAGAAAAGAGATTTTCACACTCAAAGCAACTTACTACCAAAAATGAGCCAAGGAATAAAGAAATAAAACTATGATTAGAGATTTGATAATATACATGTCTGGATCAGACCTGGCCAAAGTTAAAATCTTTTCACTTCTTACTGGGTAAATGAGCATCATTTAGAACTATTTAACACATTAAAATAACAAAACAGAACATGAAAAATTTTAGGAAGAAATTGCTTATTTATTAAACCTGAAAATATTATCTAACAAATGCTTATACCAAGCTTTCCCTCGATCTATTCAGTATTTTATGAATGCTGTTCTCTGATAGACTGATAGGCAATCCACTTTTATTACATTTGATTCCAAAAGTAAGAAATTAATATCACACATTGTGAAATTTACAGAGCAATCAGGAGCAACAAAAAGGCAAAGAGCACAAACTGGTTTCACATAAACAAGCCAATCAACCGATATTTAAGAAATCAAGAATATAACCAAAAACATACCTACACACTGTTAATTCAAAATACAGTTCCAAAACCACAGAAGTTGGTAAGATAACTAGAACTTGCTGAGCACTGTGATGTTCAACATATCCACATTGCAACATCCCCAAATTCATTATATTCAGAGACTAATAAACCTAAGACGGCCTCTTACCATTATAATTTCTAGAGATGTCTTTCTACTTGGAAAGCTAAAAAAATCTCAAGATGAAAATAATATAACTTTAATGTTGCTCATCTTTCAGCAATTGCTATCAGGAAAAAACCTCTCCATCTGGGTTACAGAAATTACGGAAATTTGTCTACTAACATGTTCTTGTGTACACTGTTCTTCCCACCTGGTCTGTATATATGAAAAATTACTTAGGTGTACAGAGATTTACTAGTATGAAGCTTCTCTGCCAACAAGTGTCTTCAAAAGTAACCAAACTCGTGACTGAAACACAGACACGCCTACTGCAAACTTCGAATTTAGGCCCATCTTTTTGATAGCTTCCCACATACAAATATGTGCAATGATTTCTCAGTCAAGGTTTATGACTTCCCAAAATATAAGTGCTTAAAAATAATAATAAAACTGCAACAAACTAGAAAAAATAAGTCGTTCAAAGCCCTGTAATTTTCTTCTGTTAGCCAACAGATTCCCTACATTCTTCAACCTGAATGAAAGTTTAAGGTTAATGAAGTAAACTGCAAGCTTCTACCTGTAAGAAAAGATAACACAGATCCTTAAGTTATGAAAAATAATTGTATTTTTTATGTGTATGTATGTACATACAGCTATTATGTTTTTGATCTAAATCTAAAAACATTGGGAAATTGTATTTGTGGCAACTGAAAGGAACTAATGAGAAAATATGAGTACAGTATTTGTGGCGTAAGTGGTCCTGTGAGACCTTGTTACAGTCTGAGAGGCTCCTCAGCCCCAAGCGCAGCTAATTGGAGTTGTCAGATCCTGCTTGTGAGTTTACAATTTGAGGGATTGAGTGAGTTTCACTCACCAAAGAGGTATAAAATCCCCAAAATATTCATACTACCTTGCTAAAATTCAAAATGAACATCAGATATTTGCATGTCTTCTCTGCATTTGACTGCATTTGTCTCTCAGCACTCAAGGGAACACCTTACAATCCCTCAAATCATAACCAAAAGCACTACTGGGAAGCAAGAGGGAGCTTGGAAAGAACAAGAACACTAAAATATGCCATGGAAACCAGAAATCTCTCATGAAGAAATATATAGCACTCCTCAAAAATTAGCATTTCAAGTGTTAAATTCAGGCAGAAAGCATTAGTTTCACATAAAATAATACCCAGAGTCATCGGTTTTGATGACTTAAATGTTCCAACGGAAGGCAGTAATGCAATATAATAACCAAATCTCTCCTGTAACAAAACCAAACCTCTGGCCACAGAAGCATATATAGTCTTAAGAAATTTATGTAATCTGAGGCCTACTGCTCTCAGAAAGCAGGCTTTGAAGGCTAAAATAGTGAAAATACTAACATTTTACTGAGAGATCTATAAACCCCCGTAAAACCTCGTAACAATAAATGATGAACCTTATACCCTGAAGGATACATATCCTTGGTTTAGGATTTTCTTTTAGTGATCACTTTATTTGCATTATGAACAATATATCTCTTTCAATATATGTGTTTTCTAATAATTTATACTAATAAGAGGCATGATTTTTACTTGTCTTTCAGGTACACAGTTGTTACCGCCTTTTTAACATTACAATTACATTCAAAAAATGTATTTTAAAATTATTTTTAATTTTGACACCAAGAACTGCAACAGTGAGAAACAATATTAACCACAGAGACAGCAGATCAGGATGAGGCTTGTAATCAAAAGCACAAACAGAATTTGAAAAGCAGTTTTTGTCTGGAGCCAATATGCAAAGTGTCACTAGTTATATAAGTTAACAGCAATTATCTTACAGCAGTCATTAACTTGTGATTATCATGGGGGTATTCTTTAGAAAAATCAGTGTAATTTAAAATTAGGTTTGCCTAACAGTTTTGCCACTTACAGCACAGGAAAACAGATTAGCTTTTTTTTTCATGCTGGAACTCAAATAACAGAGGTGAAGGCAGCCAAGTCCCACAGTGTCTGCTTGTGCTCTGAGCTAGTCAGGTGCATGCAAGCTCCAATCAGAGAGCTACACAGATAAATGAATCAGCTCTGTGCTTAAGCTATTATGTCCTGTCTTTTAGCAATAAATATCTATTTTCAAATATTTATTAGTAGTCTTATCTAAAATTAAATGCCTCTTGTTACCCTGACTGCACATAAATCCAGCAAGCAATTAAACCAAGAAAGGAGGAATTTAGCAAACTGTTTAATTCCACTATCTGACTTTTACATGTAGGTGTATTCCAGGTGGCCTTTGGTTCCTTTCTGGGTTGGAGGAACTAGATACCATAATGGATTTACCAGAAATAAACAACTAGGAAAAATAATCTTACACTAAACTCCTCATAAATCTGATTCGCCACAGCTAATCATGCTTAAGTCTGAAAAACAATTAAATGGTACCTCTTATTTTTCTAAGAACTTTGAAATATTTTGGAATTCAGATTTGAAATGAAAAGGCCTGTCTGATACAGCACTTCAAATACAGCTTCCTACATCTATTATGGCAACTTGTCTACTGTCATAAGCAAAACCAAGGAACCGTTAACCACCAGCAAGCCCATGCATATTCCTTAAGAAACATTGTTTTGTATTATAAAAACAAATAATGGCTTCCTTCCTGAACTTTTTCAGTGGTGCTTTTCCACTAAAATACTGGCAAAATATTTGCATTCCTGATACGAAACTGTTGAATTACTCTGCTACAGTGGTCAATAGTTCAGAGTCCTGATGGACAGCCATGACAAGTGATGTCTTTCAGGGGTCCGTACTGGGACCAGTGTTATTTAATATCTTCGTTAATGACACAGATGAAGGGATTGAGCGGACCCTCAGCAAATTTGCAGATGACAGCAGGCTGAGTGGTGCTGTTGACACTCCTGAAGGACAGATGCCACTCCATCTGACAGGATGCCAGAGATTCCTCATGCTCTGGGAATCTCATGAGGTTTAACAAGGCCAAGTGCTGGTGCTGCCCCTGGGTCGGGGCAACCCTGGGTGCCAACTCAGGCTGGCGATGAACAGATCAGAGCAGCCCTGCCCAGAAGACCTGGGATTGCTGTGGGGAAGAGGATGGACATGAGCTGGCCATGGGCACTCCCAGCCCAGAAAGCCAAGTGTGTCCTGGGCTGCATCCAGAGCCCTGTGGGCAGCAGGGGAGGGAGGGGATTCTGCCCCTCTGCCCCGCTCTGGTGAGACCCCACCTGCAGTGCTGCCTCCAGCTCTGGGGTCCCAGCACAGGAAGCACAGGGACCTGCTGGAGAGAGTCCAGGGGAGGCCAGCAAGGGGATCAGAGGTATTAAGCACCTCTCCTGTGAGGAAAGGCTGAGAGACTGTTCATCCTGGAAAAGAGAAGGCTTTGGGGTTGATCTAATTGCAGTTTTCCAGTACCTGAAGGGACCTCATAAGAAAAATGGAGAGCAACTTTCCAAATTTCCACAAGGGCATGTAGAGCTAGGACAGGGGGAATGGATTCAGACTGACAGAAAGTAGGTTTAGATTAGATATTAGAAAGAAATTCTTTATTATGAGGATGGTGAGGCACCGGAACAGGTTGGTCAGAGAAGCTGTGGATGCCCCAACCCTGAAAGTGTTCAGGGCCAAACTGGATGGAGCTCTGAGCAAGCTGGTCTAGTGAAAAGTATTTCTGTCCATGGCACAGACATTAGAACAAAATGATCTCTGCTTCTTCACACAGTTACTGTCATGATGACTTTTCCCAAGACAAGTGTAAAGGTAACTATCATAATGTTATCTGCTTGCATGTGCAAAAATGTGTAGATTTAGAAAATAATGACTGCACAGTAGCTACAGACAAGATCAGGAGTTTGCAGATTGTAGATTTCTATTTCTATAAGCAAATCTTTGTGAATTCAAATAAGATACTTGAGGTCACACTACCTCAGTAGTGTATAGAGAGGGTGCAGTGACATTCAGATGCTGAATGTGTATTATGGCTCAATCTTTAGCTGAAATGATTGAGTAACTGATGCTGCACGTGGAAAGAAGCTCAAAGACAGACCATCACACATACTGCAAATTCAGAGAAGTGCAAAGGAGAAGAGACAGTCCAAAGAATAAAACCTTGCAGTATTGCTATAACTCTCTCTCCAGTACAAATCACACAAGGGTGTACACCAGCTCAGTTGCACCATCTCATGCATGGGGAGATTGGGCTTTGAGCAGGGGTGGATATAATTCTTCCTCTGCTTTTAGAGATTACATTTACATGCTTCAGGACTCGAGGTGTTTCCTGGAGTGACAATGGCCTCAGTTTTGATAGACTTTCTTTTTTTTTTTAAGTATTTTTGTGCTATTCCATTAAGACTTAGTATAGAGTAAGAGTAAAAATAGCCTTCTTTTTTCAAGAAAAGCTTCCAAGTTTAATATCAAAAGTAAGAAATAGGAACTGTACTGCCATGCTCTAACTTCGCATAAATGTTCTTTAAAGTGTCCTTTCAGAATGCCTGGATAAACTTTAAAATAGCTCCATAAAAATGAAAAAACTTCACCTGATATTTTGAAAATAAAATACTGTGTTTATACAGCTCTGTACTTCTTGATCTCAACAAGGAGTACACACATATGAAAGAATATTTCACCACATTCACTGCTTGATTTTCATACCACAAGGGCTGACATACTTCACTGAGCTTTGCATATAGGCAGCTCATCTTACCTATGGAGATTTACCCTTTCAATCCCCTTTGCATCTCTGACTTTTCTTCAAATTAAAAAAAACCCTCCAACCTCTACCAGCTATTCATTTATGTAGAGCTTTAAAGACTACCCCTTCTTGAAATGACACTGCAGATCACTGTTGATGGGTCATGGGGACTGAGAATGGAATTCATCAAGGGTATCTCCTGCTAACTTTAAGAAAATTGCAAACCCACTGCTTGAGTTTCTCCTTTCCAAAATAGAAACATATTCTATAAATCTATTCTTTTACTGAGTTGTAAACAGATGTGATTAAATACTGGTAAGGGCCCAGATCTGTGAAAACATAAAATCACTATAAAAGTTTGATAAATATTCTCAATCCTATCCATGGCAACAGCAGTATTGCTAAGAGTTATGATCTAAATTTATACGAGATGAATGAGGTTTACACAGGTAATTTCTTCCATTCAACAGTAGAAGTAGTAAAGTATTTTACAGGACATAAGGAAGCTTTCTGCAAAGCCATCATCAGATCTGATATTTCTCCTCTGCTGCTGAAGGACATTTAAGTTTGTGGTGAATTTCTGCTTACATAAAACGATGATAGAGCAGAAGAAGAGCCAAGATAATCAAAGAGGAAAAAAATAAAATCCAGTAGTCATCATAATTCATGTATCTTTGGAATTGATTTGAGGTCCATTCTCTTTATGTTTAAGAATTAAAGCAAGTTTGTAGATCTGTTACATTCATTTAAATCTGCTGAAGTTAGCAAAACTGATGAAAGAAAAAATCAAGCTCAATGCATTTTTGGACAAATGCTGTAAAGAAGCAGATTACAGAATGTGAGCATTAACCAAATTCTGCAGTTCTCAGGTCTCACCCAAAGGTTAGCATCACAGCAAAGCTTGTGTGAGAAATGTGGTATAATTCATACATAATAACTTATCAGAAATATTTTAGCATACAAATTTTAGCATAGGAAAAAAATCTCCATGCCTGCTAAAGTTATAAAAGTCTTGATTTGCTATGAAGTACTATCTAAATTTTGGTAAGAATGCCAAGGTTCTTCACTTTAACTTGGAGAGAACGCACTGAGATAGCAATGCCTTTAAAAACAAACAAACAAACAAACAATCAAAAGCAAGACCAAAAAAACCCAAGCAGCTTAAAGGCAAATTTCAGAAGCTCTACATGAAATGATAATGAATTCCTTTCCATGCGGCTGTCTGGCTAGCACTTCTGTTACTGGTGCACTGCCTAGAGAAAGCAACAGAAAAAAAGCTTGATGATGCTCTATATGCTTTGTATGAAGTAAAATTGCCTCCTTTTAACTCAGAGAAGATATTAGCAAATATATTTATCAGAAGCTGAAAGAGCATTATTTCTTTCTACGTATCATGATCTTAATAGATTGCCAATTATAGTCTCTAAATGCAGATTTTAATACCACCTATTAATGCACGAACTTCACCTAATGTTATTCAATTCTGAAAGTACTTAACAGGATAACTTTTCATGTAATCTTACCAGAAACTAATTTGTCTAGACGGAATACTAGGATATATTGCGTCCTTTGAAACTGTAGTGAGAACACATGGCAGTTTTCAATAGCTGGAAACTTCATAACTGAGCAATTATAAACACATTCAGATACAAGTGAAGAAACCTTTTTCATTCCCTCCTGTCTTAGGGTCTCTTGAGTCTTGTTGAGATGGTTCTGATTTTGTCAGGCATTCAGAGTGCTGGCAATTATTTATTTGGTGTATCATACTATTGTTTATAGTGTCGTAAAAGAAACATGAATTAGTGTTACCTGCCTGCACTTGCATCTGCAGAGAGTGTTGTCTCATTGGCTACCCAAGAGCTATCCAGTGATTAAAAAGTAATGAACTGCCACCCAGAATAAGAGAAAAAAAAACAAGAACAAGTAGGAGGATTTTGACTGAAATTGTATGAGTTTGATTTTTTTCTTCTTAATTTTTCAGAAGCATTTAACAAACCAAATAGTTCGTAGCATCTTCTAGCTGAGTTTCTCAGTTCATCGATGTGAATATCTTAAACCTTGGCAGTCTACGTTTAGATGTCTTCCCAGCGAGCCTCAGCTAACTTTGCAGTGAAACAGGACAGAAATGGTCATGTGATTCCTTAATGACCTCTCAGCTATGACAGTCACTATTATGTTCTCCTGCAGGAGAACCACAAACAGCATCAAATGATTTCTTAAACTGATCCAGCTAGACTCACAAGAGTGTAACTGTCTAAACCATTAGAAATTACGTAGTTAATTAAAATCTACATATTAAAAGAGCTCAGGAAATTTCCATGTGTTGTATTTTTGCCTCTCTAAAGAGTTCAGGCAAGAACTTTGCAAAGTATTCATAAATCATTATACATAACTATCACTCCATAGACATTTTAGCAAACCATTATTAATAAAATATATTTTAAAAAATCTATGAAATCATCTGACTGCAGATCTATCTTTCCTTAACTTCATGCAGCAATATTATATTGCATTTTAAGTAATAAAGTAATGCTGATAGTTGAAGCTTTCCAAGGAAAGGACAGCGTTAACCTATCATTCTTAGCTCTAAAATTTGGCAGTCACTTAAACCAGGTCAAACGGAGATGGAATTGCCAGCCTCTCTGTGCAAGAAGTCATTTCTGTATAAAAGTAACACAGGCACACTTCTCCACTCACCAGGGAAGTTGGGGGAAAAGCAAAGTAACTAGTGTGTGCGCTTGATAGAAACAGTAGGGGGCAGGAAAATGTTACATATTTTCCATATGTGCAACTCCGAGAAATCACAGAAAGACTAAGACATAAGTTTGCTTTGCACTGTTTTAGACAGGTAAGCAAGGCAGGCAGCAGAGCATGCTGGTGGTCAGCCGGAGCAAACATCTCTACCGTCCAACACAGTGTTTCAGGTCTTAATGACATGAACTCAAAACAAATACAATTTGCCAAATTCTGACATCTACTGTATTCAGAATTTATCTGGCAACCATCAAATTTACTGTGATGGAAGCAAATTAGAAAAACTTAAGAAGAAATCTCTGAAGCAGCCTAATGCCAGTCTGAATTTTAGGAATAAAATCTGAGTTTAGAGAACACCTTGTTTTCTGTAGCATCCACTGTATGCTAAGATATTCATGGGTTACACTGACAATGATGATTGAAAAAGATTATGCTCTCACTTTATTAATTCTCATTAAATTACTAGTTTTCAAATTTCACAGGGAAGCTCCAAATATTTCGTGATTACTGGCAAAACACATAAGGGGGTTTGTTAGTCATTGCTAGATACAGTCCTGTAATATGTTAATAATTCAAATTTTCATGTGGATAAAAGCCTTCTATACATTCTTACTAACTTGCCGGTACCTAAGATGGGCACAGGTCAGTTTGAGTTTCTATTTGTCTTTAGACCCCCACATCCACAAGAGGACTGAAAACTTATTTTCTGGTTGCAGGACTGGAATTCCATTAGGAGGTAAATGGGCAACCAAGGCAATTCACAAAGGACAAGCAATGTGTTCACACTGAAATGAAGGATGATTTTCTACCTGTTGCTCCAATTTAATTTTTTGTCTATAACTTTCAGCAGAAGTGCATATAGGATGAGTGTGATTTGGAGAGAATGACCTTCTCCAAGGAAAAAAAATAAAATCACATTTCTCTATAAACCATAAATGCAAAATTCTTTGACACAGCAAGTAGTTTGAAATCTGTAACTCCAGGTGAAGATTCTCTAGGTAGTGGCCTCAAACACTACTAGGCCTTCAAAGTGGCTTGGTGACAGGCTCAATTATCTCAACTACTGGTTACTTCAAACTGCTGACAAGATCTTGAAATTTCCTGCACCAGTTAGCATCCTAATGTGTTTATGGAGATGTGTTTTAGGTAATGTTGGTCTTGGACATACCATAGGAAACATATAGGTAGTGCTATGGCAGGCTAAATCTGTTGCTTAGGGTCACAAATGGAATGAATTAGCATTATTTAACTGCCTGAAGATATGTATCAGTTTCCTCTAAAACAAACAACTACCAAATCATGCCCCAAAAAGCAGAACCAGATTCTTCATATTCACATTCTAGCCAGTGGTTACACAATTGCATGAAGTTTTCAGTAAGGCACTCCATTAATAAGTGGAATTCTAATGCCTTTTTTGATTTCAGTGACTTTGGGTTTAATCCTAGATTTAAAAGAGTTCACTTACTATTTCCTTCTGCTATCTGGATGAATTCTTCACATATGTGGCTAAGCTTCTGCTTGGTATCTTTATTGCATTTTGTTGAGAAAACGATGACAGTAGCTCTGTTTATTTCTGTCATAACAAAACCAAGGGAAGTATCAGTAAGCAGAGCTCATACACTTTGAGCTCTCCTCCACTGGCTTTAATGTGATCCTCCCTTCCTGTATGACTTGTTTGTCTGGCTCTGGTTGAATTATTCACTGCACTATAGGCACCTCAAGATATGATTTTGTTCATTCTGAAACAAGGTCTGAACATCTTCAAACTAACTCCATCCCCACTAACCTACTGAATAAAATTTACCTTCCCTGTGATGATCGGGTTTGGGACTGCAGCAATTCCCAATCAGTGTGAAATAAATGTTTCTATGCTAGGTGGAGCAGTGAGTTGAAGTAGTAGACCATGGAAAAGCCAACATGACATCCTTTCCAGAGATAACATCAACAGACTAACACTTATCACCAGTCATATTCTTCAGTTCAGCAGGTGCCCAATGCGGTCAGACAAGATGGTGACCATCATAGGTACAAAACCAGAGCATGCATTTGTATCCATACCTTTAATTTTTAATTCAGCCACCACCAGATTCATTTTATACCTGTACCTTGTAAAGAAGTTTCTGAAGTATTTTTTTCTTACAGATATGCTGCTTACGTATTTGAATCTTACAAAGTAAGATCTTCTGAACCTTTTAAAATGGCAAATAGTGCAGAATGCAACTGTTTCTAATGGAATTCCCCTATTGCATTTTTCTTGACAACTGGTTACATTTTGCATTTTCCTTTAAAAAATCGTAATTGATGAATCTTGGCTAACAAAGATTCCCTTCCACTGTATACTACAGTCACAAGCCCACTGGCTTGGCAAGGTACAAGAAGGAAAACATTTTTGAATCGGGTATTTACATGTCACTTGAATGACCTCTAGATGAGGGTTAAGTTGTTTTGCTAAAGATTTAGGTATTTCTGATAACATCAAAGAGTCAGCTATGATCACTGCAGCACCAAAACCTCTGAACTACACACTAGGCAAATAATAAGCACACATCAATTTAGACTGAAATGATAATGTTATGTCACAGTTTGCTGCCTTTATGATCTTCTTTAATGTTAAGTTTTTCAGATAAAGGTTTTTGCATATGCTGTTAACATTTCAAGGTTGAAATGTTAGACCTTCAGAAATTTACTTAAAAATATTTTAATGCATTATTATTTCTAAATAATAACATAGGTGAAAACATACCCAATATACAGTATCTGCATATTTTTACATCTCCGTTCATGTAGGTTTTTCCCATTTTTTTGGTATAGGAATTTAAAACCAGTAAAATAATGTGTGCAGATATATTGGAGAGAGGAAAAGGTTTTACAGGGTCTAATTCCACCCCTTCCTATCACCTGCAAACAAAGTACTGCCACCTTGTGTATATAAATTGGACAGTTGTGAATCTAAGCCAGTCCATAAAACAATGCTGGTTTTCTCCCAAGCAGAAATCCCACGTGTGAATATTTTTTTTCATGTCAGAGATGTGCTTGCAGCCACACTCTGACCACAGCACAAAGAGCTGCAACTGACACAAAAAGTTGTCAAAATATGTTCTTTAGAACACTCCTCTTAGTATTCATCAGAAGTAATTAATTTCAAATGTATACACCTTTCAGTCACTCTGACTAAGATATTTGATATTACAATTATTAGAGGCAGTGTGAATTTTCTGTCCATAGGTCACCTTGATTTCAAATTCAGATAATTAGTTAATACCAATTACTCGACAGTCAGTGTTCAAAAAAAATGTAGCCCCTCTTTTAAAATGAATTTTAATTAACCGTATTTTGGATATAAACAACAGTTGCTAATTGATAAATTAGAAGAAGAGTGTTTCAGTGAAATGGATGCAACATAAAAGGCATCTTAAAATAATCCATGTCTTTGTTACTGTAACATACTGTCAGAACAATAATCCACAATCTTTAGCATGATACAAGAGACTGAGATCATGCCAAGCACATGCAAGTGAGACAGGTGTAGCTGAAATCCAGGCAACTCTGCAGTTGAATCCAGATTTAAAAACTTTTCTGTCCTTTAATAACTTTATTAGCGTAGGAATCAAGAAACAGCCACGATTCTTGCCCATTAGTTGCCATCAGCTATAATAATTACATCAACTCCCAATATATTATTCTGAACCACTTTCACTCTCTTTGAGTATAAGAAATTAGGAAAACAACATCTGGCCCTGCAAAAAATACCACAGTGATCACAGTAATCTCAGATCTTGGTTTCTTGTGTGCCTCTCTTGTGCCTCTCAACTGGCCACAGAAAAAAAGTTTCCCTTTTCCCCTCAGCCAGTTTCTTTTTACCAGAGGTAACCTGGTGATTTCTAAAATGTCTCTACTTTTCAGTGTGGCTTGTCTTTGTGAGAAACGCTTGGACAATGCTGGATAACTTTGCCTTCACTGCCACCCTCTGGGCTCCTTACTTCAAAAATAAGTCTGTGAACCGTGGCATGGAGATTTCAGGATGCTCTGACATGTAGTGTCTTGCACATGCTTGTTACCAATAGCAGTACCTACTTACACACCACCTTTCTTCTGTAAAAGGATCTCTGTCAAATGGCTTTACAGATCTGTTGGTCACATTGCACAAATTTAAAACGAAGAGCAGTTAGAATAATTTTAATCCTAGAAATAAAGATAAGCCCATACTGTTATATAATAATTACATAATTTAATTTTCACAACTGCTTTGTGACTGCAGATGAAGACATGTTCTATTGCTAAGAGCTTACCATTCACATTCTTATTTCAGTTACAAGTATCAAAACCTTACTGAAATTTCCAAGTCCTCAGGGCCCATTTTTATTTTACCAAGCTACAGAGTTTCACCACCATAGGTGCCCATACTAAATATATGCTTATGTTGTCAAGACATCTGACAAACTTAATTTCTTTGCTTGCTTGTTTTTGGTTTTGGGATGTTTTTTACAAGAAAACGAAGAGGCAGTGGTAAAAAGGAGCCCACACAGACTTGGGCTGCAGCACAGGAATAGCTTTTGAGATGGAACTCTGTGTCCATTTCCTGCTTTTGTCTTACGTAATAACTGCGTGCTTTAGCACACTGCCTGATAACAAGGAAGGCAATTAAATCACTACAAAGGTGGCTATAGTCTGAGATGGCTTGGAAGGGTTGGCAGCCAGGAGCTCCAGCTGACTGAAGAGCTGGAAAGGGAAACAAGTTATTCGCTTTTTGCCTTCCTAACGATGATCTTCCTTCCCCTCCAGTGTCCACCATGTCAACTCACACACGAAATTATTTTCATTTGTACTCATCCAGACTAATTTTGTACAACGTGTGAAATAACACATTAAGAGCTTGAAGGTTACTAAGGGCGAAAATAGTGATGTTTGTCGAACAGTGAATAAGAATTTTCAGGTTATGTTCACAGACTGGGAGTTTTTGATTTCCTACACAATTTGGGAAACTTCTTTAACCAGGCAGGACTATTAGAAAGAGTCATAAAATAAGAATTTATACCGACAATACTTAAAGGAAAAGCTAGGCAGATGGGTAACACTTCAAAAATTAAAGTTTTTCTCAAGAAATTCTCCAAGTATTGAAGTCATGGGGGAAAAAAATGATGTTTTGAAAACATCTAAGAACTTTTAAAGTATGTCTCTCCTCTTACCATAACAAAATAGAGTATAAGACGAACAAAGAAAACGAATATACTCCCTGGGTTTATATATAACACGGTTCTAAATTTTGTTTATGCCTTGTATAAAATTCAGCTATGATCTCAGTGATTTGTGTAAACCAGCAAAATCCCACTCATTCAAACAACTCTTTGTAGGCCTCTCAATCCAACAAGTTCAAGGAAGACAGAAGTGGCCACTAATCTTTAAAAGCACTCAAGTTAGAGTCAAAGGCATATAAATGTTCTTAATAAGCTGTTCCTAAGGATGCTCAAATACTTCAGCAGTGGTCTTTGAAGACAATCACAATAATGGAATTAACAACTTACTATCATACTTTGTAATTCCCTCCAAACTAACAAACTGGCATCTGAAAGGAAAAAAAATGGATGAAAATGAAGTATTTGTTTTCCTCTTTCATAGAAAAGAAAGTAGGAGGAGAGATATAATCCATGAAAAGCTTCTAAAACTGCAGACGTATGTAAGTAAAACTGTGTAATACATTAATCAAGTGACAAGAAAAAGAAACAAAGAAGAACTAAAGTAAGAAATCAGGAAAAAGCACATTTCCTAGTATAAAACTAAATGAGCTAGATAAAGTTCTACATAGGAAAAAACATTTGAAGAAAATCTTGTTTAAAAGAATGCCTTTGGAAACAGTCGTATTAAAAATCAAACCTAAAACTGAGTGTTTTAACTTAAGTGTTGAATCTACCAGTCAACAACACAGATGGTTCTACTGTATCTTATAGCTGCAGAAAAAATGCAATGCCATAAAAGTATTGTCAATGTATATTTTCCCCTGCAATTACATATTATATCCATATATTTCCCAAATATACTGTGAGGCCTTATTAAAGGTTTCAGGGTTATTTTAAAGACCTCATACAGAGCAAAAAGTAGCTGCTCACAATTCTGTTTCAACTCATTCTATTAAGCATAAATACAAATGAAAAAAAATATAACAACATAAAGCACCCCCAAAAATACTGCATATCATTCCAGGAACAAAAACAGAAAATAATCTACCTTTAGTGAATAATGAAAATGGATTTACAGTTCTCATAAAGAAATTGTTACAAGTTAGATATCTTGAAAACAAAAAAAAAACCAACAAAGACTCTTTTATGTTGAATGAAGTTCATTTTCATGTTCTCATTTTCTGTGCACTTACAAAAAATCAAGGAAAAAACCCAATAAAAATAATTAACAGAAATTACATCTTCTATATAGAAAGTATTACAGAGATCTTAAAACCATCATAGTTCGTGTTTTTGGACAGCAGTTTGAGCTGAGCATTAATTTCAACATCTACGTCTATACACATGCAACTACATTCACAAACAGATACACAGCTCCCCAAGCATCTCTATGAATAAAGGCCAGATAACTATGCATGACAATGCATGTAAATTTAATACTGAATTTTTAATTGAAAATCTAAGTTGCTACATAGTCAAATGGAAGAATTTGTCAAATGTGACAAGAAGCCAAAAAAAAAGGAACATGTGCACAAATGAGACGCAGAACTATATCTATCTGACGGATTTTACATGAACTTGCCTTCCTTTGGTATTTATATACAAGTGAGGGACAGGCAGACAGACTTTCCATTTCACTTTGAAACTTAAAAAATTGCAGAAAACCATCTCAGAACAGCACCCTGAGAGGGTTTTTACTGTTGTTCAGTTCAAAAGTAAGATTTCCTCCTAGTTCTCCAGAAAGATGCCTCAACAATTCCTTAAGCATTTCATGCTGACACTCATGTTTCAGAAAACTGTAGCAGCAGTCAAGAACGCAGCTGAAATTCTGAATCTTAGAACACCTAGCAGGAATGCATGAGACAGAAGAAAATCAGTCCAGCTCTCCAGAATAGGTGGGAAGTTCAAAATAAATGATAGAGGCTGCTATCCGTAGCAGACCAAAGGGCTTCAAGTCATGAATTAGAGGTTGCCTGCTCTATATAGATAACCCTCACACGGGACGATGAGAATCCTTTAAAACCCTCAGAAAAAGTCAGTAAAAATCAAGATTCCAAATGAACCTCAGCACACTGTATATCATACATTTAGACATGTGTCAGAGCCAATAATAGTTTACTGCAGAAATAAATACAGCAAATATGATTTGCCTTCTACATATGGCTTTTTTTTTTTTTAAATCACAGCCTCTTAACATCAGTTCATTTATTTCATATAGGAAAAATACATACTTTTTGCTCTTTCTGCAACAAAAACATCAATGCAATTCCTTTTAAGTGTATTGAAAGCAGATGCTTCAGCTGTCTGGTTTTTATAACGAAGATAAAATGTTGCCTTATGTATAAAAATAGGAGTATTTCTAACAGTAAGGTTATTTGCCAGTTGAACTAAATAGAAAACCTCTTGACAGCAGCAGCTTAAGAAAAAAAAAACAAATTAAGGATTATTCAGCTTACAATGCCAAACAGGGGAACACTCTTGAGCCACGTTTTATGGATTTCTGATATTGTAAAAATATCCTCATATTTAACAGTACAGTGGCTGTTGTCAGAAGTCAGGAATGCTCTTTTGCAGTGGAAAGAAGAATTAATAAACCCTCATATAAGTTGTCTCAAACTATGTTTGAGAATGGGTCTGGCAACCAGCTTTTTTAGAGGAAGCCATATAAAAGAAATCAAGGACTCTTGGAGAAATCTATTATTCTAAGGAGATCCATTCTGCCTGGAGCTGGGTATTGAAAACATCTTGTTTCCAGTGTTTCATGGTAAACCTACAGAAACATCATAAGTTTCAAACAGTTCAGGGTACATGGGAAAGCATTACCTGAAGAAAGTGGGGTATCCATCTACCAATGTTTACTTTTATATAGTTTCTATCAGAGCTGTAGGAGATTTACAGCTATACTGGGCTTTGTGTTTCAAATAAGACATTCTACTTTAGTCAGAACACTCCTAGAAAACTAAAAATTACTCCTGACATCCTGTCAAAAATATTTGCAGTAGTATTTTGTCACGTATTTTCAGCAAGAAATAGATTTTTCCCTTCATCCATCTACTTGCAAGTGTTTTGGATCTAACCATCCAAATTTTTTTCCAACATGACAGAAAGAATGGACACAACTCTCACTTTGACTCTCATACTCAACTCCTGCATTGTGTTGCATACTCTGGCGCAAAGGTCCTGTGGCATTTGATTCAGGACAGGGAGCTTGTCCTATGCATATCTTCTTCCTCTATTTTCTTCCTTTGTTTAAGTGGCTTTTTTAGTTGATTCCTAACATTTCCTACTTTTCATCACCAGAAAGGACAACAATGTCTCCAGTCAGTCCAGAAAGTGTAAGGGTAGAAGTTATTCACCTAGAAATTCAGGGTACAGCAATCCACAGGGTACCAAGATAGGTACTTTAAGTATCAAGATATTTTATGTATCAGCATCAATTATCTTTGGTACCATACAAAATAATAACATCTACACAGAAATATGGGACAAACTGAAGGACATGGAAGACACACTGTAATCAACCAATACGAAATACATTCAAACACAATCAGAATCTACACGGCAAATAAATGACTCTAGACCTTCATCTGGAGATCTCTGTTTAAGAATCATGCTAGAGAAAGGAGCATCCTGGATTAATATCTCCTTCCATCAGGGCTAAAGCGTTCTCAGCCTACAAATACGTTGAATGCCATCCTTTTACTTTTTTAACTATTTGGCCATGCCAACAAGTTAAAAACATCCAAAAAAAGAGTGGCTCTTTTCAGCATTTGATCAACACACTACTGATCCTCCTGTATTCTTTTCTTCTCACCTTATCACCTGGCTGTTTGCCCTTTCTTAAACAAGCTCTGGAAGAAGCTATTCAGTTCTATGATGCTGTGATATAAAGTGGGTTAGAGTAGAAAGATGAGGAAGATAACTACTGACAAGTCTTCCTGGCAGACATACAAAAAAAAGAATTCCACAATTTGACCTCCAGGGCCTCATGGATTTACTTTGTTGCTGGTTCAGATTCATGATGAATGATAAAGAAGTTTCTCCTGCCCAAGTGAAAACAAATATACAGTTCATCCACCTTCAAACTGGGATGAGCAAACTATTTATCTATATTCTAACAAGCTGCAGCCTAAAGAGCAATTAAGTAGCTCTTTCCATAGAAGAATATGGGGCCTACAATATCTCCATAGGATGTTACGTTAAATCATCCATTAACAACTCAGACAAATGCCTTCAAACGTCCAGATCCTACATGAGGAGTAAAACTGTTTCCTTCTTTCCTGGATCTTGGACAACCTACAGAAATCCTTAATACTGCAGTCAAAAACTTCAGGTCAGTCAACCACCTTGACTTGAAAGTCTGAAGAATAAAGCCTGTCAGGAGACTAGTAAGACTACTTACAAAGAAATTTTTACCATGTCCGAATTATGGTTGCAATCATCCAAGCCAAAAAAAAAAAAAAGAAAAAGAGCTTCTAAATATCAGAAGGTACATTGCCATCTTAACAGGCAACTGCAAGAATAAAAAGGTATCAGAACAAAATGCTCACAGTCCAGATGTACCATTCTTTCTGCAAAATACAGCATATTCACTGCCAAAGGAGCAGAGAAACAATCAATCTGCAGGTTCTTACCCTTTAGCAACTCCTCTAAATGCCAGCTATACAAATGAGTCTTCCAATTTGAAAGCTACCTCAAGTATTTGCACCCAGGTTCCTTGTGCTCCCTGAAGACCACAGCTGTCAACAGTAAATCTGTTCTTTTGGAAAAACGTAACACACATAATATTAAAATACTGAGGCCTAGGAACTGAAATATTTTGAACAGGAGGTTAAAAGATAAGCCATGTAAGCCAGCAATAACCTCACGTGGTTTAACACACTGAAATGTTGCTGCTCTGTCTATGACGCCAATTTAATGTTACAACCTGCCTCTGAAGGTGGGGTTACTGAGGTTCTTGTTAATAATACATCCCTTGGGATGGATTAGAGTGAAATGACACTGAAGAGTGCTGTGTTTTGAATTTAGCATGAGAATCATGATAACAGAGCTGCTTTAGCTGTTGCTGAACTGTGCTTACCACAAGTCGAGCTCTGCCAGCGCAGAGGTGCACAAGGAGCACAGGGAGCACAGCCAAGAGAGCTGACCTGAACCGGCCAAAGGGATACTCCACAGCATCGAATGTGATGTCCAGTATAAACTGGGGGGAATTGACCAAGAGGGGCCCATCACTGCTGGAGGATGGGCTGGGCATCTGTCTGTGGGCGGTGAACAACGGGATTGCGCTTCGCTTGTTTCTCTTGGGTTTTATTTCTCTCTCTCATCTTGTCTCTCTTTTCATTACAAAAGGAACAACAAAAGAATAGCAGAAACAACTGCTGTAGAGCACTACAACTACTACTGCTACTATTTCAATTATTAAACTGCTCTTATCTCAACCCACGGGTTTTACCTTCTTTCTGATTCTCCTCCCCATCCCGTGGTGGTGGTAGACAGGGAGTGTGAGTGAGTGGCTGCATGGTACTTAGGTGCTGGCTGGTGTTAAGCCATGACTATTTTCTACTTTTACATGGTAAATTGGGCATTTTTTTGTACACCATTACTACTCAAAATGAATCCCAAAGCACTTAAAGCCAGATAGAGCTCATAAAATAAAAATTTTCTCTACAGAGAAGTCATCCAGCTGAGCATGGCAAACTTACCCTGCAAATGCTTACTGAAAGATATCTCAACTGCCAGTAATCCTTCATTCACTGAGTTAACCCAAACCAGAGATGCTTCTTGATGTTTTGAGAACTGCTGCAAGTACTATGCACAAAAGTCATTACAGGTGAAGGTGACATGCCAAACAGAAGCCTGAGCATAACATCTTGGCTGATTCGAAGGGTTCTCTGTTACTCTGGGCATATTATGATGACCACTATGTTACCAAGAGGGGCATTCCCACACTTACACAAGGCAGAGTCTCTGGGAGATGACTGTCTGCAGCGTGGCTCCAGTGTAAATGGGTATTTTCCTCCAAAGTAAATGTGTCATACAAGTCCCTTTTTGTCACAGCACACAGGGTTATGAGCTGCTGAGACTCACAGTTAGGAAGCATTGGCTATTTGGCTAATCTGGACAGGTTTTTAGCTCTGGGGCTTGGTGATTCATTTCTCTTTATTGTCAAGGGAGCAGTTAACTACAAATGCATTTGTTAAATTAATGCAACTGTGAAAGCTGCTGTAGCTCATTCAATAGTGTGTAAACTCAACCCCTCAAAACATACAGATATTTTGCAATGCAGTATCTGCTACATAAACCAAAGCAAATTTCTATTAGGACATATCGCACAAATAGTCACATTTAAAGTAAACCACAAACACGCATGTGCTTTCAATGATTTCTGTAACCTGAGAAATGATGCCTTTCCTCATTCATACCTCAACAAGCTTTACCATCAGCATCATCAAATAGCTGCGCAGGAAACTGGGAAACAAAATTCTGAAGGAAAATAGTTCTGTTCAGCTTACTTGGCTGTTAAAAATGTAACCTTAAAGCATGAAGAGGAAGGGCAACCACATTTAAATGTGACATATTCTCATTTCTGGTCACGAGACATCACAATTACTTCCTGACCCAGACAGAGAACAGGTTACAAAGGGACAATCTTGCCATAAAGACTGTACTGGTTAATACAGGTTATACAGGTTAATACTGGTTATACATTAATCTTCAGGAAAATAATTTACATTATAACTTTTTTTCAGTTGTTAGTCAATTACAGAACAGCTATGAAAGATTATTAAGTCATTACAGAACACATTAAAAGAAAATAATACTGAAGAGTGATCAAACTAGAGAAATCTAAGAAATAATATACCAGTATATAGAGTCTTGTAAAGGGAAAGGAGTTTATATAAGCTAAGAGCACCACTGGAAGTTCAGGCACATGTGTTTGTACAATGGATATCACAATGAAAAATTTTAATACAGTTCAGTTCTCCATTCTCAGAAAATAAAAAGTTATTTAGACCCCTGCCTTGCAACACATCATCACAGATTTCTGGCACAATAGCAGAATATCCCATGTCAGAAGATGACTCAAATCTTAAAATGCTCTTAAAATTTTACACAGACTGCAATATCAATAAAAGAAGAATCAAGTAGAAAAATCAACAGAAACAGGGTACACACCTCTTGTGGTCCAAGCGATCACCTGAGAAAGATACTCTGCTCATCAATGCAAAAGGGTTATAAGAAAAAAACCAACAAAACAAATACTGTGTAACATGAAAACTTGACTCTCTCTTTGAATAAAATAGTGGCTGTTCTTAACTACTTTGTGACACAAGATCACATTTCTAGAACTTTCTGGATTGCCTGAAAAATAGAAAGCCCAATTCCATACATCCACCCTAATTTTCCCTACTTTGAGTGAATTGTTAATAATGACTTGATTATCAAGCAATTAATATTAGAATTCATTCTTCAATCACTGAAAGCCCATGAAAACTAATTGGTATAATCAGTGTTACTTACGCTTCCATGTAGAAAGCCCAATAATTTCCTTATTGGTTTGATTAAAACTTTAAAGTGGGGACATAAAAGAATGCATAAAGGATGAAAAAACCCACTGCTTGCTGCACCCACTATTATATTGTCATGGATGTAAATGTATCTTGAAACAATGACAAGATATAAATGATAGAAAAATATGATTCTATGACAGAAAAAAAGGAAATTAGAATGAACCTACAGAAATGTACGAGACTAGCACCTTCTTTTAACAGTAAAAGTACTTTAAAAATGTACCTATATTTTGATGTATCTGATATATCTGATTTACTGATAACATATGAAAATATGATGATATTTTTTAGATTAGGCATTAAATTATAAAGCTCTGTTCCAGCACACATTGCTTCTAAAGCCCTACCCCCTCTGGGTAGGGGCTGGAAATTTTCTTTGAGTTATTTATTGACAGACATTACAAGCAAATCCACATGGTAGGATGGTTTAATTTTTTTTTATAATAATAAAGCTAGTAGGTAAGACCTGGATACTACAGCTGTTTGATTCTTGAATGCTAATTTAAGTGGTTTATTAGAATTACTATCTGAAAACATTTTTCATTCATAAAATTTTCATTCACATAATTTAATTCCTGTGTCAGTAATATTTTAAAGCATTTAATTTTAAGGGAAGAAAGAAAACGAAACCATGAAAGAACTACATGAACGAACTACAAAAAATGATGACAGTGAATTAAAGAATACTGGCTACCGAAACACCAAGCAGGAAGAAAATATCAAGAATAAACATGCAAACAAAGGTCTGCAATTTATTTTTTTTTACATACCTATTTTTATCACTTTTGTTTCAAAACCCTCAAGATTTCTCCAAGATAATATAAGCAGGGAGAGTTATAGTCAGCACCACAAAGGCACTTCCCTGGCCCTCCAAACAAACGAGCAAACAAATTAAAATAGGAAAATTAAGAGGCTTTTCTATTTTTAATGCTGACAACTTTATAAATCCTACGTAAGTGACAAAAACCGAACCAAAACATATTTTAAAATAAAATAAAATAAAATAAAATAAAATAAAATAAAATAAAATAAAACAAAATAAAATAAAATAAAATAAAGTATCATATTTGTCCAGTGTTACACACTAGTGAGCAGTTGAGAGATTACAGCCTTTTCAGTTATCAGCTTGGCAACTACTGGTTTCCTAAGCAAATTAGTCTGAACTGCGCAATGATGGGAGAAACACACCTGAAGAATATTAAATCCTGATTTGCCTTGTGCATGCTTCTATATCCAGCTTCCCTTCTGCACAGACCCCATCTCTGTCATTTGTGCTTGCATTTCATTCAAACCACAGTAAAATCATTCATACTGAAATCACCACAGTCCATGTTTTATATTTATTCATGACATGTTTAATACTGAAAAGCATGCATCATAACACAGAGCAATGCACAAGAAGTTTTCTACGGATTATGAGCACTTTCTCATTTAATCTCCAAAACAAGAGTTGGAGAGACGTAACCACATCCAAGTTGTTCCCTGTCCTTCCACTGACGTGATTTGCAGATGAACTCACAATCTCCTGTCACCAGTACAGGAAAGAAAACATACACACCTACTAGTTTCAGCAATTTACCTGACCTCTAGCAATCCCAGACACCCATGGCAGTAACAATGAAGTACCTCTTCCATACCTATTTCATTGTTTAAATTGATGATTACCAAAAACACTTACGGGCAGCAATACACAGCAAGAATTGCCTCACCACAGGCTTTCCAATGCTGCAAATCAGAAAAAAAGAAACAGAAGACAAGGCAATAACCTGCCACAGTGGAGTATCAAGTGGGGTACATGAAGCATCAATAATATTGAAAAATTTTTACAAGAAGAAGTAAATCTGACTTGCCTCAAGAATGCTCTGAAAGAACTTGCTATTTCTTAGTGTAATTTTCTCCAAGGAACTCCACAGGTCCTCATAACTTGTTGAGGACCAAACATCAACTAAATAACTGATTTTGCAACTTCCATCATTAAAACGTTAACCATCAACTATCTCAGATTTCACACCTCTTCATAAAACTATCCTTGCTCTTTTGCATATTTCTTTCACACACCATGAGCACCCCCAGACAATACAGTACTTCTAATGGTAACTAATAACCTAAGAGTCGACCAGTTCAAATCTTGCTTAAAGGCAGTTTTGTCCCCTTCATATTTGCAGAAAACATATTCTCTAAGAAATCTAAATAATTTTAAGTTTATGCACAGTGACTGCAGGGAAAACAATCTCAATGCATCATGCAACTTTTTATTACACAATGTTCCTCAATTTGGGATGAATAATTCTATCAATTGTATTTTTCAGCCTGGGGAAGAGGAGATTTTGTTTAAATGTTAAAATGCATTTAAAGAGATATGTAGATATTCAATCACATTCAAACACACACTCAACTTATTTTGTCTGATTTATTTAAAATGTAATTATATGCACATTTGCATTAGAAATAAAACTACTTAAAATTGACTGTGAATATGTGATATAAATGAAGAGCAAAAATTACTATAAACTATTAAACATGTTAAAAAAGATCAGAAAATGCTGGTTTGTGCATTTTAACTAAATCCAATGTTCATCTAAATGCAGCTTCCCACACACTACCAGTAAATAAAAAAAGCCCTCGAGCTTTAACCTAATCATTTTCTAATGAAATGTAAACAATAAGAATGCAATTAAGTGTACGTTGAGTTCCATGAATACTTTGGTATGTATAGATACATCTTCCTAACTCACAAAATAACAAATAGAATTAAGGTAGCAGCTGCCCAGCACAATGAAGTGCTGTGTAGATGTAGATAAGGCCCCTCAGGAGGACAATCTGCCACGGTGGAAGGCTGCAGTAATGCAGGATGTCCCTTGCTTACCTGGAGCACTGCACTGTGTCATATAAATATAGACTTCTCCAGCAGTTAGTTACAAATTGTCATGCTTTGATGCCTAGTACCCGAAGAGAAACATCACGTGAGGAACTGAAAGTACAAATGCAACCAACAGTGTTTGAATCCTGGCTTCCTGCTTGCTAATTTGATTTTGATAAGCCTGAACCGGCATTATCTGATGAGAAAGTGTACCATGTTGGCTGTTCTGCTGATGATCTTGGGCACGATGACTTTGCCTTAGTAGAACTCTCAGTTCTTATCAGAGTTGGACAATCAAATTGTTTTTTCAATTTTTCCCTCCTAACTCAGCTCTGACCTCAACCTCTTAGTTTTATTTAAATGCAGTAATTTAAAAACAAGAGTAACAAGAGTAGATTTTCAGTAGTTTTTGTTTCTCCTGGTAATTTATTTGTAAGGAGAACTATTTGCATTTCATATCGTAAATACTAAAAGACAAGCAGAATTTCTTTCAGATTCCTTCCACTTTCTGATAACCAAGGTGCTGAAAATCACTGTTGCACTGCTGAGTGTGTAGCAAAAGGGGAAAAACAGAGCAGAGGGGAGAGAAAGGGGAAGAAAATAGAAAGGTGAAAGCAGAGGACAGGGATGAGAGTGAGAGGGAGGAAGGGAAAGAGTCTGTGTGCTAGGAAAACGGAAAGGGAAAGGTTGACAGCTATAGTAGCAGCATATATTTAATAGATTTAATATACTATTAACAGCCATGTGACTCAAGATGTCTGATTACAAACTACTTAGACAGCTGTCCTGCTCTGTTTTTCCAAAAATTACCTTAACATATCCCCACACAAGCAACTGACAACAAAACTTGTATTAATCACATCCTTCTCCTTTTTGGTCATGGAGGTATTTTACACGTGACCAAAAACTTTAGAAATTATTTTCTCACTTTTCCTGTAACTTATAATATGCTCAGAAGTACTTAGCAACTCATTGGCAAGCCTGCAGTAATTCACAATAATTCATTACCCATGTAACTATAATATAAAACCAAACTGCAATTTCAACATCTGTTTTTTTTCTAAATATACAAATTTAGACTCCTCTCCAGACTAAAGAGGAGAAAATGAACAGAGATTTTGTTCCTGCTTTAGTAAAGTTAAAAGCGAGCAGAACAAAGACTGGTAAAATATTTCAACTTCTTACAGACTATCCAAGAGCCAACAGCATGATGCAAGTGAACCTCATTCAGGCACAAGACGATTTCTACTACTGAGGTGCTTCACACTGCCTTCTGCTTGCAGCTCAGGAGACCCATTTCCAAAGTGGACAAAATCAGCTCTAGATAAGTTTTTAGCAACTAAACGACAGGTAGAAGGTACTGGGATTAGGTGATCCAATATAATGGCTAAGATCAAACCATGTAACAGATTTCCCATGGGTTAAATGGAGCTATTAAAAAAGACACCAATATATTGTTCTCCACAATCTCCGGAAGAAATTATTTGTAATAAGGAGTGCTTTTCCTGTGTTCCCCCACCTTACTGTCAGGACACTTAAATGCAAAAACAGTTTTCCTAGGAAGCAGCACAGTATAAGAGGTTAGGCATGGTTTTGTGTTGAACCATGTCCTAATACAAGCAACTGCCTCAGACAAAGAATGAATTTAAAATAAATTACTGGTCTCCCAGGTTTCCATTTTTATGATCCTATATTTTTCATAAAGACTTCTAATTTAACCACTAGAAACTTAGTAACTACTTTCTGCCTTCCCTGCCTTATTATGCAAAATGACACCTGGGAGCAAAAGCAGTTTTGTTTCATATTTATTATATAAAGTGCAACATATTCATTTTTAAATGCATTTAACATCTGAAAAACCTTATATTGCTGTAATTCACAAAAGAGTTCAAATCTGTGGAGGTTGTTCTCCTTTACAAACTAAAGGAATATTAAAAATAAGTGTCTTTTTTTTTAAAGAAGCAAACATTCTTCAACATTAAATTATATGGAAATTACAAACAAACAGAAATGCACTGGTGCTAAAAAGTTAAAGCTTTCTATTTTTAAAGAGTACTTAAAAATCAGATAATGGTCAAAACCAAAGTTCCTGTGCATCAGATTGCCAACGTTTTACTAGTTTAAAGTCTTTCTTTTGTCAACTGACACATATACATTAAACAAGATACAGAGACTCATTAACACCATTGCAGCTGAGTCACAAATCAGGACTGTACTAGTAAACCATAATCAATTCCTAATTAACATAAAGATCTATTATACACAATGGTTTGAGTTCATCATAACTTGGAACGAACATAGCCTGGAGGAGCTACATACGAGAATAATGCACACATATCCACCTCCTTATCTGCTACTGCTTGCAATCCAATTTAGCTTGCTTGGTTTCCAGCTTAGTTCAAATGAAGTGCTCTCACAGGCTCTTGTTTCTCCATCCTAGAAAATCCTTCAGGCCACTTTGTTCTCAGTCACTTTTTTCTCCAAAGGTTTTGAACACCTGTTGGCTTAGGCTTTTAGTGATCTAGTTTTTTAATGTCTTCTCTTTATCATAATTTTATTTATGGTGGTTCCCATTTCTAATTAACTGTTACTACATCCTCTGTTTGTGGGTAACTGCTGATGATTCTCAAACTTCCTTCTGCACTCTTTTTCATTCTCCTATGCTAGTTTGTTTTGCAAAACGTAAGTCTGAATCTACACAAGTATTACTGAAGGGAGATATTATTCAGGTACCTTATCCTGCATGACTTCTTCATTATTTAAGGTCAGAGTTTTCAATTCAGTGTTGTCCCCACTCTATCTCTATCCACACAAACTGTTAAAATGTCTAGTTGCTTGTTTGGTACCACTCCCAACACATGTGCTACAAAGTGCCACCTTCTGTCAAATTGTATTGTCCTTCCAGACAACTCTTCTCCTTATCACTTTTGTCTGCTTTGTCTTTTAAAGATGTTATGAGGATCTACTTAGCATAGATGTTGGAACAGCTCCGAAAAATAACATCCCTTTTTTCACCAGTGGCATTGGGTACTATGCCTTTTTTGTATCTCTTTCCTTCAGCTTCCATTAGACTTTCCTGTACTTCCTGTATGTAATGACAATTCTGTACCTGTATGCCAAGCAGGCAATCTCTTCTGTTTTCATCCAGTGCACAAAGAACTCTAGCCCCAACTTCTTCTGCTGTGACTTGGTCATAGATCAGTGAAGCCTTTGGGTACATGGGACATCTCTTTCAGGACATGGTAACAGTGCCCCTTCCCATCTTTCCTACCAAGATGTCACAGCGAAAACAAAAATAGCCAAATAGGTGTCCCTGCAGTTATTGTAAAGGTGAGGAAGCAATCAGTGGCCTTTGCTTACTCCTTGACCAACAGGAAGCACCTGCCTCCTGCAGCAACTCCTGCTGTTGCAAGACGTGAGTGAGGATGGCAGAGGGAAAGCAGAGGCAACATGAAAAGGTGCTCTCCTCAGTAACCAGGTCTGCTTTCCAGAAGTGTGTTCCAGAGTGAGTTAGTGTACTTTACATTTGTTTGATTGAGACAAAGTTTTTAAGGGCTGGAATAACGTTGGGAGTTTTTCTGCCTTGTACAGCTTTGAGCAAATTGCCACCACTTAAATATTTAATATCGACAATCATAGCAGCAACAAACAATGATAAGTGCACTCTATGGATACTGAATCTCTTTGTAGGGTCCCCTAGAAGTCATTAGGTGTCCTCCCCCATAAATATTTAATAAAGATTTGATTTCCAGGCACTTCCACTGTCTAAAATGTTCTCTTCAAAAGCCTGTGAAAGCACACAATTGTTAAATGAAGACCAAAGAGGGAGGGATATTACTTCTGCACTTTACAAAGTTTGAGCACTTTATGTCAAATGATACACGGCGTTATTACAGCTCTGTCTTGATTAATGGTTTTAATTTTATATTTCATCAAAGGAGACTGACCATTGTGTTGCTAGTAGAGAGTTAGAAGTGAGTTATCTGATTAATATTTTAGACAGAAGTAACCATTCTGCAACTTACATGTTAAAAGGGTAAGTTGGCGCACCAGATGTATAATTAAGAGAAGAGACCATGAGGTGGCCTTTGACCAGCATTATTTCTAACATTAACTCTGGTCTGGCGATGAAAAGTCAATCCCAATGAAGCCAGAGTAAAAATCAGTATTTTACTGTTCTACAGAAACACGTTCAACAGAAAATGGAATTGTAAGTCACATGGCATATCTGAGAAACCTGCGCAATCTCTGGGGCAGATTCTCTTAATGGTAACATTGCCTTCAATCAGAGAAAAGGGTATTACTCCATTTTTCCTTTTCTAATTCTTACACATCTGTGTGATATTCTTAGGCATGGTGGTATGGGAAGTCCCAGGTATACGTGAAGCATTATAAATTTAATAACTACAGAAATAAATTATTTTTGTATTTATTTTTCTCTTCATCTGCACTGCATATGGAAGTTTAAAAGTTTGAAGACAATGTCTCTGAAGGGGTTTCTGAACACAAAATAAATGAAACTACTTAGTTAATATCACATTAAGACTTCCATAATTATATTATGTTTATTACTGTGCAGCTATGGTACTCAATAACAATAAACACAGTCATTCTGCTCTGTATCACCCCATTTACTATAATTTTCAAAAGTTGGTTGTTTTTTTTTTATTGCCTGCTTCTTGCTAGTTCTGTAGCATGAACACCACAACCCAGGAAGAGGTTCAGTGTGCATTACCTTCAAGGCAAGGCTTTAGCCCTTGAAGCTTTCAAGAGGGATAAAAGGAAAACACTGACCTGGGGTGGGTCTCTCACAAGCAGGAGCTATTAGGAGAAACTCACTACAAAGTAGAGGAAAGGAGGGCAGGGAGACTGGAAAAAAGGCTCTGAAGCCCTGGTAAAGGGGAGGCTTGTACATCTGTGACTAGAGGACCAATGTCCCTGCCTACACTGACAGCTCCTTGGGATACCTTCTCTTCACTGACTAACAACTTCACTTAACTTGATGCTCTCCATTACAAGCTCAATATAAATTCTTACAGCCTAGCTGAAATATGTTTTGCCTCCTAACAAGCACATATACATTGTTACACAAGACAACGCTACAATTATTTAGTACCTTGAAGTTATTTGAATCATTCTATGCCCTGCTGTTCTTCTGTGCATTTTATCCTAACCTATCTATCAGATTCACCATTCAAATTTTATGCTTCGTGGGTCTAATACCCGACCTCTGCATGATCTTTAAGACTAATAATAAAGATAAAAGCAGTATAAAGTAACAGTATGAAAAACTGTATTTTCTTTGAAGGTAAGCAAATGTGTTTCTGGAAAGGAAAGTGATGACACATTTAAACCTCCAGGTAAAACTCACTATCCTTGTTGAGTGTACCACTTCACTCCCATCAGCCTCTCACTTGCACCCTCACCATGAGCATGGCAGTGCAGTGTCACTGTGACAACCAGTCCGTGGCAGTGTCCCACTGCTGTGCCAAAAGCACCTCATGAAGGTCCCCAGGGTGCTGCACCACAACTGCTGCAGGATGGAGCCCTGTTCTGCACTTGCAGCAGCAGGAGCCTTGTTCACATAGACTGCAGCACTCTTGTACAGCTCTGGAACATTCCCTCCTGCCTCACTAGTGGTCCTGCTATCTACCTGGGAAGCAACTTCTCTGGCAGAGGTGCTGCCATCAATAGACAAAAGGTTCCTTCTGAAAGCAGGTTAGCAGAAACATGTTGAACGACTGGCAGCCTACTAGCCATTGTCTTAAATTTCTGCTTTTATACAAACATACAAGAATATACAGTGTTTAAATATGTAGACGCACTTTTAATCCTTCATCGTGTCTTTAAACTGAAAAACAGTCCAAATTTTCCATTAAACGAAGTTTTAAAATCCAGTCTCTGTAATCTCTAATTCCTAATTTCACAAAGTTTAACAAGATTGGAACTCGCATTATCTTAAATAACAGCACAGAAAAATATTATGCTATAACCGAGTTACTGTTTGAAACACATGTATAACTTAGTTAGAAACCACTTACTGTACCATTGTTCAGCCATATTGACTGGTTTGTTGGACAGATCAGTTTTACTGTGTGACTAAGACACACATAATGGTTTTATTTGATTTATAATTTAATTCCATGCTTTGATATATGTAAAACATCCTGAGGATATCCTTTTCATAACATTAAGGGCCTCTAAATCCAAGTAGAATGACACCCACTTGTTACAATCCTGTATTATCTAATAGCAGAAACCTTTCAATAACTAACAATTTCCACTTAAAAACAACTGGTTGTTATCTGGGTGTATGAGAAAAAAACCCCTCCTGTAAATAAGTGTATTTTTTAAAAAAGTGTTATTATAAGAGTGAGGTGGAATATTCTTCTATATAGGTATTTTAAAATTAAGATCCAAACAGCATTTTACTTCTCAAAGCAATTAAATACAGATTATGTATTATAGGAATTTTGGTTTTGCCACTCTCACAGAACACTAGCAAAATAATCACTGGGTGCACCGTGTCAGTGAGAAATGCCAGAAAGTTTGCATGCCTAGAAATGCACAGAAAGTTTGCTATGAAACAACTTGTGGGGAAAAACCAATTATCTACAATCTCTTAACTGAAAAAAATACTTCTTTTATTATTTAGGAGATAATTATTATATTTACTTCTACATGAAAAAGAAAACGCATTAACACACATGCTATGTTAAAGATGAATAATGGCTTTCTTACAGAAATGTAAATTTATGACACTTCCTTAATGCTGGAATCAAAGGAGCTTTCTAGCCATCTCACACAGTTATTTAATAATTATTTCATACAGATTCCATTAGTGAGATCAGCCCCATCAAAAACTTTCTGCTAACTTGAATAAAATGTCACATTCTTAGTTATTTAAGGTTCACCATCATACTAAGTTAGGCTACTGGTTGCTGATTTTTCACTGATAATATAGAACACAGGATCACTTAGGTTGAAAAACATCCTTCAAGATCATCAAGGCCAAACATTAACCCAAGACTGCCATGTTCACCACTAAACCATGTCCACAAGTGCCACATCTACACATCTTTCAAACCCCTCAGGGATGGTGATTCTACCACTGCCCTGGGCAGCCTATTCCAATGCCTAATAACGTTTCTCCTGAGGAATTTTTTCCTAATATCCAATCTAAGCCCCCTCTGCCTCAACTTGAGGCCATTTCCCCTTGTCTGTCACTAGCTACCCGGGAGAACCCCACTTGGCTGCACCTTCCTGTCAGGGAGTTGTGCAGAGCAAGAAGATTCCCCCAACCTTCCTTTTCTCCAGGCTGAGCCCCCCACAGCTCCCTCAGCACTCCTCATCAGACTTGTACTCCAGACCCTTCCCCATTATGCTGCTTCTGAACAGGTTTCATTAGTTTGACCTCCACCACTCGACATTTGTAAAACACTTCCATAACCAACGCAATGTGCTGGGAAAATCACAGAACACGTAAAAGCATCTCCATGTTTGTGGTTTTGTGGTTTTTGTTGTGTCGCTTTTGTTTTTTTAAACTATTCATGTTGCTCTAGCACAAGGTTTGGAAGGAGAAGAGGAAGGATAAGAGAATTCAACAGAAAAATGTGAGGTAGACAAGAGGCAAGTAATATAGTAAGACATAAAAGAAAACATTGTAAGCAGTTCTTTCTTTTTCTTACAACAGAAATTCAAATGGCAATAATCTTTTCTTTTATGTACTCTTCTTTTATGTCTGAGAATATATTGAGTGAGCATCTAGATTACTATTATGTAGGATTATTTTAGAGCCATTCATTCCACATCATAACTTAAAAATGAGGCAAGGTTTTTCATGCAGTGTTAACAGACCAGCAGAATGTCTCGCTGCACTTAAGGCAGACACACAAATGAGTACAGCTCAACTAAGTGACTCTCATGTTCCCTTCACCTGACCTCTTTAGCAAGGAACTCACCACAGGAGTATTGGCCTGAGTTCCCTAATCCTTCCAATCCCTTGGTCTGAATTTGCCTTCAGAAGAATTCCCTAGATCAGGTCAGTGCCAAAAAGCCAGCCTCACCCCATGGTTACCACTCTTAAACCTCTTTTACCGTGCTTTTCACTCCCTGCTATCCACTGAAAAATATCCAGCACTTGCATTACTTCACACCTATTTCTGCCTGCTCATGAACTGCAGCTGCAGGTCCCGAGTTCCTGCAGCCTACAGGCCTCAACTGCTCCCTTCTGATTGAATACTGCAGCTGTTTCAGTTTGCCCCTGACCCTGTCCCTTAGATTTTTTCATTAATTCAAGCTAAAAATAGCTGCAGGGAGAAGACACTGATGACTGTTCTCAACAGATTTTGAGGAAACAACACAATAAGGTACATCAGTGGTGCTGTGAAGAGTGCACTAGGATATGTTACATTTTTTTTTATACAGAAGTGCAACTGTAGTGGGCTGAAGAAGACCAGCATAGTGCTGTGATGCTGAAGTACGAAAAACTACCTGAAAAGTTGTTGCAGTGAGCCATTTCATTCTATAAAAGCTTGTAAGGTCACCCTATGAAGACAAGGGTAGGGTCAGCTGATTCCCACAGACACCTGTGACATAGACTTTTCACGATTCTGCACTAAATTCAGAACAATGACCTTACCTTTGCAAGCTTCATGTTAACTGTCTGCCTTGTTTATCAAATGTATTATGTAAAACAAGCATGCAGAAAAGTTTAAAATATGTAAAAGAAGAAAGTGCTACAAGCGTTGCTTCTATATTTTAAAGCGTGAAATAAGGAACCAAATAATTACAAGTTTTTTCTGCTGCTTGGGTTTTTCAGTTGCATTGGAGTTAAATAAGATCACTTACTTCAGTGAATAGCTGAAAGATTGAGCTCATGCACACATCTGCAGTACAATGTAATGAAACCGTGGAAGCTAGTGGTTCTGAATTTGTCAGAGGAGCATCCAGAAGTGATTTGTAAATAAAAGAACTACTGATTTTTACCAGTCTTACATAAAGAATTCCTCATGAGCTGAGTAATTACTTGGGTGATTTCAGTGGTTGTAGTCCAAATCTCTCTAAGGCTTTCTTAAATCATTGACAAACTAGTTGCTGTTTCAACCTGAGATTTTCATACCTCAAGGTGCTAGAGGGGAAATGACAAAGTCATAAAAGTAAGTGATTTCTGCATAGTACCAAAGTAACAAAGTATCCAGTTTCCAAAAGATCTTCTCATCCTTCTGTTCCCGTTAGGATTGGATACACTTATTATTGTTAAGTAGGGTTCAGAGGAAGTACCTTTTTGATAGTTATTGGCATTTCAGATTGACAAAAACTTGTGTAGTGTACTCACTATGAAGAATTTACTGAAAACACAAAACTACAACCATAAACATTTAGTAAGAGCATTTAATAGCTAATTCAATAACTGCAACTATGGAATCAACTCATCATTGCATAAATGTAGAGATTTTACTGGTTGTAGCATTAAGGTTTGAGAATTATTAAGTATGTGGTACAAACTATGTTATACAATAGTGGGTGGTGCCTTGTTTATCACAGCTGTAGCAACGGGTCCAATTTACACAACAATTACTCAGAAGTGATTTAGTGGAACTCAAAAGACTAATTAACTTCGCTCAAGGAACAGTGTTGTTCCTATGGTGTTATTCTTTTTGACCCCATGCCCCAAGAGTAAACATCCAATTAAAATCGAAAGCCAAGATACTGATACTGAGCTCAAGATTCAACAGTTTATTTTTCATACACATAATAGGATATATATGCCTCACTGTAAGCCAGCTCTTCATGTCTGCTGCACCAGAAAGCAAGGAAATATATTGATTTTGAAAATATAGAGTAAATTCTACCTGAAAAACACTGAAAGGATGAACTAATTACCCCGCTAGTCAAAAGCCAGGTCAATTTAATTAGAAAGATCATCACTAGCACACAAAGGAAGCTTAAAAATTAATCTAGACACACTTAACTCAGTGGTTGTGATGGTTCGGGCTGTGATAGAGTTGATTTTCTTCACAGTAAGTATCAGGGTGCTGTTTTGGATTTTTTCTGAAAACATGAGAAGCAAAAAAGGCCTTGACTCTGTGTAAGCATTACTCAGCAACAACTAAAATACGTATTCCTGTAACACCAACATTGTCTTCAGCACGAATCTAAATCACTGAATATTATAGAAATCATAGCCCCATAGTAGCTACTGAGAAGAAAATTAACTCTATCCCAGCCAAAACCATCACAGTGGCATTTGCACGTCAAGTTAATGTAGAAGAAACCGTTTCAAACCAATGGTACATGGTTCAATGAAGTATTAAATATGACAGCCCATGACCTTGCTATTACACCGTTTTAAACAGGTTTTATTAATGAGAAAAAGAGATGTTTCTTATTTTGAAAGAACAAATGACAACCTAGAAGAAAGAAAACCTGCATCCTGCAGCTCCTTAATAAGGGTTGCATTTACTCTGCATCTAAACAGCATTATTATTTAAGGCTAAGATACATGACAGGGATGTTTTGCTTAATTAAAAAAGTATGTGCTATGAAAAAAAATTAGAAGTTATTGCATTAAGTTCTATCAAAAAGAAGTATAGAAATGCATACTTGGGACAACAAAAAACAAAAAAAAGAGATCTTGTATCTGACATATAGTGATATGACAAAAAAAGAAGTTTCCTGCAACCAGTCCAGTGTAATCTGAGACACAAGACACAGATATTTTTCCTGGAAGTCAGTTAACAGTCTGGGAAAAGACAGATACAAAAGAAGAGTTCAGGTGCTGTTAATGTGCAGCCAATTCTAATCACTGTGAGTGCTGCTGCTAAGCACCTCATCTTGAAGAGTACTGCATTTGATGGACTACTATGGTTTCTTAAGAATGACAATATAAAGGAAGTTCTTTAAGAACTTTCTGGGAGCTAAAATCTTTCATTAGCTATCTGAGGATATCTACAGAGTAGCTACTTGATTACCTGAAGTAACTTGCCTCACCCCGTTTTCACTTCCTCATTTGTTGCTAGAATGTATACTTCATATTACTATAGCTGTGAGACACAGTATTTCACTAAAATTTCACATCAGAAATTCTTCGTTTCTAAGTAGATAATAGCCTATCCATTTAAAGTAAGTTTTACCATAAGCTTTTATTTAAAAATCTGAGCTGAAGATACCTAGCATTTATTCTTTGTCACAGAAAAGATTATTTGCTCCACACATTGGAAAAACCCAGAATTTTAATTGGTTTCTAAACACAATTGATACTAAGAGCAATACTCGATCTTTTTTGCTACATATTCTTCCATTAAGTGGAAAACAGAAAAAAAATTAATCTGTAAGTAAGCACCTGAAGTTCTGACCTTTAAATTCAGTCTATATGCTAATCCTTGCTAGTTAGGAATCGGTTCCCCAAATCATCAATATGGAACACAAAGTATAATCCTGCTTTGAGATTCAAAGAAGTAACATTGCAAACACAAAAGTTTTCAAACCAATTTTTGTTAAAAAACCATTTGAAAACTCTGTATTTTAAAGAGTTTCAGCTTGCCACAGAATTTATCTTTCATATTCCTATACAGTCGCTTTCTTCTATGCTATCAATAAAAACTAACACTGACCTTCCTCTTAGAAGGTTAAACTTCTAGCTTCTGTTTGAAACACTGGAGTGCCTTTTCTCAGAAGAAATGCTACACATACGTGCCGCCAGCAACGAGAAAGAATACACTCTTGCTCCGACCCTTCATTAGTCAGAGGATCTTGGCAACAGCAATACTGCTTATATACAGTCTCTGCATGAAAAACTGTTTTCAAAGGTAACCTTGCCAAGGGCTATGTTCTGTCTTGGCAAAAGGAAGCAAACTTTACTTTTCTACCAATCAGTTCACTCTGCATGAGAAACAGGTGCTATGATAGGAAATGGGACTTGGAGCAGGAACAAAATAAATTTCTCTAAAAATAAGTTTGGTTTGGAAAAAATCAGAGATAATAAGCCTGCAGGGCTTACATGTTTTTGCAAAATGCAAATCATGAAAACTGGTTAAGGGATTAAGTGCTCCTTTTCAAAAATGACCGTGGAGATTATAATCGTTAATTAAAATCATGTAAATAATATTCTGAAAGAACTCTTCCTTTTTATCTCATAGGTTTCAAACCGCCTAATGGTAAAAAATTTAGTCTCAAAAGAGCTATTCTAATTAAAAATAAAAATTTAGCATAATTAATAAGTGTGACTAGGCTTGCAAGCTCACCACTTGCTATGACAATTTTTTTAACAGAGAAATAAAATTATATTTTTAAGTATCACTATAGTAGGTATATACCCTTACATGTCCCCTTACACATTTTCAATCAATTTAATAAGTACTGGTATTAAAACTTTCTTGACTTGTGGTCACTCATTACCATTACTTCTTCACACATGCCATTTGGTGGTACTACTGCTCATTTTGTAAGCCTTCTGTCATCCGTCTGTACTGATATATGATCAAAATACACAAAATAGACAGTAAAAATAAATTTAATCCATAGGGCACATGGATTGTCTCAATATTCTATAATTTCTCTACAGGAATACAGTGATGAAATACTGCCCCTTCTACTCTAGCTTTTTTTCAAAACTTCAAATTATTCTAGCAAGGAAGAGATAGTTCTGGATCACATACTGAGGCTCAGTTAAGATACACTGTCTTTTTCATGAAAACAGGGTGGGAATTCCCTTGCTCTATCTTGAATTTGAAGTATGCTCTTAGGATTCCTTAACTGCGTTACCTGTATGCACATAGATGGATGATTTAATCTTTCAGCAGAAAGTACAATAAAGCAGAAGTTAAGAGCATATTTAATGATCTAAAATAAATTGCACTGACATTTGAAGAAAAAAATGTTTCCTAAAAAGAAAGCCTGAAAAGTTTAAATTACATTAAAAGCTGTTTTCCAGTTCTGAAGTGTATTGACAAACTGAGTCTTTTAAAATCTGATTTTTTTTTTAATTCCCAGAAGACAAATTGTTATCTTGAAGCATTTCACTGGAATAAGAATGGTAACACCTGGTTACAAGCCCACACAGTGCTACAGGCTGGGGCAGAGTGGCTGGAAAGCTGCCTGGTGGAAAAGGACCTGAGGGTGCTGGTCAACAGCAGCTGAACATGAGCCAGCTGTGCCCGGGTGGGCAACAAGGCCAAGGGCATTCTGTGGCCAGCAGCATCAGGGCACCCCGACCTGTTCTGGCACTGGTGAGGCCACACCTCAAGTGCTCTGTCCAGTTCTGGGCCCCTCAGTTCAGGAAGGGCATTTGAGGTGCTGGAGCATGTCCAGAGAAGGGAACGGAGCTGGGGAAAGGTCTGGAGCACAAGTGTGATGAGGAGCAGCTGAGGGAGCTGGGAGTGTTTGGCCTGGAGAAGAGGAGGCTCAAAGATAATCTCTGCAACTCCCTGAGAGGAGGGTGTAGCCAGGTGGGGGTTGGGCTCTTATCCCAGGGAACAAGTGAGAGGACAAGAAGAAACAGTCTCAAATTGCGTCAGGAGAGGTTCAGATTGGATACTAGGAAAAATTTCTTCGTGGAAAGGTTGGTTAGGCATTGGAACAGGCTGCCCAGAGAAGTGGTAGAGTCATCTTCCCCAGAGGTATCGGAAGGACATGTAGATGTGGCACTTGCAGACATGGTTTAGTGCAGGACTTCACAGTATTAGATTAACGGTTGGACTCAATGAACTTGAAGGTCTTTTCCAACTTGAATGAGCCTATGATTCCATTAATCATGGGCTCGAATATATTTAAAAATGCATGTTAAAGAAAAAATAAATATACACAGCTAACAACCATCTTTGACTTCAACTAAAACCATGAAGAGCTGACACGACTAAAAAATTTTAGATCTATTTTTCCACTCATTTTGTCTATAATAAGTTGTTCCTCTTACCCTTTAAAGAAATATGATCTAAATAATGCAAGTGCAAAAAGCTTGTGTTGCTTCTCAAAACTGCTGTCCTGTTCTGCAACAAAGTAAAAAAGCATGCCAGTTGTTCTTTCAACACAGAAAGAATAATGCAATAGAACACACTAACATAAGGTTGCAAAAAATATTTTGAGTTTGAACACGAAATGCATCTTGCAACTTATCTGAAAGCCACAAACACAACCTGCACTGCTACATACTCTTAAATAAATAAGAGTACGTACTAGCTCCCTTAATAATTAAGAGAAAATATAACAACCTCTAACTTCTTGCAGGATTATTTTAACAGCTTTTTACAAGTGCTGTACTCTTGCTGCATTTTGATTAATAGGAGACTATACAGAGAGACCTTTAACCCAAAGGGACAAACATGCTGTAATAATGTTCAACAAGCTCTCAAATCCTAAATTCTGAGGATGTCTTTATTTTGAACATCACAGGGCACAAAGAAGTCACATTGAAGAAGAGCAGGTAGCATGGAAAAAGCAATGCACCCTCTTCTATTTTGTTGTATTTTAAATGTAATTGAAATGCTCTATGAGCTAACCTGGCTGAATTGTTTGCTGTAATTTAAATAAACATGAAATCAGAATCACTAGGCAACATACAAGAAGACACACAGTACTCCTAAAATTAGCATTTACATTTCCATTTGTGCTCAATAACAAAGCACAGATTATTAGATAAAGTGGAATGCACAAAAGACACAGTATGCTAGTATTACTTTTAAACAATCATATAGGCAGCCCATTTACCAGAAATGGTGAGTAAAATAGAAGAAATGGTTCATGGTTTTGTAAGCAATTTACAGTATTGTACTGTCAATCTGGAACTATTCACTAGCAGACATGTACCCTGCATAAACAAGTTAAAAGTACTTCTAGACATTTTTAAGAAAAAAATGAATTATATACTCATTGGTGATAGTTTGAATCTTTTACAAAGCCTGAGAAATTAAAAACTTGGTAGCTGCTCAGGAAAAACATGAGTAAAATGCAGTGCTATCAATACCACTTGTAAAGTGATCTTATAAAAAGAAAAATTTCACATAAATGATTGTTCTTCATTCCTGCTTGAAGATGTGAGGTACACATTTTTCTACGACACATAATGGTTGCCAACACTGAGACTACATTTTTTTTTAATTATAGTGCAACCAACTATCTTTTTTGAACTCCACAATACTTTTAACAATGAGTTCAAGCTCTGCAAATGCAATCTATAAATTTAGGATTCCAAAACACTGTAAAAAATCCCATAGTTTTCCACTCACTTTTAGAAAAACAAGATTTGTTTTCTAAATAAAAAGAAATTCCCTACAGAACTTTTTACAGTAATTTTTTTGTTCACAAGTAAGTAAATAACATAATATTTAAAGTCTAGAAAGAATGTGACTTTGTGTGACCAAGAAGAATGTTGTCAGTTTAAATTCACCCTTCTGCTCTGATAATATTCATTGCACTGATCCAACACAGCTAATTTTGCTTGACTGCAATTAAATAAATATGTCAGAACAACTTTTGGTAGGTGTACACTTTCTTCACAGTTCTTTAACTTCACAGAACTTTAACCACAGTTCTCTCCCATTAAATATTTCATTTATTACAAAACATGGGCTCCACAACTGAGTCACAATCTTCTCAAGCTTATTCACTGAAATGAAAAGAAATTCATGGCAAGAATTCAGAAAAAAGGTGGACTTTAGAAGACAGTAGCGAGATGCGAAATTCATGGAAGATCTCTAAACTTGACCAGTTTCTTTCAGTATGTAAAAACCCCTATAAACACAAATTATTAATTTGTCTGGATAATTATTCAACTGTAAGAATTTACACAGCAAACAGTGTGAGGCAATTATAGTCTCACTCAAAGCACCAAAGTCCAGCAACATTTCCTATGCAACTGAAAAATACTCGAGGCATGTAACAATATAAATGCATCTGCCTGACTTCCGTGCCTCAGCCACTTATTCGGTAATGCTCTGGAGAGTACAGAGTGGGTACATTTTGTAAATGCGTGTTTATTTCATGAAGAAGTATTACTGTTTCTTGTAAGAGGAGTTGCTAGACATTCGAATTCCTCCCCACCATGAAGTTAGCTCAGAGTTCATAAGTTATGCGGATTACTGATTTATGTTTCTTTAGATAAAATCAGTATCTTTTCTATGATCTAGGGAGTTTTGCACGATGTTGGAAAGACTGACACTTTCCACAAAGAATTGTATGACTGCAGAACTACTGATCACAAGAGTGAGTCATATTCGAATTGCACAATAAAAGGCCTGTATTCATTACCTGACTGTTTTTCTCAATTATCTCTTACACTGTTAAGTTATTAAGTTCAGGGGACAACAGAAGCATTGCATAAAATATTCAAGAAGAATTTTAGAAATGAAAGTCAGATCAGTTCTCACAATCTTAGACAATCACTTCTCTTTCATATGCTTCTGCACTCATACAGCAGGATTTTGTTAGAAGATAGGTTCTTCAAATTTATTCTGAGGTCGATTGGAAGTGTGACTGCAAATTCAGGGCTATTCAACATATAAATGTGCTGCAGATTACTTTTTAAAATTACAAATTTCATTTTTACTACAGAATTCAAACCACTATAATACCAACTCCATAAAT
The DNA here is from genome assembly GCA_018881555.1 of Amblyornis subalaris. NCBI lineage: Eukaryota > Metazoa > Chordata > Aves > Passeriformes > Ptilonorhynchidae > Amblyornis > Amblyornis subalaris. The sequence continues at coordinate 1,519,978 of JACAXG010000117.1, read as the reverse complement.
TTCTATATTAGATTGCAGTAGCAAATGTAGACAGTATAGTCAAATGCAGTATTGTTCCTAGTTAATTCTGATTTACAAAGTGACTTTTAAACTACATCAAGTTAATTTTCTCTTGAACTTCAGTAGCACCCAGCAGAAAGCAGAGAAATAATTACTGAATTTGAAAATAAATTAACTTCTAAAATGCCCTACAGTACAGAAAGGGTCACAGAAAATGAAAACTCATATAGTATCTGGACAAACTGAAAGGAAACAGAAGTTACATAAACTATAGAAAGTACATAGTTTGACAATTTCCTTCTTTCTTCTTTCAGAAACATATTCCTGGCATTTGAAAGGGATACAGGTTAACACTCACACTGACAACTTCTCAGCTCAGCCTCAAAGTGCACACCAGATTATTTCTGGGTTACTGTCTGGAGATTATCCCACACAGTGCCCTGAACAGCAATCTGACTTACTTGTAAGTTTTGAGACTACATTTATTGGACAGAAACTAGAAATGGAGCTAAGAAGTGCCACTGGTAAATGACGAATTAATTGTGTCTGCTTACAGCTCAATTAAAAATGGTAGTCTAACCTACCAATTACTTGCAATGTCCACACATTCAGTTTTCCATGGAAATTCTTCATTTGAGTCTAAACCTAAAAATTACTTTTACAGCATCAAACAAATATAATTCAAGTGAGGTTTGAAGTTGTCATTAGTAAAATCAGTTCATCAGATGATTAGAACATTCAGATTTGACTGTGCTGATGTGTGTCAGCAAGACTTGAAAAATGAGAAAAGAATTAAGGCAAATTTAAGGAAGCTGAATGGTTTCTGTAAGTTTGGGATATCTAAATCTGTCAACCTGAAACTTCCATACTTTAGCTCCATTCAAAGCCACAGCTCTTCAGTATTCCATTTCTGGAAAAGCCCTCTGAAATGTAACTGCAGGTACTCTATCTTACAGATTGGATTCTGGACATTCTCCAAGTCAAAAATGGCGGGGAAAGAGGATATGATGCTTAAATTTCCAGATCAGAAATGTATGTACTACTTTATACTATTTTATGTATAGGATCTGCTCATGACAACATCTCAACTGAATTCTTCATTTCCTTCACTCCCTTGAAAAAAGCCACAGCAGTAAGACAAAGATGAAAGAATTCCACAATTGATTCAATATTATGACTGAAAAAATAGATTGTCTAGTTCAACTTTCAGGAAGGAAAAGTTTCATTAAGTTCACGTGATGTGTTAATTTATATATTTAAATTTCTGCTATATGAAAAGTATATGCTTCTGCCAAGCTCCCTAAGTTCCACAGAACTTGGAAAATACTCATTTCACAACGAAAATTCGTTAATTAGAGGATAAGCATAAGCACATGCAAATCAAGGCAGAAATTCCTGTACGATATTAAGGGCTTCTTGACTTCCAAGTATTTGGTTTTGAGATTCTTAATAATGCTTCCATTTTTATACTTAACAAACATATCTGATCCAACTACAGAACAAGAAATCAGAAATCATAGCAAAAAAAAAGACACTGGAAGTTGCTATTCCCTTACTCTTCACTGTAACTTTGCTTCATTTTGGTAGGCTTCCAGGATACTCGTTGGGAAAAGGGCAGTTAGATTACTCTTCTGTATCGTATTTTAAGATGCCAAAAAAATCTCCAAATCCATTATTTACAAGTAAGCAACATGTTCGTTTTCATTACTCAGAACTTCTAGTGAGTAAACACAGCCCAAATGAACCATCAAATTGGTATAAAGTGAATCTCATACATTCAGCAGAAAATAGAAAAGATACCAGAACACTCTACACCTTATTTAGTATTTGAATGTCTGTAATGTGGCTACTATTAGGTTTCCTGGATGCATCTTCATGTCCTATGAGGAATAAGCGGCACTTAATTAATTTGCTGGCAAAATAGATGTTTATACAACTGACACGACTTGTAACTTATTGTTTGATTTATAGCCAGTCGCCTTCTCCCCTAAGATTAGCTTCTGAATCTGAAAATAAAGTTCAAAATATTTTAAATTTCTCACAGTCCTTCTCGCATCACAGGCCCTGATCTGCTTCCAGGGTTCTCTGCTAGGCAGTGAGAGGCTACAGCCCTGTGATTACAAGGCAGCTTATTGATGGCTCAATAGCATTATTATCCTCTCCTCTCACTCTCAAATCCTGTGCACAAGTAACATTGGCAGAAGAAGGACAAAGAAGCGTATATTGATAAAACAAAAATGACAAACTTAACTGTTACGCATTTTAAAATGAAGCACGACTTCTGTGATTAAGGAAGGCAGAATCAGGACTCAAGCAATAGGTTTAATTACACAAATGACACAGGCTCAATTCTTCAAAAGATGCTGCCAACCAGAGGGTCAAAATTAGGAGAAAACACAGAAACTGGACATGTCAAAGACTGAAACTTTGGATAACACTTCAATAATTCTAAAATATCCTAATCAATTTGTTTATCAAAACACTGTTTTTCTCATAGTGCATATCCAGTCAGATGACAATTCCTACATACTACCATTATGTTGCCAGCTTTGACAAAAAAAGCAACCTCAAACAAATACTAATTTGAAGTCTTTCCATTTTCAATAGAGCCATTTGAGCAGCAAAAACTGCTTGAAATCCAGTAAGATGTCTTACTGTTCCAGAATTACCTGTTTTGCTCTACAAGGAACTGGAGAATTTATACATACAAACAACAATGTGCAAACTGTGATTTTCAGAACACAGACAGAAACAAGCCCAAAAGAGTTAAGGGACTAAAACCTAATTGAAAAATAGCTTAGCCTTCAATTGTCTGAAGTGAAAAATAGAAGTCATGATGTCCTTCACTGATTTAATCTTACACAATTTTTAGAATAATTTCAATTACTTGTCTTAAGCAATTAATACACATCAATGAAAATAAAAACTGAGAATTTCAGCTAATGTAGTAGTATTGTAATGTCTTCCACAACAAATCATAGCACTAAGTTAGAACAAAATCATCTTATTATTCAATGTCTTTCTCAGAATACTGTGTAACCTGAACTAATAAAATACATATATTTAAGTATTAAAAATTATGAAGTCTTTACTTGTTCATAGATTTGACTAAAAACTATTCAAAAGTTTGTTTAAATCTATGCTAACATGTTGGACTTACTCTTAAAACAAACACTATTCCTATTTCTACTTTCATTTTGTTTTTAAAGATGAGAACTGTTTCCAGAAAGGAAAAAAATCTACCTGCAGATACTTCAAAGCTGCATAGATATAAGATGCAATTAAACTTTCATTATATATTTTTTAAATACATTACATACTTCCTAATAAATAGCTTTAGCAAGGATATACTGAGCTTATTTTAAAAAAGCTATGCAATATTATTATAGGAAGACTCAAAATACCCTAAAACCCACATACTTTATGGCAGTGATACAAAACCAATGACCCTAAATTTGAGCCAGTGTGTTACACAAATATTTGAGGTGTACTGTTATTTTTAATCACTCATGCCTATTAGTTAATGTTTCAAACAAAGGTATATTCTGCTTTTTTCATGAAGAATCTGCATTGAATAGCATACACAACAATTTCCATAAACTAATGTCAAATGAGAAGGCCAGTTAACTGATTTTCTGATCACTCCCACTGTAGCAAATACTAAAAGATAAATCCAACAGAAGAGCCGGCACTTCATGATATATTTACAAATTTATTCATTTTTGCCTATCCCACCTCTTAGAAACTGTACAATTGCTTATTGATTTATTGTGCCCTTTAAATATTTAGTGGCATTTCAACTTTTTAAATCTGCTTAGTTTTAAGGTACTTTTCACTTGTTAGTGAAAAGCAAGTGAGTTATTCCATTGCATTGAGTTCCAAATAATTTATTTTATTTTTAAATTATCATAAATTCAGTATGAAAATTTACAAAAATTAAATGTAAATCATCATTGGTCATAACTGAATTTCATTGTTACTGAAGGACACACATATCACTAAATGTTTGACTGATGCAAATTTGGCAAGAAAATAATTGCATGGCCATAATATGAAACAAAGCAGTTATACTCAAAACTCCACAATTTTTAACATGTGCTTAAGGAAGATAGAAATATTTAAAAGTGATTCTTATGTATACACTTGCTTTGGAAAAGATGAGAAATTTGAAAGAGCAATACTAAGGAGCAGCCAGTACACAACTGTAACAGGATTAGAAACTACAGGGTTTGGAACTGCTGTGATTTTGACTAAGTTCACTAAGTCTGAAAGCACAGCACAGGTAAGTTGCTGAACACTGCTCATACAGGCACAGCCATTCAAGAGAAAAAAATGGGTGTGGGAAGAGTACAAGGATCTTAAAAATAGATCAGAAGATATTAGGTAAGAAATGGCTGAAACTGCAAAAATGCAATTAAGAAATATAGACATTAATTGAAGAAACATGGGTCAAACACTTGAGAAAACAGAAGTAGGAACACTGAGCACCGTGGAATTACAAAGACATAGTCCTACACTGATCTGGGGATGATACTGGGAAAGTAGAACATTCAAGTTCATCCTTTTTCAGCAGCGAATCTTATTACTGGAACTTTGAGAATTGGTCATAAATACACAAATTAGGTTCTTGTTTTTGCAACTCATTTCCAAGATGGGGTAAAAAAACAAACTTAGGAATCCATGTCTAGTGCAGAAAAACGGAAGTAACTGTAACTCCTGTAAACTAAAAATCCACAATCATCTTCATCATTAAACTTAACAGACAGGGTAAATAAGAACAAATTATTTTTTGTGTGCACTTACTTTTCAGTACTAGGGAGAGCAGCGCTGAAAATTCAGTGCTTTAACTCCACCTAACTTCTAGAATATTAGAGCAGTCAATTCTGAACCTAAAACACACATTAGACCATTATGCTTTATCACTGCAAAGCATTCTCTATAAAGCATTAAATACATAAAATCCTAATTCAGTGCATTCTATCATTCCATACTTCAATTCTTTCACCTAGTTCTGTTAGCTCTATTGGTTTTGAACCACCTAACACCTTAGCTGCTACAGGGTGCTTTGCCGTAACTGTAATTTTGAAGTAAATATATAATGACATCTAGAAATCACTTAAAGTAGTCTCAAGTATAATATTATTTACTACCCCAAAGTGCGGGAACATTTAAAGAAGGAGAGGCAAAAGCCCTGACGAATTATCTGGTGATATGGTATAGTGTGGTCTGACTTGACAAAAGATGCTTACTTATTCTCTCCTCCTCTAGAAAAAGAGCCTCTGTTTCTGGTTTTGTATATGAAACACAAAGTTTATTGTTTTGTTTCTTCTTCATTAATATGAATTAATATTAATTCAGTAATAGTTACTTATCTATATCATCTCAGCTCAATGTGAAAAAAATACTTACAGGAATTGGGCAAGTGTACCAGATCCAAGTCCTTCTATTTGTGTGACAGTACATGGATTTGTATTTAATATTGTGGGTTCTGTGGGTACCTACTAAGTCCTTTCTACCTTGCATTATTTTCTTTCAGTCATCCTAGACTTTATAAATGCACTTTTAGTGTATTGACATCCTATTCTGGATTCTTTAATCCTGCTAGCGTGTCATATTGATTCTCTTTGGGACATACATATGACAACAGGTAACGAAAGGAAAAACACAACTGTATACGAAAGACTCCATTCTCCATCCTTCGCAGCACAGGGCTCAGCTAAACTTGCCTTTGAATTCTTTATGATTGCATTGCCCGTGAAGGGAGCATTTGAAAACAGTGTATCACTCTGATGTATGTAAAAGGCACTGAACTTATTTGCATGGAAGTTCTTATGCAATTCAGATACTATGCTATTATGTAGGGAAAGAGAGGCTTTGTATGTACACACACAAATCCTCTTACGGTCTAGCACACACGCAGGCAATGCATCCAAGTATCTAAGAAAATTTTCTTAATGTGGGCACTGGATTTTGTTAATTAGTAACCATGTTTTTTCTCTTTTCATACCCTGACAAATCTTTACATGCTTCCTGACAGTGGAGTAAAGGAATGGCTTTTGTCAGGAAATCTAAATGCTTTAAGAAGAGGAGGCATCATTTGCTCCCTACACTCATATGCTATACTTTATTTCTCTTAAGCACATCATCTACTGAGAACAACTGTGTGGCAATGTAAGGGTTTATCACTTGTTAGCACAACTATGAGGTCTTTATGTGGTAAACATCAATGCACTTATTGGGTAAGAAACGATTGCAGTGTCTCTTGTCCCAGAATACCTTTAGAATTTTATAGGTAAAATAGCATACATAAATTTAGATTGTATTAAAACTGTATTAACAAAATAACCAAAATAGTCTTTTCTGTCCTAAAATATTATTCCATAACAACATGTTGGCTATATAACTGGCTTGGTATGAAAATATACTGCAAGAAAGGTTTAGGAGGTGTAAACATTCGGGCACTAATCTCTATCATTCTCAAAGGAAAATATCTTTCCTAGTCTCACCTATTCCACATAAGTGTGGCACACTAAAGACTATAAAATTCGAAATCTTTCTGCACCTATCAATTATGCTGTACACAACTCCCTGAGCAGTATTTAAAGACAAAGAACTGAAAACAATATTCCACTTGCTGACAACAGAAAATCTAGCCAATACAGGGTTAGAAAGATCATCATTTTAAAAAAAAACATAAATACTCTTTTCCTACAGATGTAGCTCATTCAAGAAAGTGTTCCAGCTTACAGAGGTCTTTTATACTGGTTGATATCTTGGGAGAGAAAATCCCCAAACAATAACATAAAAAAAGCCCAAACCCTCTTGTACATTGAACTGTTTGTATGGAAGGGAGAAATACATAAACAACAATAAAAGAATAACTGGCCAAAACCATCCAAACGAAATTCCCACATATATGTCTCTAGAGAAAATGAATCCCCGCGAAGGGGTTAAAAAAAAAACTTTAAAGGACTTCTCACTACATGAGTAAGAGTCAAACTCTCAAAAATAAGACAGTATCCACCCTTCACGCTCACTTTCTGTAAAATAGTTACATACTCCCGAAAGTTGTTGACCTTGGAGGCTGAAGATTTTTTCCAGCTATGGAGAAAAATAGAAACATCTCAAAAGGAAGAAATACATAGTTTTCTGGTATCATTACACATTTCAAATGAGCTCCCATGCAACTTCCTATGATCTACACAAACAAGCTGAGATACCCAAGAACATAAAATAAGAGTCCCACACTAAACAAAGAAATATCATACACACAGAGACTTCTATAAAATGTCAATAAATCTACCTCAGGAAATTCAACACTTCATGTAGCAGACAAAGGTACTAGCTCCCAGAATTTCTCCTGCAAGTGGAATACTCTTTCATTTTGCAAAGAAATGGAATAAAGTATGCTTGCTTAAATCCTCTGACAATTGTTTAACGTTCTGTATGAAAGAACACCAGCAATTCTGTGTAGGTCTTTTCTACAAGATAAATAGGAATAGGAGCTCTTGGCAAAAGCCAGGCACAAAAAGGAAACATACTGAAAGTGGACACAGGAACAGGTAATGTGGGATGAATACAGAAACATTGTTCAAGCACCCAGATACTAGGTTAGGAAAGTCAAAGCCAAAATGAATTTGAATCTGGTCAGGGATGTCAAAGATAATGGAGAGGATTTCTCTAAGTACACCAAGGGCAAAAGAAAGGGTAGAGAAGATCTGGGTCGTCTGCTGAATGAAGCACGGGACACAGGACATAGAAAAGGCTTAGGTACTGAATGCTGCCTTCTCCTCAGTTTTCACTAGCAGGCCTTGTGAATCCCAGGCCTGATAGACCAGGAGAAAAGTCTGGAGCAAGGAAGATATACCCTTGGTGGAAGCTGCTTAAGAGTACTTAAACAAACTGAACACAAATAAATACGTGGGTGTTGATAGGATGCGCTTGAGTGCTCAGGGAGCTGACAAGTGGCACTGCAAAACCACTCTCAATGAGGTCACCTCCCAGCCTCCTTTTCTCTAAACTGCACAAACCCAGACCTTTCAGCTGCTCCTCCCAGGACAGGCTTTCCAGCCCTTCCTCCAGCTCAGCTGCTCTGCTCTGGATCATCCACGTGCCTTCATATCCTTCCTGAATTGTGGGGCCAGAACTGCTCTCAGTGCTCCAGGTGAAGCCTCACCAACACTGAGTAGAGTGGG
>JACAXG010000117.1:690259-911468 GCA_018881555.1 Amblyornis subalaris | reverse complement strand
CTTCCTCTTCCTCTTCCTCTTCCTCTTCCTCTTCCTCTTCCTCTTCCTCTTCCTCTTCCTCTTCCTCTTCCTCTTCCTCTTCCTCTTCCTCTTCCTTTTTTTCTCTTTTTCTTCTTTTTTCTTTTATATGTGTGAATCAGTCTGGAAGGGACAGAACAGTTTCCTTTTCTTGTAGCAGTCTCTCCTAGATGCACACTTTTTGAGGTCTGTGAATTGACGGTTTTAAACTATTTAGTATATTTAGTCCCATAATTGTTTAGTTCAGATATGTTCAACAGGGTGCAGTTATTCATTTTATATGTCATTTAATATTTCTTCATTTTGTAGTGTTTTTATCTGTGAAAACTTGAACGATATTACTTAATGGTTTTTAATTTTTACCTTTCACTAGCTGCATGGTCACACTTAAACTAATTTCAGTTTATATTCTAATTAATCTTTTTCTTATAATCATAATTGCTAAATCTAGCAGTTTTATAATTTTAACTACACTTTTAAGTTATTTGCTTTATGAAAGTAATCTGGACAAATCAAGGTAACAAAATGCAACGGTTTAAACAGGAAGGGTCTGTCACATGTCTTCAAGCACAGTTAGAAAAGACAAATGAAATTAAAGTACATTTTAAGTTAACATTAAAAAGGTGGCGTTCAACTTTTGTAACATTTTATACAGTAAAAAAGAAATTGTGATACTTCTGAAAATTCTGCTTCATTAATATTTTGCTTCACCATAAGGCTCATTTGGCTTGCATTTTAACAACTAATTAAGTTGTCCCACTGGGAATAACAATGTAATTCTATAGTAGTTTCTAAACCAGTTTGAACTAACACTTTCTATCTTAAAATAAATGCCATCTGTTCAGGGTTCTTAGTGTGATGTGGATTGACTAACTTTCTAAGTCCTTATGTGAATTGGCAATAGGATAGATGGCAGGCAGTTTTCTTGACTTTGGCTAAGTGTTTTGTTTGGGGTTTTTTTTTCCTATCTCACTCACCCTATGTATTACTACAAAATTTCCAAAGAATAATTGTTTTTTGTGTTGGATTATTTTCTTTTGGTATGAGTACCATTATGTGCTCTCTTTGCCGTTGTTAACTGATTGTCATCTGATAAGTCTTTTGGTGAGTTTGTTTTCAGTTCTGCAGTACTCAAAAATTATTTTTCTTCATCTTGTTTAATCATCTGTCTAACTATAGTACTAAACTACAACAGTTCTAAGTCCAGAGCAGTGACGCAGAGCGGAGGCTCCATCCCGCAGCTCTAGAGAGACAGGGCATCTTCCTACCATGCCTTTGTGTTTTCTGCAAAATAAAACAAAAGCAAGGCACCAGGCTTAAAGGGAACATCTTAATTTTTTAAATGGCAATGCTGTGTAACTGATTGACAATGTTACCAAGGTTTGGAAGGAAGAGATTTCCTTGGACCTCACAACAAATACAAACGAAAGCATCCTGTTCTGAAGGGAAAACATGCTTTTATCTCCTGTGATTTTGTGAAGGATGGGCAACTCTCACTCCAACAATATATTTGTAGATCTGTGGAAAAAAAAAAACCCCACAGTATTCAATAAACTTTGAAACAGTTAAATGTCTGTATTTTCTTCTATGTATTCAAGACAAATCAATGTGTGATGACTTCTTACTAGCCCCGTTTGGTATCAGTAGGGAATACAGCAAAGCAGTTTTTCCCAAAGCATCAGATGCTAAGTGTTTGTGGGATCAATGTGACTAGTTGATTTTTTTGTTTTACAAATAATTTTTTTCAGTATCAAAGTGACGTTTTTTGGTACACCTAGACCAGGAAATTTTGATTCTCCCTCAGGCAGCTGAGTCTGTGATTCTGTGTATGTACTAGTTCCCACAGGTACTTATGTACTAACAGAACATATAAGAAAAGAGAATTTTTTTTTTCCCCTGCAGGATCTCTAGTGCTACAGCTAAAATGCATAATATGAGCTCAGTCTAAACTCAAACCCTGCCAAATGAAGGGTAATCTGCTCTTGAGAAACAACTTCTGCTGAAGGCTTTATCTTGAGTTCTTTTTTAAAATCTCAGACCTATCATGAGCAATTCATCTGTGTTGGAAAACTTTCCCCTGGGCATAGTTTATTTGGCATCCAGACCAACGGTATGCTGCACTACCAGAAGTTTCCTGGCCGCACTAAGATGTTTAGGAGTCCTTTACTTGACCACAAGGGGAAAGGCTTATTGCCCATGCTTCATTCCGCCAGGCTGCCATCCCATCTTCTATGTAAACCAGTAAATCTTTTGGTGAAGGTGTATCTCCAGTTGTTTCGACCCTTTGGCACCTGTTTTGATGTTAAGTATTTTAATACATCCTAGGGAGCCATGGGGTGTTATTTTGCTCCAAGTATTCTCCCTTACAATTTCTACCTAACTTCTTCCCAGCCCTCCTGCCCACTTACTTTCCAAAGGAAGGTTTTTATATTTGTCTTGAATATGAGTACAGAAAAATGATTTCTGAACCCTTTGACCCATAGTTCTGTTGTCCAGTTTCTGTTTCAGGAAAAATACTGCTTTCCAGGCTCAACAAAAGCTGCCTCAGCAGGCTGCTGAAATATGTACAATGGAATTCATTCCAGTGGAGCTGAGTGGAGCAGATTTTACAGCAACTATTTATTTTAGCTCTTCAGAAAGTGGAGTCTTGAGACTAACCACTGGATATGAGACCAAAATATTTTTATTCCTAATTTAAGGTTTGAGTAATTGCAGATTCCTTCATGCTGGAAGCTCCTTTAGCTCCTTTAGTCTATGCTGGTTTTCAAACAACACTTAACACTGAGTTCAGACCAGGGCTTTGTCAAATCAGTTTTGCAAATAGCTCCATCACTGTTTGTTCTTTCCACATTGCCTCAGACATTCACATCAAAAGTACCTCTGTATTTCAGATCCCAGACCAGGATCATTTCACAGGCCTGTGCATCTCACCAAGAATCTTTACAATGATACTAAAATAATTGCAAATTCAATGCATAAAGATGTTTTCATGCTTAAAAGCCTGATTCATTGAAATGTTTTCTTTGAGGCAAACCTGGGCAATTATCTCTTTATAGGTTCTGAACTCCTGGTATTTTTCCTGGTGAGTATCAGCAAATAATTTTCCAGGATTAGTGTTTTTCTAAGCACTAAATATGAGGTGGGAGGCTTTCCTGTTCTGTCAGTACCGTATTTTTACTTCATTTTTCCTGTTTGCCCAACAATCAGGGAACATCAATCATCCTTGAGAACTTGAGTATACATTGTATTGCCACTCTTTGTGTCAGAAAGGACTTGTCTGATCCCCAAAACCACACAATAGCATCTGCCTTTGTAAGTCACCTTCCCCATTTGTGCCTTTCCCACCACTATGTCTGAATTAGAGGCTTGCAAACTCAATGCCTGTGCTGGTAAAATTACGAATTATTATTTTAAAAAAATTAATTATTTCAGGCAATATCTGCAAAATGACAATTCCTTTTGTATCAGGTCATCTTTCTGTATAGTTCAGGACACTATATGTTGTTGCCTTGATCTTCAGAAGGTGAGTTGATTTGGCTACGTGTGCAGCTTGGAGGCTCTGGTGTGTGAACTCAGTGTCTGTGGTAATATCCCAGAATGTGAGAGCTGTTAAATCCATCTCATTTCAGCTTTCTATGTATTTTGATAGCTGTTATCGATATCACCCTTGTGTTTTGTACTTAAAAGCTCAATGAAAAAGAGTTTCTCCAAGTGCTTGTTTGGTTTTTTTTTAATTTTTACTTTTGAAATTACTTCAGGTAATTTCTTTCTGATAGGTGCATAGCCTTTTGCATTCCTATGTCACTCATTCACCATCTCTCCATTTTGCTGGCTAGCTCCAGTGAGAGCCTTGGTGAGAAATATTCCTGCAAGCTACAGAAGACCATAAGATTGGTTTTACTTTGACAACAGAATGTATTTGGCAGTCTGCTGTCTGTGCAAGTAACCTTCTCCTAGGTCACTTGGTGAGGGTATTTGTTTGCCCTGATGGCCTCAGGTTTCTCAGTTCATTTTCTAATTTTAGCTAATTTTAGCTGCTGTTTCAGTCCATCATTGCTAACTTGAGTATCTTCATGTTGCTGTACCCTGCAGGGAGGATTTTGAAGGGTTTAATTGTTCCACATTTTGGTCAGTACTCCAGTTCCTCTGTGGGAATTTTAACTTCTAGAAGCCATGTAGTCACTGATTAAATGAGTTTGTCTTCTCTACCTATGTGTGGTAGAAAAGCAGATGTCAATCTCTTCTGTCAGAAGGGGAGAATTCAGTCTACAGTTATGGATCTTGTCAGTTTTTCGTGGAAATAAGAGGTTCTAACCTAAGATCTGGTCTTCAAACTTCTTTTATCTCAGCATATTACTTCATGTGGCTTATGTGCCTGCTGAATACCATATTCCTGGTATATTTCTCACCTAGCAAATGGATTTTGCGTAATAGATAACATTTGTCTGTCTTATTGATAAGATGAGACCCCATGGAAGTATTCCATCATTTTTTCAGATAGGCTATCAAGAAGTCCAAAACACTCTTTTGGGGTTTTGTATTGATTAACTGGGTAAGATTTTCAGTAGAAAAAAACCCTTTCTCCCTAAACCAAACCATCTCATCAAAGTGTAAGTAACCGTGCTTTCTCTTCCAAACTCCTGTACAAAGTATTCCTGTAGTTGATAGCTGCAGAGTTGCCTCTTGGAGCCCTGGCAAAGCTTTTATTAAACAGTATTCTACCTGAAGCTCTAAGAATAAGTATATGAATAGAAAAGGCAGGCTTTTAGTCTTTGAAAGTCTCTTTCAGTTCCTTCTTTGATACAATAGGTCTTGAAATCTTCCCTGTAAATATACATACAGTTATATTCTCAGAGAATATTGGTATTTACCTGTACTTGTTCTCTAGCATGTTTTGTCTGTATGCATGGAAGCTTGATCTCTGCTCTTCCTCAAGATACATTTGATCTTTGGTTTTGTTGCTTCGAGCAAGCAAGCACAAGCACAAGCTCTGTCCTTGTGGCTTTAAGACATTCAGAAGGAAGACAGCTACCCTCTGAGAGCTTTTCTGCTTAGATCCCTCTGAATAACATGTTTTTCCAATATTTGGGATGGTTTTTTTCCTGAGTGAAGTCTTTATTTATACCTGTTTCCTTATAGAAGTAGTTGCATGTGTTGTATTTTCATTTTGGCTTTGTAGACACTCAATATTTGCCTTTTTACATTTTTGCCTTTGCAGGCATCCATCTATTTCCATCTGGTGCACACAGTTTAATTTAGGATCAACTGTTTTTTTAAAAAAAGCCATTGTTTGCCTAGGCAAGACTCAAAATGCTGTGACTATATGGATAAATAATTTTCTTCATCTATTTGGTTTGACTGTGGATATGCAAAATTTGTGGGAGACATTAGTAAGCCACAGTCCTTGTTGACATTTCTTAATGATTCCCAGTCCTACCCTGCATTCCAGGGAGCTCCACTGGCAACTGTAGCTGCTTCTGATGAAGAAAAAGCTTTCTCTTTTACTTTTAAAAGGAAATGCAAATTGATCCACAAGGCAACGTAGAGGCATCTTTCTTTGTGCAGTGTGTGCCTCTGATAGAATAAAATGTGAGCAAACCAAAGGAGCAGTTAAACCACCTGCCACAAGTTATGAAACTACAGTATTTAGTTACTAGTTAGCAATTACAATTCTGATAGCAAAAAAAGCCCAATCCAGGTGCACGTAATATCAATACATTCATGTGTTTGTCTGTAGACTTGGTATCCATTAATCCTCATAAAATACTTGTGAGATATGTCATGAGACTTAGCCTAATTTTAGCTAAAGAAAAAGTGAGACTCTAAAGAGACATTGCTGAATTTCAGACTAGGAGTAATTTATTAGTTTCCTGGTTTTAGACTAGACTTAGATCTAGAATGGTTAAAAAATATACTATTTTAATGTTTATTAAATACTTGGATTTATTGATGCTATGTTTATGCAAAACTTCTCAAATACTTATTCTGACTTTGTTTTCTTTTTGTAGCCTTATATTTTTACAGACCCACCTACCATAAGAGTTGCTCATGGAAAGATTTTCTCAGAAGTTGTTTGTTTTTTTCACCATGTGACACATACCATGAGGCTGTATAAAGTCCAAGGTAAGAGCTGAGAAATTCTATCTCTCTTGGCAGTTATTTTTCATCACTACAGTCTTGGATCCTACCTGCCTTTTTAATGCTCAAATGCACTTCTGAACTAGTGCAGAATTCATGAGACTGAAGTTATATTGACTCTAGTGCACTGTGATTCCTCTCTGAGTATCGTGCTAGCCATTAAGCTGGTATACTTAAACTCAACAGATTTGTTGGAGATACCTCTCCAAACTTTACTGGGTCATCTGAATGCTGTACATTTTGAAATTGAGGAAAAAATAGAAATTTTTACATTATCTCGGAGATAATATAGAAACATAATTTCTTTTATAATTTCACAGTTATTGACAGAGGTACTATAATATTTTCCCTACAGTTGCAAGGAGTATAAAGATATATGTTAGTGGCATTGATAGAGCAGTCTAGTTTGCTTCACAACTGCGGGCTTTAGTTATTTATGAGCTTCCTTTTTATGTCCTTTATCTGCTTGGAAGAGCTTGTGACAGAATTGGCTGTGTCTGTTGAGAGACACCAGCACCAAACACCAAGTTATTGGCTCTTAGGACGTAACATCGGTTATCGGTTTTGCTTGTGTTTTGTTCAGTAAGACCTTCAGCTCTTTGTTTCTCTACTGTTCAGCTACTGATTTCCAAGAAAATTCTAGGTAAACAGTAATTTTGGAAACTCTGTAACCTTCCAAACTTGATTAAATTGGCCAGTGAAAAATGTAAAAGAGGCAGGAAGTCAAGGTGCAATTGTATGTGTTTATTTTCCTATACAAGCTTGAGTTAACATGCTAACGTGTATCTTTATGTAAATAAGAAACATACATTTTCAGTTGTTCACTATTTGCATTTACTGGAGTTATTCTGAAATAAAAAAGCACTGGTTAGTGTTTTCAACACTTGAAGGATCTTACACATGTATGCCATGAATTTTACTCTAAGTGTCAAAATTGTCTTCATGGTTTTTAAAATCTTATTTATCATGTTTAATTGTTTTTACTAAACACCTTCCAAAAACCAAAAAGAAGCTATAAGTACTTTGAAAGTCTCCCTTGCTCTTTTTCTTTTTTTTTTTTTTTTTGGTTTCAAAAATAGTATTGACATCATCTACAACTGAAACTGATTCAGATGCCTCATTTTTATGATGTGTCTACATTGGAGTTTGAAGTTGCCATAGTTTATGCATGTGCCATATACTGATCAGAGTTCAGTTGTTTGAAGATTCTGAGGAAACACAACTATATTCAAGATTATATATATTTTTTGGTTTTATGTGACAAATATCTAAAATCAGCTTAGATGAAAAACGTTACCTTAAGGTCAAGATGCACCAGACTGCCAAAAATGTGGAAAGAAAGTTGTGTTCCTGTGTGAGTTTCAGTAAATTAAACTTCTCAGCAAGGAGGGAACTTACATAGGAAGATATTAGTTATAGTGAAAGGGAGGGAAAAAGCCTGAAAAGTCTTTAGTTTTGGTTAGGGTGAGGTTGTTATTTTAAAATGGATTTTTCCACAGTACTGTTTTTTCTTTAATTTGGTACTAAGTGCCTGCTAGAAGTATTATAATTCCCTTTCACAGTTCACAGAAAATCGGTTGTCAGTGAAAATCACTTGCTCGCCAATTCCTAACACTTAGGTCTCTTTCCTTGTGAGTGTACTGTCTAGTTTTTTCTTTTTTTTTTCGATATTGTTAACTCATCACAGTGTTTCAATACTTACTCCATTATATATCCAGTCATCGTGGGAGAGTCCTGTACCATGCTTCCAGCTTTGACAGGGAAGAATGATGCAAAATATATTTTCCATATTGTCTGTTTACTTTCTTTATGTGAAGTTTTCTTTTTCAAAATTTAAAATTTGATAGCTTTGCCTCATTTTTTTGCTGAGGTCTGTTTCCTTGGCTTTGTAAGGGAAAGTTTTTATACAGCATTATTTCAATCAAGATATTTTGAAGTCTTGCTAGATATGTACAGTAACAAAGCATGTGGAAATAAATTAATATGTGTGCATGTATAAATACATTTTGTTTTCAAATAAAGACCTGATCTTCTGTTGTAACCTACCTGCTTGCCACACGGCAGCAAGCCTGATTGTGTGGCTAATCCAGCTGTTGGATATTACTTCCAAGTCCTACATCTTCGTCAGCAATTTTGGGAAAACACAGCTTTTACCACTTTTGGCTCTAGGATTCTGTTGCTTTTGAGCAGAATATACTCTGAGTTGACAACTCTGTCCACGAATTGACCATTGAGTGGTTTTTAACTTCTGTTGCCGTTGTCATATACTTTTGATATTAGCATGATTTTGTTAATTTTTTTATCAAGAGCTTCTTATGCTTTAATATCTTCATAGTTGTATTTTTGTATTGACTCAAATTATGTAGTAGAAAAAAGAAAGTAATTTAGAATCTGGTAATTTACAAATTCTAAACCAAAATACTGTATTCCTGTTCAATTTACATGTGCTTTTAAATATTTGGAAAAAATACTTTAAATATTTGGAAAGTCTATGACTGGGAGCATCAAAAGTGGAGCGTATCAATCCATGTTTTCCAGACCAGGTTTGGGAAAATAGAATTAATTAGCTGAACCAAATGTTTTTCATTTAGCACTGAAGTTTAATAGCCATTGGTAAATGTTAACATTTTAACAGTTGCTGTACTGCTGCAGGTGGCATTTGGATTTTAAAATAGAGGCGGAAACAAATACGTATCTCTGTTCTGCTTGGTGCAATTCTCTTCACAATCATTAGTCCCATTAGACCACAGAAAGGGTAGAAGTGATCCTGCTGAATGATGGTGTGATTCCACTCCAGACTGTGTCTTGAACTGTTTGCAAAGGTCAGGTTATTATTAAAGGTATTTAATTTTCAGTACCAGGCACTGTAGGAAAAAAAAAATCTAACTGAACAATTTGTCTGCATTTTCAGACACGTAATCCTTTTCTTAATAAACAGGAATCTTTTCCCTCTCAACAAAGTTTTGTGTCCTGGTTGTGGTCGTATCAGTGCAATTTCTTGATTCACTGTTCTTAAGGAAGATTCTCGCTCCTTTGGTTAAATCAGCTGCTCACAGTTTCCTGCTCAGTTGAACAGTTCTATCAAGAAGCTGGTAACTTCATTCTTGTCTGGGAATGGTGACAGCTGCTTAGGAGTAAAGGAGAGAAGTGAATGACCAGGTCTTGCTCCAGCATACTTGTTTAAAGACAGCACTTAACAGCTGTGTGCTGTTTCCTCCTGATTTACTTGAACCCACATTGGTTCTTACCATGTATTGTTTCTGTTCCACTTCGGTGTTCTCTTTCAGACTGTCTGTTCAATTTGTACCAGATTAGAAATACTGCTCCATCATCTGTTACATAACTGAACTCTCTTCCAATATCTGGTTAGAGATAACAGAAAACAAAAACCAGCAGTGCAAAACTAGATCACTGTGTTCCGGGAGCGCAGTCGTACTTATACATGTGGCAATCGCTTTTAGAGATTTTAAATGCATCTTTTTCGTGTAGGTTTGGAAGGACAGTCTCTGGAAGTTTCTAATATTGTGGACATTAGAGGAGAATATAACCGTGAACTTGCAATGAGAATTTCATCTGACATAAACAGTCAAAATAGATTCTATACAGATCTTAATGGATATCAGGTAATTGCCATCTCTTAATTATAAAAGCCTAGGGTGTCAGGTTTTGACTGTCTAAATACTTACTGTAAAGAGCTTATCTTAATCAAACTCTCATGTTAAACTGCACTAATTATTTAAAAGGAGAAATGCTTTTCAAAAATGTATCTGTTATAAAATTTGATGTAGATCAGATGAAGAAATAACTGTTTGCTTTTAAGGAGTTTGTTGAATATTCTTTTATATCCTTTTTATATCCTTTTTAACATAAGAATTACAGTACAGCAAGTTGTGACAAGTCACCATGCAGTTTCTTGTATATCTGTATGCCTTCTTTCCCTCTGCTTTGTCTATTTAATTAGAGCTCTTTGGATAACACAATGATAGTATACATAAGGACCAGACCTAGTGAACAGCTGCTTGCTGCTGTGTTGAAAATAAGTGATGTATTTTTGGATGTGTTATGCTTTTTGTATTGGTAATGCAGCTGAAGAAACACAGTGGGACTATTGTCTTAATTTGAACTGTGCAGCACACACAAAAGAGAGAAAAACTGGTTTTCCTTACCTTCCTTTCTTGCTAAAAATAGTTTTGCAAATACATGGAGAACCATGATTACCAAGTAAAAGACTGCTGGTTTACCTATTACTACATTTTGCTGGAGACAGTGAATATTGAGACATGAAAATAATTTTAATACTACTAGTCATTTGTCATGTACCATTCAAGAATTCCAACAGCACTTTAATAAGTTCCAATTATAAACCAACAATTGCTTTTCTGCTACCTTAAATCTATTCACTGCTTGCTCTCTAGAGGAGAGAAATTTTTCTCTCATTTTATAACTGTGATTATTCCTTTTTGTAGGTTCCCTTGATGAATCTTTCACATTTTTTTTTTAATATTCTTTGATCTAAAAGTACATTGAAGTTACCATTTCCAAAGTGGTAATTTTAGCCACAAATCTCCAAAAAGCTAAATAATACAGTTGAGTGAATGCTTTCGTGACGGTTGTTCTTCCAAAGCACGTGGGATAAATGTCTGAAAATGCCTTTGAAATTTAAATGCATGAAAAGAATGTACTTTATTGAAGTTTGTGCTCATGTTGCAGATCCAGCCCAGACTGATGATGAGCAAGTTGCCTCTTCAGGCAAATATCTATCCTATGACTACAATGGCTTATATCCAAGATGTTGGTGTTCGTTTGACACTTCATTCAGCTCAGTCTCTAGGTGTTGCAAGCTTGAAAAATGGTAAATATGAGATGATACATATGATAAAGACCTATCCTTCATGATTTTCTGAAATAGTTAGGTCAGGTGTTACCATACTTACCTACAAGCATTTGAAGAAAGGAAATAAGTTTCTCTAACTCTGACAAGTTTTAGAATATGTCGATAAGAGAGGAGGAAGAGGTTGTTCCCACATGAGATCTTGTCATCCTCAATGAAAGATCTGTCTCAAACTAGAGGCAGAGGAAAAGGATCATGAAAAAGACAAAAGGAGCAATAAATTGTCAGAAACAGGCATTTTTCACCCAAGAACTCTGGCAGAACTCGGGAATGAAACAGCAAAACTAAAAGGTTTATTCCTTTTTGTACTGCTCTGGTAGCACAGGACTTAAGAAGGATGCTGATCATGTTTTTTGTCCTGTTTGCTTTAGAGAAGACAGCACTGGTCTTAAGCTTCAGTGTAGCCTAACTTCCCTGTCAAGGAAAAACAACCACAGCTTTTTTGAAGATTAGTGTTAGTGAAATAAAGGATAAATATGACCCTGGGTAAGAGTCAAGTTACTTCTCAAGCAAAATCATACCTCACAAATTTAATGGGGCACTTTGACAGACCTGATGAATATGTTGACAAGAAAAATCAATTCATATTAAGAATTCCAAAAGGGACACAGTCTTGCTCCTCAGAGCAGAAAAGTGTATGATGAATGGCCTGGAGGGTTGGAACCAGAGGACAATTGTTCAGTCTATAATGCTATCAGAATGGGGAGGTATTCAAATAAAGGTAGAGGTAGTGGTCAAAGTAAGGCATATGATTCATAACTTAAGACGTATAATTCCTTGCTGTAATATATATTGTCAATTTAAATTTATATGGTTTTGAAAAAACAATGTAATGAATAGTCAGAGGAAAAAAAGTCCACCAGAAATTGTGCCAAAACCTAATTCCCGCTTTCTTTTAAGAAAAATATCATAAATACTCTGTTCTGACAAAAGGTGAATACCATACTGTGTTGATGGCACTATTAGCAAACCTAATTCACTTTAGGGCAAGGAGTTAACACTGACCTATGCAGTGATGCTTTAATAAAACCACAGTGGAAAATACCAGCCTTTCGTTCCAAGTCTACTGTGGACAAGACCCAAACCACATTTTTTCATGCCTCCCCCGGCTAGAAACCAGATTTGTATTGGCCTGATCTTGTGAATGATCTTGACACCACCAGTGCTGGTAGGCTCTCATTAAATAGGCGTTGGAGACTGAATTACTGCGCAGAGGCTCTGTTACCTCGTAATAGTGTCTGTATTTGGTCTTTAACAGTCTTAGTCTCTGTCACAGAAAAATGCACCATCTAAATCCACAGACACCTCCACTCTGCCATCAGATTAGGAAAGTCAAGGCTAGCACTGTTGGACATTTTGCAGTTAAGCATTAGAGAGAAACTGACTTTCTGTGAGGGCTTGTCTGTCAGAGGGCATTAGAGGTTTTCAACCACTCCAGTTAAATAAAAGAGCAAAAGACGTATCCTATACCTGGTCATGACATTGATTTCTTAGCCATGTCACTCTTTGACAAAGTTTATTATGTCACTCAAGGATGAGATATACCAACATCAAATATTTACTCTGCCCACTAAAAAAAAAGGAGAGTGAATTCATCTGACTTGTTATCAGTAAGTAATATTTCGTAAAATTACTTAGTTTACCACCTTTGTCCTAAGGGCATGTTGGATTCCTCAAAAAAGAACAGAAATAAAGCTGAAGGTTCAGTGGTTGCTGAATATCATACGCTTCGTGACATTGTTTCTGAAGGCCCTTCAGGAGCTCAAAGGGATCATGGAACAAAATGCAAAAATGTTACAGTTTAGGCAAGTGCCCTAAGTGGCTGTGTGCCTGTGTATGAGGCACAGGTGTGTCTCAAGGCATAGCCTACCATCTGAAAATTACATGAACAGTACCTGAGTTCAAAATTGCAGTTTGTTTCTTACTCGTTGTCAGCTGACTTCTGTCCTGGATAAATAAAATCTGTTTTTACTTGAGGGAAGGGACAAACAAGAATTTAAGAAAATTGGATAAGTATTTGTAGAACATCGAAGTATGAAAAAGACTGCCTTACTAAGCAGGCTTTTCTAGAAGTTTAAATTGTGAATTTCTTATTCGGGATACAAGTACTTCAGTCTTCCAGTTTTATTTAGGAAACAAGTACACTTGTTTGAAGATTCAGCGTGCAAAACCCGCAACAGCCTTAAATACATGCCCTGAACTGGTTTTTCTCTGGAGATATGTACTTGAAAAAAATGCGAACTTCATTGTCCATAAGGCTATTTATGATTTAACATCGTGCTTAAAGAGCTATTTTGAATGGCAGTGCTGCAGTTCAGTATAAACTCAGAACTTCATTCTCAGTGCAAAGTTCTCTCCTACTCCCACCAATGAAATGATCCATACAAGTGGTTGTGAGTATTTATACTCCTGTTGACTACCTATTTTTCCTTCTGCCTTCAACTGTGAACCAAAAACAAGAAAGGGAAAAAATATATTTGGGAAGTCCTCTCTTCCGTGGAGTATGAGGTGAAGACAGTTCCTCTGCAGAAGGTCTCTCCATGCAACTGCAGCTACTTGGGTGTGATATTGGTCTTGGATATTTGATTGCCGAGTATCCTTCTTGCAAATAGTAGTTAATAGTAACTTTTAATATTAAACTTTTATTTAGACTCCTAAATTAAAAATTGCAGGACATCCTGCTGAAAAATTTTTGGAAGGTTATAAACAGCCAAAGTCCAGTGGTATTAACTGCTTCTATGATCAGTCCTACCAATATTGATCTGCTCTTACACGTCCATAATCAAGACAAATATTACAGGGGTTTTTTTTTTATAAGTTATATTTTCGGGCAGTTTTCTTATGTTTAATAGAACCTTTACATATTCTTGTTACCAGTATAATCTTTGTGTTGCTCTTTCAGGTCAGCTGGAAGTGATCATGGATCGTCGACTTATGCAGGATGACAACCGTGGCCTTGGACAAGGTGTTCAAGATAACAAGATTACAGCTAATATCTTCCGACTGCTGTTGGAAAGAAGACATGGAACAGATGTGGTAGGATTCACTGTCTGAATCTTTTTTTGCTAATTAAGATATAAATATTTATTTCTGTTGCAGCAGCAATGAACTCGGTGAAGAAATCATTCCGTGAGCTGTAGAACTAAGGAAACGTAGCTTCCAAGGGAGTTTTGTCCTCTTGCTTGCATATTCTGATTGTGATATTCCTCACACAAATCCTGCAGTACCTACTTCCTCACACTATAACATGAGAGTGGGGTACCATTGTGGGAGGCTTTTTTTCTTTTTTAATTACTTTTTTATTGAACAAGGTTTAAAAAGCTGCTAATTAGTGTGAGTTCTGCTTCTTAACAATGTTAACTGAGTCTAAACAAATGTTGACAAATTATTTCAGTTGAATGGGTAGAAAGATAAAACCTCTTATAACTATAATTTTCTTAGGAAATAAGATTTAAGTGGAAATATTTAGATGCCAGACATAAAAACCTTTTCAGTTTATTATGATTCTAGGACAGTTGAGACCATTTTGTTGTAAGGTTTTTTTTTTACTTGCACATATCATCTCAGTTTGCCTTTTCGTATCTTAGTCTTTTGAATAACCTCAATTTTCTTTCAGTTCTTTGTATTTTCTCTTTGTTTTTCTTCTTATCATTTTTGAGAAGGACAAAATAAGAAGTACATCTTTGTGCTGAGGCAGTAGAATCGTGATGACAGCACTGAGTATATTTTAGAATCATTGCATAGCTAAAGATGAGAGATTGTATACCAAGCTGCTAATGAATATGCAGATAAATTGGAATTAATTCTGGTTTATAATGGATATCATTAACCACTGTGAGAGGATGATAATATCAAGCTTAAAGCTAATTTTCACCATTTAATGATTGACAGTGGGGGTTTTTTTCAGGTTGTACATGTCATTATGATTTTCTAGTTCCTCATCATGTAACACAGGCTGCATATTAACTGCATTTATCAGTGTGGTGTGCAAGTACCCGAGCTAACATGAGTTGAGCAGCAGTCTGGCTGTGACAAGAACAAGCACTGCACAGGTTAATCCATCCTTACAAGAGGAAACCCTCAGGGAGATCCATACTGACACCGAAAAATTCCTTAGTACCCAGGGTAATTTGTGTTGTATTAAATTAGAATGTGGAGCTGGTAAATAAGAATTATTGGACATGGAAATCTGTGTTTACATTAGCAAATAATTTGAAACAGCAGAAGCAGATCAAATCAGTTAGTGCCGTAGTGCTTGTGGTGGCACCGTGTGCAGTCTTGGTGTTTTCCATAGAACCATAAAATAACTCTCTAAAAGGTACCTCTGGAAGTCTTCCAGTCTGATCCCTCCTCAAAACAGGTCTATTTTTGTGTCAGAACAGACATAAAGGATTAGTTATCCATTCAGACCATACTCGAAATGTGATGGGTTGGAGCATGTTTGGTGCCATACCTCCAGATGAGCTCCTTGGTTCCTTCCGTCTGAAAGGAAGCTGGTCCACGCACACTGAGAGTGCTCTGCAAACTATCACAGAGCTCAGTTAAGCAGGGCTAGCCACAAGTTCCATGTCAGAACAGATGCTAATTCAAACCGAAACACTCCATTGGAAAATATTTTGAAGTTACCTCAATTAGAATAAAGGCAGCCTAAAGAACTCTAGAGTTTTCTGGTTAGTGAAATATTTACATGTGTCTTTGCATATGTTTGCCAATTTGTTTGGGATACCAGTAGGTATCGTCTCAGTAGAATAACAATGTAATTCCCTTTTTTTGTTAAAATCATCTTTCTTTTCTGCAGCTTTGAAAGATTCAGTGCAAGTTACTGAGAATCTTTCAGAGAAGGAAGGATACTAGTTACCTCTTATGATCAAAAATTTCTAAGATGTTTTGGATACCTATGTTCCAGCATCAACCTTTCCCCATAATCCTTCATGCTGAGCTTATAATGGTTTTAAATGGCTGCAGAGGACTTTTAGGAACAATCGGTTCTTAAATACTCTTGCAGAGACTTGAAGAGAAGCATAATCAGAGGCATGGGGGAATAGGCACAGTCCAAGAGGATCTGTTGTCCCAGCTGACACAGTGTGCACAAGCCCCAGGGGCCAAGCAAGATGTTCTAAGGAAACATTTTCTTTCTGGTGTTATATCTGGAATTCCCCTTTCTTGTATTAAGAGTGTTGTAAAATTTTGTTTTTCAAAATTTATCTGAACATTCGTAACATTTTCTGATTCATGTTACTGTTTCAATGTTAAAGTAAAGAAGGGGTAGTAGTCCTTCTTCTGTTTTGCTAGATGTGCAGTCATTTTTTTTCAGTGCAGTTACTTAGAAGGTAGTTGTTTTAATAGCTTAAAAATAGCCATGTCAGAAAAAATTATGATGAAATTATGTGCAGTTTATATATGTAATTGGCTACAGTGTGACTCATACACTGACCCTGATTTCGTTGTCAAGCCCTATTTTATTGTTGACTTGAGGAACCATGAAAGCCACTAGAGGAGAAAGTTTTGACCATTTGACATCTTTGCAATTGCAAGCTTTTTCTAATGTGTATTTTAAAATATTTCATTCTATCCTTTCTCAAAAACAGTTCTGAAGAATGGGATGTTTTCTGCTTTTCGTGAAACTTACACATAAAAGGAGAGTATGTAAAGTGTAAGATGTGCAATTCTTTAAAATTAATTAAAATAATTGTGCACCACTGGTGAAATTACTGTGGAGGGGGTTGGTTATCATAGTATAAAACCAAAAGTTTCTTTTCATTTGTATTTTCGAAATATTTTTTTCCTTCCCCAGTCCCATCCTGAATGGTAAATTTTAATGGACAAGTCAAACCATATGAATATCCTGAAGTGTAAGACTCACATGTCCAGTGGGTAGACAGGATGGAATTCTTAATAGTTCTTAATAATGCTGACATACTTAGTCTGTATTCTAATAGGTTCTTAATCCTAATGCTACCTATTTTTTGGCTCTGAATTCTAGCTCATCTAATCAGTCATAAATACTCATTCAGACATTGCCTCTGCAAAAGACTTCAGCTTGATATGTTTTCCTAAAGCTTTTTTGGCTTTGTATTCACTGGGGGGAGAAGAGGCTTGGGGGTAGGTGTTTGGGGTTTTATTTTCTGTTTGTTGTTGGGGTTTTTTTTCCCTAAGCTGAGTCTCCTAAAGGTTTATTCACAATGACAGTATTGTTTGTTAAGTAAGCTGTGTTTGTACTAAGAGCTCAGCAAATCTCATTTCACTTTACATTGTACTCACCTAATTTATTGATAATTGTGTTCCTCAGGCCTCAGATGTTTTTACTGTCTTTTTGATATAATTTATACATACATCTTTTTCTTCTACTAGATGTACCTAATTCTGCTTATACGTTCATTTTGTCCTTGCAAGCATTTTTTGGCTTGAATATCTCTTTGAATCCTCCTCTAATATTAAGTCTCCTTTTTCCTCAGATTGTTAAGCAAGAATTGAATTCATTTCATTTCTAAATTGAAGGGATTAATATTTAGCCGAGAATGAAACTGAGTACAGTTATTAATACTTGTCAAAACTGGAAAGGTTTCTTGCTTTTTGAAAATATAGACTGCTTTATATTTATTGTAAGATTTGGGAAAATAACCTTTAATATCCTTTTATTTTCTGAATCCCAGAGTGGTACGTCAGTATAAGAAAGAAAGAAATAGTATTTATAGGAAGTGGTAATATATTTATTTCATCAATGACAGCTGGAGAAAAGATGCCATGCCAGGCATACACTTTCTTCTTCAGATTCCTATTTCATACCTTGCCTTGACTTACTCAATTTATATAACTGGATTTATAGCCTAGGCTGGAGCATAGAGCCAGGATTCAGTGCATCAAATGGCTGTTATGGTTTGGGGGAGGTTGTTTAGAGAAACAATGATACAGGCAGTTAATAAAATCACAAATATGTGGGAGATAATCAAACTCCCTTTCTTCCACCACGTACAACTGCTCTTTTTTCTTACTAAATATTTGTCAGTATCTGTTTTCTCTGAAAATGTGTGGTTGGTGATACAGCCATTTCTGTCTGATTATTGTGTTGCGTGTGCCACTTTTTGGTGTGCTTATTTATAATGCATGTGCACATTTCACACAGTAGCTGTATATTATGCTGTGCATTGCTATGCTATGTGTAACCACACCTTAACAAACATAATTACCTTGATGTTTCAAAGAAGCAGAAACTTGACATTGGCTTGATTATTACCATTTAGAGGCTTTTTCAAGCCCATGTGTGACAAGCTCAGATATTCTAATATCATTTGTAGTTGTAACTACCGTAGGGAACTCATCAAATGTATACAAAATCTTGGATGTTAGAGTTTTGGGGTTTTATGGTGGCCACAGAAGAAAAAAAAAAAAAAAGAAGACATTTCCCTCTTCCTCTCACACAGAATACGATGCATCTTCTTTAGAGCCTTACTACATATGTTTAGTAAGGGGTGAACACTAATTTCTTATTTCATTTGAAGAGATATTCAGGTATATGTTATTTCTTTCTAGCTTTGCTTAAAACACTACATTTAAGTCATTATTTCTTCTACTACTATGTAGATTATACTGTATTTGTTATGCAGGAACTTTGTGTTTGCTACTCAAGAATAATGTTTCCATCTCTTATTTATCTGCTTTCAAACAAGCACTGTCATTGCTTTTATGTCAGGGCACCTTATAGCTTAATTCCCTTCAATTTTTTTTTTTTCATGATACAAAGATGTGTTGCAGTGACAAAGATGTGTTGCAGAAAGGTTTTAAATAAAGACTGCTTTGTCTGCAAGCTCCATTCCTATGAAACATTCTCATCCTGTAACAGGGCAGTAGCCACTTGTAGCTGACTCATGGCTCAAGTAGGTAGTAAAGAGCAATAGTAAAAAGCCTTTCCCTTGTTTCTGGACGTACAGCTACATCTCTTTTGTGTTCTTTTTCTTGTAGTTATGTACATCTCAACAGTGAATTACTTTGCTTGGTTTGGTTTTATCTGTCTTCATTTGTGTGTCTGCTAGCTCTGGATAGAAAGAGTTTTACCTCAGTAGTATGCGTAGTTCTCAGGCTTGGTCTTTCCACTTTTTTCATATAATTCGCCAAAGCAGGAGGGTAGACCTCTTTATGGTCTTTTGTGAGCTTATCTGAGCTGGTGCAGTTTGAGGTCTGAAATTCAAACCTTTCTGCATCACCACTTCTAGGAAGGCCTAGCTCCTGCTGCAAGCTCTGACAGGAGGGCAGAATCCTTCCTAAAGGAGGAAGTATGCCAAGTCCAGCTTCTTCATCTTGTATTCTCAAGTGAAATGACTCTCAGGGAACAATCTCCTTGCACATGGAATAAGCATTTTCCACCAGCAGCCAGAACTTTGCATGAGGAGCAGACTTCCAATGCCCTCTGCAGGGCAAAAATTAGCTGATAGAATTGTGTGGTTTCTGTTTTTATCGTCAGTTTGCATAACTACGTCCTCTTCAAAACTGAACTCCAGAAAATTTCTGATGACTCTTTTCTCCCATCATTGGGAATAGGATAAGCTTTTCCCAGTCATCTGGGAAAATCTAGCACAAGGTGCCTTCCACAACTCTAGCATGGATTATTTATTTAGGCATCAAGTCCCTCTTCCTGCCCTATTATTAAATAATATAAATTCTGTAATAAGAATTAGAAGAAATAAAATTGTCAGGAAAGACTATAACTGAAGTATAAAATACTTTTATTGTCAAGGAAAGCGTGTCATGCTGTCTGTGTGCTTTTCTGATCACTTTCATCCAGCTATATTGATGTGTGCATATTTGTAGTCGTGGTGATGTGCTTATGATCATGGTGACTGGATACTTGCTCTACCATCTGCACTCTTCTATAGACCAGTGAGCAGATGTTCTCCAAATGATCTCTTTATGGAGCATGATTTCTCTTATGGCATCTGATTGAACACTGACTGTGTTAAATGCAAGGACCCGACAGTCACCAAAGGAACAGTGTTAGGTGGAGCAGTGGAGTACTAGCTGCTCCTGAGACCATGGAAGGGAGAAAATTATCTTGTTCCTGGTGTGAAACCCAACAAGATAAATTAGCAAAAATTGCCTACTTTTAGACTAAAAGAGTTCTGGATTTTTATTTTATTTTTTTTATTTGTAAAACGAGAGGCTGTCTGTGGGAGGTTTGGTAGAACCGACACAGGAGTGGAAGGAGAAGGATTGAGGAGTAACAAGTGAGAAAAGTAGGGGTAAAACAGGCATAAAAGGGTCTGATGAGGCCCAGTGCTTGATCACCACAGCCTGTTCTGGGTTATTAAATCTGGTTTCTGGGCAAGTGCCCAACGTTTTCTGGATCTGTGTGAGCCATTAGCCAACTTTAGGTAAGAGTAGGAAACAAGTAGAAGAAGAGGTCTGTGTGACAGCTGTTGGAGAGAGAGATACACCACTGGACTGAGGGACCAGTACAAGTGGCTGCCAGTTGCTGGCAAGACCTGTATTTTCTGTGTGTGCTTGTGAGCAGCAAACTGCAACCTGACAGGTCACGGGCCAGCTCCTGGAAGAATGTGAACCCTGAGCTGGTGAATCTTTAGGAGGCCTAAGGTCCAGACCTGGATATCAGATGGGCTTAAAGCCCACGGGGAGGGGTCAGTGGTTGTTGAGTGTGCTTGTAAATCAAGAGTGAGGGTCTTTAACTGATGAACTCCAGACCTGGTCAGCTGGGGGCACAATCAGCTTTGGATTGTCTGCTTGTGTTACCCAAGTGCTCTGCTGATGTGGGTTCTGGCAAAGGTGCTGTCTCTGCTCACACATATGGATGGCCATAGGTTTCCATGCCTAATGGAAATAATGCTCTGCCTTTCTCCTGCCTGATCTTGGAGGAGCAGAACCACAGCAGGGCCCCATCTATCAGCCTGGGATGAGATGAGCGGAGTCCGCTCTTGTTGGACACTACCAAATTTAGCTCTAGCAGACTGGGAAGAATTCCTCCTGTGGATCCAAATTTGCCTGGATTTGGTTACCTGCAGCAGTCCCAGGTTTCTTTGTCTGCAGTTTTAGCGCCAACTAAGCATCCACAGTACAGAAAATCTGTGGTGATTTTAGACTCACCGAGCCAACACACAGTCTTGTGGATATTTTATGGTGCCTCAGAACTCTAATTTCTTCTATAATCGGCTTCCAGGAACCCCTTTCACCTAGTGTGTCACACATGCATTTCCAGTGTAACAACCCCCAAGGGAATTGATAGAAAATCTTCCATTCCCTTAGGTAAAGAGATAATATCAGATTTACTCTGCTGAGATGAGTCCTCTTTAGCTGGTGACTTCAATATCACAAGACCCTAAACACTTCATATTGTGGTTCTCAATAAAGGACTTGAAACGTATTGCCGAAAAAAGTAGGCTTTGATGTGCAAAAATGTAACATAACTGGTGGATTTTTAAGTGTAGACAAAAATGTATAGACAAACAATTCTAATCCTTATATTTATCTGGATTTCTGCCCCCCAGAATTTCAGGAAATCCTGATGCTCTGGTATAACAGAAAATAATCTGGCGTCAGTATTCTTGTTTACAGCCTTTTTGAGATTTCAGGATATCTGCCTGTTTGGTACTCACATTTGTGACTGTTATTTCTGGTTGCAACTTATCCAGGCTTTCCTAAAAGTCTAATTTCTTGCAGAGGACATGCTTGGGTTTTTTACAAAGATTGCCTGAAGATTGTTCTGCTGAAGATTCTTGTGCAACTTTGAGGTCTTAGATGTTCTGAATCCCACTGCACAGAGATCTTCCTATTAGCTTATTTGATTTCCATACAAAATTCCCTCTGCAACCACCAGCCATTTTCAAAGCTGCTTGAAGTTTTGGGCAGTGTTTTCTTTGACAGATGCTTACATTAACCTTGCACTCTTGGACACTGAAAAGGAATTATTCAGCTCAGAATAATGCGTCAGTAATTAATTGCTATTTGCTGCATTATGGGTGTAAGACTCGTTATCTTTCTTCTTTCCTTCTCAAAATCACTTGGAGCTTTTACAGGCGTGCAAAAATCTAGCTCCAGATATCAACCTCGGAGGAAAGGGAATGATTCATCCATATCTGGAGGACTTTCAGAATCTGTCAGTCTTTGATTATTCTTTTTGTATTACAGTGTGCAGCTTTGAAAGAATTTAAAGCAAGTGCATCTGATTTTCACTTGGTGAGATAGCAGCCAAGCAGTCTTGCATGCAAAGCCTGTTACTAAGTTAAAGCCATTTACTGCTTGATGTCAATTTCGTGAACTTTTCTACTGTCAGTCTGAAATAAAACCTGGATTTCTCTTCTAAGTTGTGAGCTTTAGAGCAATGTATGTATAGAATGCTGTGCAATTTTCTCACCCTCTTCCTGCTTAGAGACTCCACCTTTCTCAAGTGGGGAGCCACTGTAGTTAAGGGTTCAAGGTGTTTGCATTTGATGAAGAAAGTGTGTCATTTCAACACCTGGTCATCTTCCCTTACCTGTCACTTATTTTTGTCATGTGTTGTAAACCTGCAATTCACATAATCAGTGGCATTTTCTGCTGTTTGTTTCTCTCCTGTAAGCAGTCTAGCACAGTATTACAGAATCAGTTTCTCACGTAGAAGCAGCATCTCATCAAACATGCTGATGGATTGTCAATCTTTGAATTGTACATAAAGAAACAAACTTTTCTTTCCATATTTGTCTTTAGGATTCTTTGACTCACCTTCTTGGTTGCTGTCAATTGCTAGTTTATGATTAAGATATTTAAAAATATTGTCTCACATATATTTTGGTAATAAAGGTGCTCTGAAAGGTTTTTTTGCTCCACAGATTAGATTTTGCAGTCCAGAAACATTCTTCTTTGAAGAGTACTGCCCACTGGTTTTCTGAATCTGTGAGAGAAAAAGTTGATAAAAATTGTTTCCTCACACAATGTGAGAGAGAATGTGAAACCTTTTCTTTCCAGCAATAATCCAAGTGCTTTGGTATCAGACTATTTTAGTCTGCATCCCTTGATTTGGCAGGCCCAGCATTCTATCTGTTTCCAGATTTTATTTGAATGTGCTTACACACTGA
The DNA here is from genome assembly GCA_018881555.1 of Amblyornis subalaris. NCBI lineage: Eukaryota > Metazoa > Chordata > Aves > Passeriformes > Ptilonorhynchidae > Amblyornis > Amblyornis subalaris. The sequence goes on along the minus strand of JACAXG010000117.1, from coordinate 888,362 downwards.
GTCACCATCCACATTTCAGCATATTTGATCAGGTAGTTCAGATGCCAGTGGGGGTTTACTGCTATAATTAAATTTTTTTTGGTGACTTTGTTATTGCAGAGAAGAGTCTAGAGGGGGAGAAAATAGTCAAGATACATGATTTGATATACTGTCTGTTTCAGTTTTCTTTCTTTACTTTTATATGGGAAATTCTAGAGTCTGTGTTGAAAAGTTCATTGGTTCTCTGTTAGCTAAATTGACGTCCAATTATCAACTACTTCAGCTTTACTTTTTTCTCTACAGTATTTTCCATTTCTTTCTTCTGTTCAATTACTAAATGATTTCTGAAGAGTCTAATTAGTGTTTTTCCCCTCTAATTAAGGACCTCAGTTACTTAATTTAAACTCTTACCAGAAAACCCTCTGAGTCTTGGAGGCAGAACAACTTTTTACACAGACAGATAGCAATAGGACAAGGGGGAACAGTTTTAAACTAAAAGAGAGGTGATGTAGATTGGGTATTAAAAAGAAAGCCTTTACTCAGAGGGTAAGGAGGCACTGGAACAGGTTGCCTAGAGCAGTTGTGGGTGCCCCATCCCTGGAAGTGCTCAAGGCCAGGCTGGATGGGGCCCTGAGTAATCTGATCTAGTGGGTGACATCCCTGCCCATGGCAGAGGGGTCAGAACAACATGGCCTTTAAGGTCCTTTTCAACTCAAGCCTTTTTATTATTCCTTTGATTATCAATAAAATAGCTCATTTCTGATATAAGGGCACTTTTTATAGATGAACCTATTCTTAAAATTTGTTGCAAATTGTAAGCTAATGTTGTTCTGGAGTATGGTTTGTGTCTCCTCAAGACTGAAAGTTTAGAATTATTCACCTTACTTTTGATGACAAGAAAAGATCCTAAATGAGGATCCATTTATGCCTATTGCACAGTCATTCAAGGGGTTGCATTTCAACACAGTGTCCAATGGGATAACTGTATATGAATGTACTGTAAGGTAGTTAAAAAGGCACTGTTTGCTTCAATTAGAGCTCATTAAGCCTGCACGTCATCATCTGGCATTCATCAGATTCTTGCTAGTACTTAATGTTTGTAAGGCTGCCAGAGGAGCTCCATTCACACTTTGAGTGATAAACGCTGTCATTGAAATTGGGGAAATAATGTCACTGGTGAGAGAGCAGTTCTTTAATTAAATGGAGACTGTGGGACTACATCTTCTGACGCAGCACCAGCAGGGGTACTGCTGAAAGCCATCCACATAGTTGAGGTGTGTACAGAGTAATCATTCTTCCTACTACATTGTTTGTATGTGCAAATCCTTCTCATCTCTGTTCCCAGAGAGTCCTGTATTTAAATTTTGGATCACTAGGTTGAGAGGGGAAAGACATGCTGCAATCCTTCCATGATGGTGATGTACCTAGGGGGAAGTGTGATTTGAGGAGTCCCTTCTCAATCTTCTGTGAAAGCATTGTCTTCATGGTGTTTGCAAAGACCTTTTTCCCTTGGTATCTTGGCAGCTTTTGACACCTTCTGTACTCCCCATTCCCATTGCTGCCACATAGATTCAGTGAATGACTGCACTTTTTCTGTTGGTGCAATCATCCAAAACTGACTGTTGTTCGAGGTGTGGGAATAGAAGATTCAAGATAAAATCCCCACCCAAGTCTTAGTTCCAAAGTGGATAATGCTTAAGGACGATGTTTATGCCTGTGATATAACATCTAGACACAGTGGGAGCAAAAGTGAGCCAAGTTGAATCAGCTCCGGTTCTAGCATTTGCCAGTCCTTCAAGGCTGTGCTTCTCTGCAATATTTTGTTTTAAATAGTATGATAGGATGAATAGATTATTTTTCTGATTCCTGTGTGATTTGTAAGATATTTTAGAAGATCTCTTTATAAATTCTCAGATGCAAGCAATCAAATTACAGGGGAAAAAAGGTGAAATAAAAAGAAGAGAAATGGCAATAAAATCTTTTGACTGACTTCAGCAAATCTATGGCAACAGAGCGAACAGTGTTCCTCTTGGAGTGAAAAAGTGAATTCTTCTTTGAAAGAACATGGATATACACATTTTCCCTGTGTGTAGAGCATGTATGCAGTCACTTGAACTGAAGACTTTTAGATTACGCTGTAGATACATATGGAATTCAATATAAATAAATGCAGTGGGGCACATGGAGGAGCAATCCTCTACAACCATCGACTGCTATACTTTGGAGGTCATCACAGATACTTTTTTACTAAGCCTCAATGCTCAGTAGATACCAAAGAGGCAAAATATTAGTTATTACTAAGGAAAGCACGAAGAATAAAACAGGAATTTCCATCCTGCATTGATTCAGCCTTGGCATATTTTCAATTGCCTCAATAGTCAGCTCTATTTAATGCTACTGCAGAGGTATAAATTAATATGCATACATGCATACACACCCCAAAACAGAAATTACTGTTATGGTTGTCTGTTATAAGCTGAAAAATAATCCTCCCCTTTTGCTTTAAGTGTCTCCCATTTGTTTTTTATTTCCATGTTTTCAGCCTATCATAAAATGCAAATTTAATGTATCAGTGCTTAAGATGCTATTTTTCCAGTAAACTTTCTGCAAAGTTTTCACTAAATATCACCTATCACCTTGTTTAACTATAAACAAGCAGGGATTTATCTGATTAAGTATGCAAGGGAAAAATAAGAGCAAAATAAGTTTTCACACATTTCTGCTCTTGTCTTCACTGACATTCTAAAATAGAAATTGCCTTTTTAAAGTTCTTTTGTTTTGTTTTTTGTCTTCTCTGGAGCTTTAACTAGTTATGGATATGTAGTATTTAGTCATCTCAGGTTTGTAAGGGAGCCTGTCCAGCTGAGTAAAAGCCCTGCAAATACAAAACTTCAGAAAGTACAAAATTTGTAAAATCTCGAGATAGAGTACCTTTGGTTCCTGCTGGCATGACATTGAAATAGAACTTCTGAAAGAAATCTTTCGCAGTGCAAACCAAGACAAAGGTGCTAGTTGCTATTTGTTCCAGCGAATAGTTTGAGGGAGATAGATTTAAAATAGAAAGCGGGATTTAGGATACAAGCTGGAGAAAGCAAGAAATACAGGTCAGAAAATAATGCAGAAAAGGAGGTCTGCAACAGACTAGCTGCCTCTCAATATACAAATAGACACTGAATAAATAGGAGCAACTTGCTAAAGTAGTAGCTAATTTCTTCTCTAAATTGTATTGTTTACACATCAGGGGCTAACGCGGAAACACAAGGAATGTTGTAAAATTAGGTGTCACCATAATTTTGAAAGATGTACTAGTGGTTTATAAAAACAGGAAATATACCTATCACTGGAAGAAATTTAGTGGATGATCAAAACTTTCCAAAAGTAATTGAACGGGCAGTCTAGACATTAAAATTTTCTATATAACTAATGGAATCATATACAAAGTAAATGGTTTCAAATTTCAAACATGATGGTGTCAAGTTAACTTGAATCATTCTTTTGTGTTTTGCAGAATGAAGAGAAGGCACCAGTCAGTTTCCCGTCCCTCCTCAGCCATATGACTTCTCTTTTCTTGAATCATCCGGTAATTCCAATGACAACCACTGCGGATTCAGGTGTCCCAGAGCTGATAAATACTTTTTCTCCACTCGTGTCATCCATGCCTTGTGACATGCATATAGTCAATCTGAGGACAATCCAATCAAAGGTAAGGTCAAATCCCTGGTTTTCATGAGCAAACATATGATATCACTTCTTAACATAATCAAATAATTTATTCTTGGAAAGTAATTTATGGGCAGGTTTATATGATGTGATAAACTGCAGTGTGATTACTAGCTTTTCTTAATTCTGCAAGAACGAGAGACTTGTGTCTGTTTGAGTCACATGAAATGCAGTGATTGTTTTTTCCCAACACATTAATATGCATAGTGCAGGATTCTGTCTCTGGAGGGGGCACATTTCAATGAGTTCCCAAAGTTTAAGAGAGAATCGCTCATATACTTCAGCCTTTTCTCTGTTAGAAGATTTAAATTTAAGATCATTAGACTTTGTTCTGAGTGTGTTTTTAATAAAGGATATAGTTTTAAACCCAGCTTTTATTGTTAAAATATTTTTAAGCCTAATTACAAGACCTAGTTTAATTATTCTAACATCATATTATAATGTTTAGTTCCTGTGAAACTGTTTTCTGGTAGGAATACCAAAAAGAAACCAAACCAAACCAAACAAACAAACAAACAAAAACCAAATGACTAACACAAAAAACCAACCAGCCAAACAAAAAAACCAGCAAAAAAATCAAACAAAAAAGGCTCTTCTGTACTGAGTGTTTTTTTCCTTCAAAGGAAGGAAGGGTATGTAACCACCAGAACTTAATTTTCTGTTTGATAAACTAAAGGACTGGAATTCATTTTGCTTCCTTCTTCTGCCAGCTATTCAATAAATTCTTTTCATTTTTTCAGCTCATTTAAAATGTGGCTATGTTAACTTTATGCTGTGTTGCAGTGCCACTCACCAGTGCTGGTGGTGAATTCCCTTTTTAATTCTGCCATACTTAGACACAAACTATTCATCCCTCTTCCTCTAGAGTCTCCATGATGGCTGAGGGAAAACTGCTTGTGGGTATTAACATCAGATTATATTCTGTTTAATCTATTCTTCATTCTAAGGCTTAATATTTACTTTAAAATTTAGAGTTTTCTTGCTTTCTCACACTTTATAGTTCAATCTCGTGTATGCTCCTTCAGCTGTGACTGATTCTTATTTTGAATGTCAAAGTGGAGTAATTCTCGGTTTTGTGGGTCTTGTGCCTTTGAGAAGTTAGCAGGAAGCCTGATATTGAATTAAATCTTCACATGAAGTGTGTGTTTCACACTTTACAGTGAAGGATTTCATTTACCTCAGCCAGCTCAGCAATATGTTTACTTCAACACATGAAGTTCAGGGGCAGACCTTCATGAACATGTTCCCTCTCCCTTTTTGAGGCCTGAACTCCATCCCCTTGTTTGTATCATCTGTGTATGAAACCTGTGAAAAGAAAGGCTTGCTCAGTGTCTGCTTTTTGAATTCAGTGTTACTACTGGTATGTGAATTCTCTGATTTTATCTGGGCTATACTGGCTCCAGTATCCCAACTGGTGTGAGATTGTTTGAGGCTGTGATCTCTTCCCTGTCCACAGCTGTATGTTTCATTGATTACTGATTGGCAGCTCTTGAGCTTGCAGCATTAATATGTCCATTTCAAAGTGAAAGCTTGCGGTAGTCATAGGATAGGAGCACTATCATTATAGATACAGTTCTCCCCCACAGCAAAAATGGTGCTATGCTTGCAAATAATTCTGTAAATCTCTCCTGACTTTCTGCTTCCTTTCTCTGCCTTCCAAGGATTTTTATGACAAGTGAAATAATTCTGGCTAATTGACACAATAATTTTTTTTCCTGGGAATATAAACTTCTCCATTGCTTTAGCTGTTGAAGTTGATTTTCCATAATCCACTACAATTTCACATAAAAGAGTACAAACTAAAATAAATTGTTAACATTTAAGGTAGAAATCAGAAAGTATATTGCTATTGTTGAAAGATAGCTGATCTTGTAATGAAAGAGTCAAATCCCTTAGGAATACAACATTTAAAGATTTTTTTTAAATAGAACTCCAGTTTTTAAGAAGTTTGACACTTATTTTACCTGTTGTAAATAAACTGTGCCTCAAGATTTAAAAGTGAGTACATCTGTCCCTTTATACTGAACATAAATACATAATTTTGGCATATTGCTTAAACTTTCCAGCTAACTTGTCTGTTAGCTTACAGTAATTGAATTTAAAGGGAGTTTAAATGTGTTTTCTTTCTTGTTAAAATTTTAGCAGCATTGCCCTGGGATACTGCTTATGAGAAAGTCTAGTAAATTTTTTTTTTTTTTTCCTATCTTGTAGCCTGATGTGAGGCTGCGATTTAATTCTGAGATCAAAATCAAATCAAACGTTGGCAGCTCCTCTAAGAAAGCTGGTCAGAGGTTTGGTACTACTGTGGTTAGGGATTTTTTGTTGGGTAACAGTGCTGTGAAGTTTTACAAGGTTAAGAATGTTGTTATTTCTTGAAAAGTGAGGAATTTGTCACATGTTTTCATGTAGCTAGCAATGTCATGTTTAGCAGGTGTATTTAATGTAAATGAAGTTAATCCTTGCTCAGACATTCCTTTGGCTTAAATGCACTTAATCTAATTTACATAGAGATGATATAAAGACAGCTGAGTTAAAGTAGATGCAGAGGCTGTGACAACTCACTCAGTCTTACGCCTGATAATGGGGTAGAACAGCTTTATTTTTTACACATGGCAGCTATGTGCATGGTAAAAGGTAGAGTGCTAGATCTTAAATATCTACACTTGACAAAACACTTTTTCTCAAGGTGTCATTAATTGTTTGTTACCTTTTTGTTTTAAATCTTTCAAACCTTAATTAAGATAATATTTAATTCTAAAAAATTGAGAGATGAAATATTCATGCCGTCATTTGAAATGCATACATGCATTTTTTATGCAGATTACTAAAAGATAATTTTACTGAATTAGAGGAAGTGTTGATATCCATTACTGGCTTGTCATTTTTAACATTAATTTACCCCATAGGAAGTCAGGCTTTTTCAGTATGAATTTTAATGTTTCACTAATCTGATGTTTAGGCAGATGATATTATTTTGTGTGCATAAAAATATCTGCTTTTAAGTGCAACACTGTCACATCAGTGACAATGAAAACCAAGTCAGGTGTTTCATAGTAGGAGAGAGAAAATGGTTCTGTCACATCACCGCTATTACCTTCCTTCATGTTGAAAGTGATACTGCTGTTCCAATGAACACGAGAAGGACTTCTTTAGCCCTCTGTGCTATTAAATATTGGGAAATTGTTTTCATATGCTGAATGTAAGCACCATTCATTGATTTAAAAGTTGATTTCAGGTGGTTATAAGCTAGTGTTCATGAAATCTTTTCAAGCTGAGTTTTATTCATGATTTGTAAACTACGCAAAGTTTCTAACGGTCAGTGATTTACTGAAAGGTATCTCATTTCAATTCCAAATACTATTGAGTAAATTCTTAGTATTTTAAATGAGGAACTTAAAACCATGAAGTTTATCACTTTTTGATTATAATGAGTACTTTATACTATGAATTTGTTGTACTTTGTGTCATGCTGGGTTTCAAAGAAGCTGGTACAAGCTAATCCAAGATCTCCTTTAAGAAAAGAAATTTAGGTGGAAAGTCTATTAGATTAAGACCTCTTCTTTGGTACACCTTCAGGAGCTAAAGCATCGCATAGTGCCTAATGCTTGTTGGCATAAGTTTCTCCAAGCAATAGATACCTGCTGAGATACCAGAAATGAACCTAACTCGTGGCAGAGGCTTTTGTGAAAAAGCACCAGTACAAAAACAAGTAACCCAGAAATAAATAAGGGAAAAATAGCCTGAAGGACTGGCATGGCTTTGGCTAGAGCTGCCTTTTGTATGCCCTTATTGTATATATAATAAGATGAAGAGCTGAAGGATGTAAAACAACAAGAAATAAATAAAATAATACACCATAGTAAATAAGTGACTACAGCGAGTGTAGGGATGCAGCTATAAAAAAGACATTGAGGTGTTGGAGTGTGTCCAGGGGAGGGCAATCGAGCTAGGGAAGGGTCTGGAGCACAAATTTGATGAGGAGCATCTTACTCTTTAATATCTGTGGAGGCTCAAAAGCACTGAATATTTTATAGATGTAGATAAACAGTCTTCTGTACACCTTAAACGGAGTTAGAAAGCAGCTTTGCAACATGAAAGGTTTTAAACATAATTACATTGAGTATGTAAAACTGAATATTGTAGTTAACATACAATTTCTAGTTTGTTTTCTGGTTTGCCATTTAGTTTTTGTGGGAAACCAGTTAATAGAACTATGATAGCTACACTTCAATCCTAAGTCTGTACATGTGCATCTGTTGAGCTTTAAACTCAACAACTTACGTTTATATTCTATAGTACATTATGTTTCAAATCTTTGCAGTTCAGTTCTTTCTATGTTTAGCTTTATAAAATTTAAAAAAACCCATGACAGTTCAATCTATGCTGAACATTTTTTAAGGTGTGAGTGGCTCTGTCACTGTATGATGATAATAATTTTTTGAGGTCCTAAAATTTCTTTCTGATACTTTGTAAGTAATCTTTTATCTTGTTTGTTTGTAGGTAGATACCAAGCCATCTGATGAAGCTGCTCTGATTCTTCACAGGAAGGGATTTGATTGTAGATTTTCAAACAGAGACATGGGTCTCCTCTGTTCCACTACTCAGGGAAAGGTATACTGACTTTTTATAAGCTTACCTTATGAGTATTGCAGAAACACTAACGCTGAAGTCGTAGTGTAGGTGATATCTAGGTATTTATTTCTCAAGATTTGTACTTTCAGGATAATAGCTAAGTTTAACTTGAAAGCTGCTTTCTGTTTGATAAAATTATGGATCTGCTGGTATGTGGGAATGACCAACGTAAGCACCAACAAGTAAACCAGTTTTAATCTCATTAAATTTGTCTATATGAGTACTTCTCAGGTGATTGTTAATAGTGTTTAAGAACTTTACAAAGTAAAAGGAGTCAAGTCATATATTCTGAAGTGTATCTTTTGCATATATTAATATACCCACAAGTTATGTGACTGTTGCTTATTGCAAAATGTTCGTCTATCTATGCTCTCTTAAATGACCTACACCATTGCAAATATCCGAGTACTTTAAGATTGCTATAGAATTGATGTGATGTATAAAACTATGAAATATAAGTAACTTTGTTCTGAAGGTTGTAGACAAAGTAGATGGTTATTAATCTATAGAAATTTTGTAATAAAATTTTAAAAGAGGCTTGGGATTTTCTTTAGGCAGAAGGGTAAATACAATTTTGTTTAGAAACAAGAAGACTTTAAATCCAAATATTTCTAACAGTTTTGAATATATTGATTTAACTTCCTTTGAAATGTAGCAAATCAATACTGCTTAAAAAGATCTAAATTAGTGTATAGTATTTGATCTATAGTACTTAAAAATATTTATAATCTTTGGTGTGAGAATTTCTGAGCTGATACCTGTAAGATGTATCATTTTAAGGTATATACTGCATTTTCTAAACACAGTTCTCCTTTTTTTTTTTTTCCCTTCAGATAAAGGTGCATAAACTCTTTAGCAAATTCAGAGTGGAAAGTCTTACACCCACATCTTTATCTTTGATGCATTCACCTCCAGATGCCAGAAATATAAGTGAAATAAATATGAGTTCCATGGAGATAAATACGTTCCGGATTCGGCTGAGATGAAATCTTTCTTTAATACTCAGATAGAGAAGAAGAATCTGCAATTGTATCTCCTCTGAGTTTCACGTGCAATAAGAAGCACACTAATGTTATCCCAGCTTCTGGATACTGTGAGAAAAAGATGCATTCTATAATTTTTTTTGACCAACGCAATGAAAAGCCATGTTGCAAGCAACTTTTTTGTTTTTTCAGTTTTTTTTTTTCCCCCATAAAATAGTGACATCATTTTAAGTTAATACAACAAGTGAAGAAATTTCTAAGGATGTTAACCTCTCAACAGATCAATTCTCAGGTTAAATGCTAATAAATGGTGTTTCTGGTGTTTTAATTTTCATAAATAGGGGATTGGATTTTAAACAGCCTTCTTTTCCTGATTCTTGATGAATTTACGTATGAATAACTCAGTGTAGGAAGTCCTGATGCAGCTTGGAAACAAAATGGAATAAAATGTTCTTGTGTAGTAGCTAATGTCCAAATATTTACAATCATTTATATAAATGACAATAATCTCAATTTATTCCACAATTAATTTCAATTTATTCAACACAAAGGGGATTATTAATTGTGGTAAAATGAAAGCCTGCAGTACTTGTGATAAGTGATGGTAGATTTTAATACTTCTACCATTCACCTGAGTTATGTAAATAGGAAAACATGAACCTACAAAGTAATTTTGCAATGGAAATGTTTAATAAAACTCCCATTTTGTTACTTGACACACTGGGATATGTGCAATTATTCCATTACCATAATGAGAAATGTCCATAATTATCATGAATACAAGATTTTTTATAAAACTCATTCAAATACCAGTGTTCTCTGAAATGAGTTTTCTATTTCAAGATTACCATATCAAAATAAATGTGCCTTATTTTTTGATATGTCTTGTTACAATTTTGGTGTCTATGTTAATGTTTTTGGGGAAAAGGTAGTTTATATAATACTTAAGCTGTGTATCTCCTATTTGACAATGCTGGCCACACTGATCTATGTACTCCTGCACCAAGTTTGTGCTATCTTATTCTGAACATTTTGACTAATTGAATGTATTAATATGATGTCATGACGTGAAACACAGACAAAAAAAGAATTACTGTAAAAGCTAAATTCAGCTGCTTTCAAGAAAATTGCAACTTGATGCAGAGAGTTGATAGTAAGCAAGACATAGTTTGCAAACCCATCAAAACATGTGCTTGCATGTCACAGACTGTGGTGACCTGTTAATTCAGAATCATGTGCCTATATTTTAAACAACATTTTTCAAACTTGCAACCTCACTTACATTGCCAGTGTTCATGTTACTGAAGAATGGAGACTTTTTGTTTTTTCCCATATTAATTAGTACTTAAGCCATCCAAGTGTGAAAAGTATTTCCCTAAGTAGAGCTGCTGTTTACAGTAATATATATAAACATTCACTTGAGTATGATCCCATTTTATAGTCTTCATTTATTTTCATAGGTCATTCTTCTGTCTCTTGCTTATGCTTTACTTTTCCGTACAATCTTGCTTATCCTCAATACTAATGCATGAAAAGTCATCATAACTGGTAAAAAGATGTGCTAGCTCTAATATTGCCTCCTGTATTTAATTTCATCATTGTTGTTCCACAATTATATCAAATATCAAAGTCTATCAAATTATATCATGTAGCTACAGGCTATCTTAAAAGAAAATGAAAGTCAGATTTCATGCATTGTCACAGGTTGGATCTCTGTTGAGATTGTGTAGATTTTCCTACTTAATTCCATCTACTGTGTGTTTTGTAATACTGGGAATACTTAGTAGGGTCTGGTGCAAGTTACATCAAGAATATAGGAAGCACTAACCACAAATGGAAGAATCAGATGGATCCAATATATGGGTGTTTTCATGCAATAAACATGTACTGTAACTTTTCTTAGAAAGGATATTTGAAAATACCGGTTTTTGTTGGAACTCAAAGCTTGGTAGACTTGCCAGCAGAAATGTCTCATAACATTTATTTTCTTGCATCTTCAGAATTAAGATGTTTAAGAGACTTTTATGTGTTCTGTGCAAGAAAACATTCAAAACACAATTTCAGTTTTGTTAGGCAGAAAAGGAAAATTTTGATGCAATAAAGTTTAAAAGTATTTTGCCTCTTGGAATTGCTTCTAAAGATTCTTCATATAGCATTGGTTCTTTACTTTTATCGTCATCTGTACAGTCATGATGCCGGAATCTTTCTTAACCAGCAGATTTAATCTTTGTTCCTTTATTTTGCATTTTTTTGTGTAATGACAGTTGTCAATTCAGAATCCTTTCCTGAAATCCTTAACTAAGTCACAGCTCCAGTCAAAGTCTCACAAAAAATTTGGCCTCAACTGGTTCAGAATTTGGCTGTCAATGAGGTTGTGTTTTTGTTGGTTTGGGGTTTTGCTGGATTTTTGGTTTTACTTTTTTTTTTCCACAAGTCTTAATGAATTTTTATGCTGTATTTTTATGAATTGGCCATCTAATTCAATTGTATTATTTTGGTTTTCTTCTGTTTTTATAGCTGCTGGGTTTGTAACTATTGGTTGAGAGAAACAAGCATCTTTACCTTGCAGAATGGTTTTAAAGGCAATGCTGTGTAAGAAATGGTTTTAAACCTTGTAATTACCAGAATTGTACCTGTACTGATTTTATGGTTTGGATTTTTTTTTACATTCCTTTATCTTAATTTTCTTTGGTTTACTTGCTCATATTGTCTGAAACAAACTGATTTCAGCTGAAGGTTTTTGATATTTTCTCGGAAGGTTTTATATCTTATGGGGATATGTAAAATAAGATCTCTAATAAAAGGTAATGTTATTGTGAGATGTAATCAGTGTCATTAATGTCTTGGCTGTCACAAACTTAAATTGAAAGTAAAAAAAAAAGAGAGAAACAACAAACATGACTTCTTTGAAGACGTTCATATGTCAGTGGCTGTTGGGAATGACAGTTATCTGTAGTGAGATGAACTCTTCATGAAAGGTGCAATCTATTTCACAGTTGCCAAACAGAAGAGGATAGATGCTAACTTCAGAGATGTAAACATGTGAGATTGCACAGTGTGGGAAGGAAACAGGCAGCTCTTCTGCAAAGGAAACCTTGCACTGACTTAGAAAATAGTAGAAAGTGTAAAATTCCAGGGTTTTTTTTTTTTTTTTTAACTTGAATTAGTTTTTATCTTTGAAGCATTTGGGAGTAATGAAAAGGAAGCTGTTCTTGTAAATTAGCAAACACACCATTAGAATATAACAAGTCAAAATAACTGTTCAGCTGTAATTAGACTGAACGCTTTTTAAAAAAGAATATAATGCTAATGTAATATGCTGTAATTGCACGTGGCAAGTTGAAGAGGCATAGATGTTTTACCAGTTTGCTTCCCAAAGTGCTGGTGGAGCTTGAGCATAATGACTTGTAAAGACAATAAAGTACAAATTTCAGTCAGTGCTTGAAGCTATTTGATGTTGGACTGGATAGTCTTAACTATAAATATAAAAGTAAACATATACACATACAGAGTAAACCCCCATCGTTTTAAAGCTCCTGTTTCAAGACAAAAGATGAAAGTGTATAACTAATACTGTGGCAGGCAACAACGGGTATGGGTCCAGTTTAAAGCACCCCTTCCCCATTTCAGGGTCATCCTATTTTGGAATCAATCAATGTCAGCATGACTATGTGGACAGAACATACTCCACTAATTCCAGTAACCAATAATATATTCTTTTACTTTTTAAAATGATACTAACTTTATTTGATGTATGCCTCGTGTTTTAAAAAAAAACATGCTGGATCTCTCTGCACATCTTTACTGATAGTGACACTACTGCTCAGATTTAGTAGGTTATTATCTGACTTGTGATGAGTTATATATATATATATATGTGATAAAATATAAAACAGATTCAGTTTGTTGTCCCTTTTTATTTTAGGATAACTACTCTGTCATAACTAATTTCAAAAATCAGCCAAAGGTATTAATTTTGTCTTCTAAAAGAGGGAACATATAAAGATATTATCTAGAATAAGGTCAGTTCAATGGAGAAGTATTGGGATTTTCAGGCAGTGCTGTTACTTACAAAAAGTTTCTCTGTCTCCAATTTTTCTATAAATTATATTAAATTGTGGCCGTGTCAGTCTTTCAATATACAGCTTTTATGAACTAATAGATATTTAAAGTCCATATTGCATCACCTAATCTTTGTATGCCCTAATGTCTATGGAACATCAGTAACGCATTATTTCCATTACTCTCCTTCCTTCAGGTAAATGATTTAATAGCACTAAGAGTAGTAAGAAAATAATTAAATAAAAAATATCCATCATGTACATAAACTTGTGTTATTTGTACTTTAAGGCAAGGATATATTTGATTATACATTTCAGAGCTTCAGGTTTTCAATGTAACACATTCTTCCTGATGTGCAGTGCTTGTTAATGTGAAGCCCGTTGACTGACGGTCTACGAAAATCATTCATGTTAAGGGTATCAGTAAACTGGAGACTCTAATCCTGGTTTTATCTGCACCACCACTCCCTGTGCATCAGGCACATCCACCATACAGGAAAGCACATGCCTTTTTTCCTCTCAAGTTGTGACCTGCAAAGTAACTCGTGGTCTCCCCAGATGACTGGTCTATTTTTATTTCTATCTAACTTGCTCCTTTTATGCTTTCTCCTTTCTTAGCATGCCACCTGAATGTGTGGGCATTTTTAGGCTCCACATCCACGCAGCCTTCCAGCCCTGCCTGGTGCACACTACAGAGCGTTCTGGAGTTCTGGCTACCTGCAATGTCAGCCAGAGCATGAGACGTGATAGATTCTTCATGAGTTACATGTTTTAAGTCTACATCAATGAGCATGCAAATGGTGCACATGCCCTGCTTGCTTGCCACAGCTGCCTCACGTGCCTGCTCTTCAGAAATACACACCTTTGTTTCTCTGAAAATCTGCTTGGAAGGGCTTCGGTGCTGTTCTCCCTTTTCCTCTATTTCATGACACAAAACAGCCCCCATTTCAGGACCTTTTGGTTGTCCACAAGTTCACCCGTAACCTGCCTTCCAGAAGTCCTGCACATGTTCAGAATTAATAATTACCTGTCTTGCAGTTTAAAGTGCCTAATGAAGACAAAATAGTTCTTAAGTAAGCCGAGCCGTCTGAATCACTTGCAGCAGTGTAGAGGCAACAGCTCTGCGAACACAAGATTGCCTTTTTTGACAAAACACTTTAATACCCATGACAGCGAAAAGAAGTATTATCTGTGTCCTCTTATGTTTTAAATTATTTAAACCAGTAACCCATTACAAGCTAAAATAAACAATATTAGTTTAGTGGAAGCAATTCAGATCGACTGGTTGTGCCAAAAGATTGAATACAGCTGTTACAAACATTCTTAATGGAGCATGCTAATGAAAGTCCTTCACCCACATAAAGAATTAAGGTTTGCATGCCAAAAGGAATCCGTCTGTTTTGGCAGTTACCAGTACCACTGCTTTTTCTTGTCTCTTGGTAAGTGAAATCCACTGGCTTGACTAATACACATGGGAAAGAAACTCTGAAAGCTCAAATGTAACTGTAAGGCAAACTTACTCAAATGGTTTTGACACAAGGATCCACAACCTATTAGCCTAATTGATCTTCAAATACATAAAATGAGTTGTGAATTTTCATTCATTCATCAAATATTTGGCCTTTGGAAGATAAGCCAAGATGATACTAATTACATTGAGTTGGATTTTAACATAGCTAATAAATGTGTAATTGCTGATAGGAAAGGTACCTTACAAATTGAGTTTGTTGAAGCCCATTTTTAAAGATACAGTCTATGCAGAACTCATGATTTTCAGCTATTAGTAGCTTTCCAGATAGAGCACATGAGGCATAGCTGAAATGTGAAACCCATAGTTTGGAGGATTTTAGGCATTAAAGCTCCTGCAGGTGTGGATCAGAAATTGATCTCGGTTCATTTTCTGAATGTTTTTGATAACTCTTACCCGGATGGTAGGATATTTTTATTTTAATGTATAAAATATTAAACAGTGAATCAAGTAAATGCTAGTCAAGAGGGAAAAGTGTTCCATCCTTGATGCTAAAAAACATTCCTTGATGATGATATACATTTAATTGGGGACAACAAAACAGCTTTTCCAGGTAGGATTCAAGAGCACTCTTCTAAATCCAAGGGAAAAAAAAGTCTATGTTTCACTGACCTAGCAAGAGTTTGATAGAGGTGTAAGTGTGAAACAAGCACCACCTAAGTAAACACCAGTAGCCAAAGAAAAGAAAAAGCACTGAGATGTTATTCCTCAGGCTTTGTCAAAATCTGTATGGAATCTTACAGCAGTCCATGTCATTTTCCCATGTTTCAATTAAAAGCACCAAGCAAGCCCCCACCTGACCATCCCCAACACACACATATTTCATCCAGACTCGGAGAACGCTCTGTCATGATGTTTTAAAATTTGGCAATATAATGTCTATAGAATTCCAGTTCACTTTCATATTGCAAACTGTGATCAAAATATGAGTTTTATTGGGCTTTCTTAGCCAGTGTTTTCACATTGGCACTGCCTAAGGCATGATGTGCCCAAAGCCTTGTGACTGTGGTGACAGGATGTATTTTGGATATGCAGGTCACCCAGGAGCGGGGTTGAAAAGGTGCTGGCTGTGTTGTGATGGGAGGTGTGGAACTGTGGGTGGTCAGGGTGTGACTTCACAGTTCCTCTAAAACTGAGAGCAATCACTAATTTAATGCCACCTCACATTTGGAACAAGCCGAAAACTGAGATTAAAAGAATTTTCAACAATTGGCATTGATGCACAGTAACTTGGCACCAGTGTTAGGTTTAATTTCTTATTCTGCACTTGACTTTAAAAGGAGGTATTGGTAATTGGAAGCTAATCCAAAGGGTGGAGGGGAAACACTTGTGTGGCAATATCAGAGCTGTGATAATACAAAGTGGTTTCTCTTGCCTTAACTAATGCTTCAAACCATGCTTGAAGGCTCTTGCTTGTTTGCTGAGAGATGGTGTATGCGTTGCAGTCTTTGAACAAGAATCCATAAAGTTTCAACTGACCTGGGCAAACACAAGGTTGTCCATATGATCAAATGTGAAGAAACGTGAATAATTAAAAAAAATTAGTTTATTTTAGACGTGCAATCAACAAAGAGACATTTCCATGGACAGAGACAGAAGTGAAAAGCTCAAAACTGGATAATTTCCCAGACAGCCATAGATGAAAGGAGTTTTGTTGGACTTTGCTCTTATTACACACGATCTGCTTGTGGATTTGCCAGTTTTCCAGAAGTCTTTTATGGATCAGAGAAGAAACTCCAATGTGTATTCTAGAGGTCAAGGTTGAAAAAATTACAGTGGCTGTTCATATACTCATCTATGTATTTTGTCTTTCATAGTGGGCATAGATTTGGGAACATAGAAGCTTTTCAAAGCTGATGTCCACATTACAAAAAAAAGAAAAAATATAAAAGCTACTTTAAGAACTTATTGAGAGAGTCAGGTGTGTAGTTATTTTCCTTACTGCTGGTATTGCTGTTACTAGGGGAGAAGGTCTCTAGTTACTGCAGAGATCTTTGGTTCAATCTAATGGACAAGTAAACAACTGCTAATCAGCAAATCTGAAATTTCTGAAATTTTGAGCAGTCTTTGTTGCATTACTCCCCTTCTGGAAAATATTAACACATTTCCTGTGAAAAAGATTTGCTTTGCTCTGGAAGATCTACGTCTATGCTCCAATGATTAGGAGAAATATAAATATTTGAATTTCTACTGATGGGAAAAGGATATAGCATGTCTTACACTCAAAGACAGCTGATTTTTTTAAGGTAGAGACAACTAAGTGTTTTTATGGAATTGAAAAATCAACAGGCAAGGATCTATTCTAGAAATATAGTTCACCTGCAAATCCATGCTGAATTGTTCCTGATCACACAGAGAATGTTTTAATGTCAAAAGGAAAGCACTTGACAGGAGAGAGAAACAATAGATGATGATCAGAGCATGGCTCCACTGCTCATGACAGTCAGAGGAAGATTTTAAGACTATTGAATTATTTTACATTGTTGAATATTCTACAGTGCTAAAAAGTTCAGTCAAGCTAAGACAGAATTAAACTGGAGAAAAGGGAAATTTGGCATTGTAAAACGTGCAGATACTGGGACTGAGAGATCATCTAGCCAAGACTAGGTCACTGGGAGAACAACAAAGTACATCAGGGTTAACGTATCTGTGACTGAATTGCATAAGAGGACGGAAACGTAGCAAATATAGAGAAAAGCTTACAGTGAATGCACATTTTTACATCTGTTAGAGATCGAGGGAGAAACATAAACCTACAGTTCCTTGGCAAGGTGAGATATTTGGAATCTAAAAATTCATGCTACCTTAGGAAACATTCAGTCTTCTACCAGCATGGAGGGGACAGTGGGGACTGGCATGATGGCTTTCACGAATTATTCTTATAAAGATAAGATCAGTTTACAGCTCCTGTTTGCCTAAAAGCAGCCAGTACCACTCTGGATGACAAACAGCAACATTTCTCATGGCTGGGCAGCAGTAGACAACCCTACAAAACTCCTGTGTGGAGATCTTGGAAAGCAGAAATGGATTTCTGTCATTGGACCCGTGTGCGGGTCCTGCCAACGCAAGCTGATAATGGTTCTGGTTTGAGCAGAGGAAATGTGACTCTAACTTCTGGCAAGCCAAATGGAGGAGCCCTTTACAAAGAGAGGTTATTTGATTTGTTTCATTCTGAGAATGGCAACTGATACAAGCTCCTAACTGAAAATGGGAGTTAAAAAACTTCAACTATTCTTCACACAGGTAGCAAAAGAGTGTCTAAATTGAATGTAAATCTCAAGGGTTTATCTAAATGTCTTCAATTTAAGTCTGATTAAGGATTTTTCTAACATAAGGGCTATACTACTGAAAGCTGAAAATTTGTACCTGTGAATTCAGAGAAGCCAGAAAAAGATTTAAAAAAAAACCCGCAATCTTCCTCAGTTTTACTTTGAATGATGGCTGTTTGGTCAAGTCTCTATCAGGTGTTAGAACATTTCATCTTGATTGAAATTAGAAGTTTCTTAATGCCATCATATTCTCATGGAATTTATCTAGATATATTGTTTGAAGTCAC
Source organism: Amblyornis subalaris (assembly GCA_018881555.1). Classification (NCBI taxonomy): domain Eukaryota; kingdom Metazoa; phylum Chordata; class Aves; order Passeriformes; family Ptilonorhynchidae; genus Amblyornis; species Amblyornis subalaris. Next base: position 869,903 of record JACAXG010000117.1, on the reverse strand, counting down.
AGGACATTTGAAAGTTAGAACTGAGACCTTGAACTTGTCTCTCTGTGATTTAAGGGACCAGTGCATAAGGCAGAGCACGTGTTTTGATGTGTTTGTGGTAGGCTTTGTCAAAAAAAAGCAGAAGTATTAAAAGCATTCAGTAGTCTCATGCAGGACGATACTCCATGGCAGCAACCACAGACGAGTGCAGAAAGGCAAACTGCAGTCACAGGAGGCTTTTTCTATTGTTTTTCTGCATTCAAGAACAGTAAGTAGGTCTTCTTCAGAGTGACTCCGACAATTCTGCTCTTAGGTGCACCGAAACTTTCCCAGCACAGCCCCTTCTCAGGTGCTTACAGGGACTTTAATCATTTGGGGCTCAGCTGTATCGCTGGAATATCACCTCATGTCAAGAGACCAAACGGACTGGACACAGCAGTCTCGGACCCAAAAGGATATCTTAAAAAAAAAATTAACAAAATGAAAAGATAAAACAGGATATAAAGACAAAGGTCAAAAAAGGTATATTTTTGGAGGTTGTAATATAACAATTCAGTGTCAGTGAAAGCTGCAAGATCAATGCCAGAATATAGTCTGTGTGGAAGAATTCCAATACATTTGCTTATACACGATGTTTTCCCAGGTGTAAAAGTAGGCATAACATTAATGTACTCTGCAAATATTGATTATAGTACAGAATCACTGGATCTGTGCTCTTCCAAAAGCCTTTTCAAAGGTGTTCCCTTTCTTAAAATAACAAAGGGAAAGGACGCAGTTAAAAATCATGTACCTATTAGATTATTTACTGAAGTGATTACAGTGATCTCTTTCCAATTTATGGTTTTGCATACTATAGGGTGAAAGGGATTATATTTTTGGTTCGTATATTGAATTTCAGGAAATAATTCTGTTTAGGACATACTATCTGCAAAACAATATTTTCCCAACATAAATTATTGAGAGGCAGCTATTCATAGTGGATGATTATTTGAAAAAGAAAGTTTGAAATATTTGATTTTTATATAATACCTTTACACTTCCACATTTTAGAAAATTGTAACATCTTTAGATTCATTAGTGCACAAATCAGTTTAAATATGTTTTTCCTTGAAATTTAGATGAATTAATCCATAATTTAGAGGTGGAATCAAGGAATACAGCACCTCCAGTTTAGACATATTATTTTTTCCTATGTACTAGAATACAGGCAACAGGAGCATTCACATCTGATTCTTGTTGCCATGACAATGGCTTTAGTCCCTCTTTTGTGCTTGGAAGGGCTTGCTTTCTTTCTCCAAGCCTGATGCTCAGCTTGCTTCAAATTTCTTACATGAAGAAAGATAAGATAAGGCTAATAGAAGACTAACAACAAACAAGATAAGAAAAACATGTGTGATTGTAAGGACGCCTTCAAATACAATTGAGGAAAAGTAATGAATGCAGGATTTCTTTAAGCAGAGGCCTACGCATGGCCAAGCTTGTCTGACTAAACATCTCTGTTTTTGTAAGAAAACTAATACAGTTCAGAAGAGGATGTGAGAATTTTGATACAGTTTTCGCCATAATTTTGGACGTGATGAGGTTTGTGTCTGAAGCCAGCAGGCCAAAATAAAATGTCATTTACATTCCTGAAGCTCTAAACTCAGTGTCCTAAAGTTGACACTTCAGACAACGGAGAGATTTGCTATTCCACCTAATTTTCTGCATTGTTCACTATTTAAACATTTGAGTTCAACTGCACAAGCAATCTTCTGGTGCAGTGGGTCATCATCACTGCATCCGGAAAAAACCACTCCCAATTACTCCTGTGCTGGATAGGCCAAGGCTGTATATACAGTTGTGAGTTTAGGACAGAAAGTGTCACCATGGCTTCTTCATCATCTTAAGGCTTTTAACTTCAGAATCCTCTACCTTTTAGCAAGTAGTGAAATATTTCACTGGTAAAAATCCCTGAGTCTTTTCAATAATGGCATTCAACACATGTAACACCTTTACAATCCTCTCGGTAGCAAATAATGGGAATTCTTGCAGATGTGGACCACATCCACGTCTTGCCTATTACCAATTTTCTACTAGCATACAAATATTACTGTCCAACTTTGTATCAGTTGGCAAAACTTGCCTGAGAAAGTTACACAAGTTGAACCACCTGCAAAAAAAAAAACATTCACCTAATTTAGGTACAAATCATTCTAGAAATTGTTTGAGGGTTTAAGAATAATAATCAGTGCTTGCAGCTATCACCATGAGATGTTGGATTCATAGAGAGGATATGCAGCACAAAAGCAATACCATTTACCTTCTGTTCACTTTCAGTAGAAATAGAAGAATCTAGCTTCCAAATCACTTTTATATTGCCATATCTGACTGCCTAGATGCAAAAATACAGCTAAAACCTATAGTTTGCCGTAATAAAGCCAGAAAGGCCTTGTGCATTATGATCATAACCACTTGCATTACTTGCATTATAACAAGTTAGTCCTGGATCACAGAAAGTTGGGAGCATTTGGCACACCTTGTCCTGAAAACCTCTCTGTCATTCGCCGTGTTGGAAAAAACAGCATGTTGGGATGGCTAGTTGCATTTTTCTCTCCAAAATGAAGTCTGTTGTAATCTGTTACAAACTGAGGAGTGGGAACAGGCTGCCCCTCAAAGAAATGACAGGCTGACACTGCTGCTCTTTAGCATGAAGGGTTTCTTGGCTTCTCCTAAATTTAGACCATATTTTTTATCTCTCACAGATCCCAGTCTCTCAAGATGATGCAGTCTCCATTGCTGAATTTTCAAGCAGTGTAAAACTTGTGTGGTGACATTGACAGCTCTGCTGGAGTTGCGCTGTGGGGCTGGGTCATTATACAAGTGGTCTGGGGAGAAAATGTCTGCTTTTCCTTGTCTTAAAGGCTGTGCACTGTGTGGCTTTTTTTCTGGGAAAAGGCTCAGGTCACTTTCCAGAGGGCTCCTTCAGTTTGGTATTAACATCAGTCAGTAACAAGTGTAAATTGTAAGCGTTCACCTATTTCAACCAGTCCTTTGTGATTTTATGATTTTCTAGCTGAAGACTGTCAAGACTGTCTTAACCGGTCTTGAAACAGGTATGTGGTCTTTAATTTCCTCCCCAGATGTCTGCTGGAATTTTTATGGATTCAGATGTGGACACTCTAAGGAGTAGCGTAAACTGCAAAACCCCATAACTCAGTTTAGCTGTCTCATAAACTTATTTCTCACTATTCATTCTGCTTTTCTCTGTGCTGTACAGTGAAACTAATTCTTCTGATCTCGTTTATGAATACCAAAGGAAATCACACTATAAAACTGATCTAGGGTTTTCCAAAGGAATATTTTTTTAGCAGGAAACAATATCTTTCTGGCAAACCATTCCGTTATGCATTAGATGCAGAATACATTTTTAGATTTTTAAATTTATTTTTATTATTTTTTATTATTTATTTTTAGATTTTTCATTTTTGACACAAGTAGTTATAATTATCTAATAAGCATTCTTATATGGTTGTTAATTTATACTAAGACAAGCAAGATAACAGAAATGCCAACAGAAGTTGGTTTCCAGTGGGCCACTAGTGTTAAAGGAGAAAGGATGTCAGACTGTGAATTTTAAGGTTCTTTCCATACATATGAATAAAATACCACCCCTACTCCAATATACAAAGCTCTAACACCTCTGTCAGCCTGTCTGGTACCAGAAACCAACTATGCAGAACTTGGAAAGCACTGATGTTTTTGCAGGTTCAATTGACTCTCCTCTTTTTGGAATATCCTACTTTTTAAAAGCAGATTAGGTTATGACTTTGCAGAAACAGATGTATATTGACACCCATTGCAAACCTTGGTATTTTTTTCCTTATTGCCTTTGTAAATAATATCTATTAATATTAAGCTGTTAGACAGCGAAGCTTTAATTTTTTGTCAGTTTAAGTTAGAATATTGCCAGTTGTAGATGACAAACCACATCTCTTCCTTAGCTGGGAGTACACAGAGTTGCTTTAGAGTTGCAGGGGAAAGGGGGTAATGTTACAAACAAATGTGCATGTGTGGCACAACTGTGGGAGGCATTCTGGCTCAAATGCCTGGGTCAGAGATTCAAATCTGCAAATTTTCCTTCATCCAGATGAATATACAAATGAAATACTGGTCTCATGGATATTTTCCCAAGACTGAAGTTTCAAAATATATAAAATTTAAGAATGTAAAAAACGCCTGGATGTCCCTGCTTCATTTTGTGTTGTGGATGTTGAAAACAGCGAAATACAAAAAACTGTGTGAGCTGGGCTGGAAAGAGCAACCAGTTCTATGGCTCTCAGGAAGGCTTTTATTCAATATTGATATATTATTGAAAAGTCTGTTCTATGACAATTTGTGCTGGCCAGCATGGTGGTGATGGAGGAGTATAGTAAGTAGTACATATATTAGAAAATGAATGTATGCTAAAATAAATTTATAAATGTATTCTACTTGTGTGTATTTACCATGAGACTCTGCTCTCCAGCAGTCCAAGTATCCCTTGGTTATCATCTGCATTTACTGTAATTTTAGCTGAAGTGACAGGGATTGTTGAGATGCGCACTTGTTTCCCAATTGTTATCCAATTTAGGTGGAATGTTTGTGTTATAAGCTCCTGAATGTCTGCATCTGGGACAATGGCAGGAACTGATGATGGGATATTAAGATATATAACGGATAATTCTTATTTACCTTCTACTTGGCTGGTGAGTTGGGTTTTTCTGCCATGCATAAAAGTGACAAAATATGGCTAATCTCTGGTGCCAGAGGCATTCCATCCAGAAGGGCCCAGGGCTCATCACTTACCTTTATTGTTAGATTTGATAGTTTGCTTGAGTTGTGGTGAAAAAGTTCATTCTCTAGCACACTAAAAGGTGGATGACTCCTTCAAGTGGCTTTCTCTGATTTGCTACCAAACACAGTTGATCCTGACTTGCTGGGGACATGATTAATACACAAAAGTGAGTGCTGCATGTCAGCCTGGTATCAGACTTTGATAGAGCCTAGATGGCTGATCCGCTTTTTTCTACAGAGTATGCATAATTTAAAGTTGTCCCCTTGCACTTCAGTTCTTAAATATTTGTTTGAAACTCTCTCTGTCATCAGTACTACAAATGATGCCACACTCTTTTTTTCCTTTCTTTATGTTTTCCTCATTCTTAAATGCTATTTCTTAGTTGCTGTTCGTTTTCCCCTAGTCTTATCCTTGCCATTAGCCTGTTAAAATTTATCAGATCAACAATAAGATCAAGCTATTGAAGATATGCTAGATAGCATCGATAATCACCTGTCTTTTTGGCACAAAATATCTCCCCATATCAATTTTTCTGGAGATTGAGAGCAATCCATAACTCCTAACAAATGTGGTTTAAAAACAGTAAGTCCTGGCTCTAGCTGCGAGATTTTGGGATCTTCCCTGATGTGAGTACCTCCAGAGATGATCACTCAAAGCGAGAAAAGAAAAATAATGAGTGCTCTCTCTTTAGGGATGTACATTCATAACTTACCTTTCTGTCTTTCTTCCTCAGAGTCCTGACTCCACATTATTGGACTGAAAGGAGGTGATTGGGAAAGAGCAGGAGGCTTGGATTGCTCCAGGATGAGAGTGTAAAGGTCTCTGCTCAACAATATCTGTACACTTGTACCCATAGCACAAATGTATATAAATGGATACAAATACAAGGTATGGATTATTTTAACAGTTAGAACAAAGCACAGAGACTGTTGTACATACATCTATCCTCCCATTCCCTGGAAGTTTTACCATCTTCAGATCCTCCAACAGGTGGAATTGTCCAGTCTGTTATAAAAGCTATCACAGTAGCTATCCTCTTTTCCTTTAGAAAACAAAAATAGGATTGCAATAATCTTTCTATTCTGTCACCACTCTTGTCCTTTCATAAGATCTTCTCCTAACTGCTTATTTCTAATGAGAAGTGAAGAAGTTATTTTGATTTCTTTTTCCTTTTCTTTTTCCCCTGTTTCTTTCAACCTGTGTCTGTTTGTCACTAGACAAAACGTGTATGCTCAAAAAGAAAATACCCTAGTACCAAATTAATCATATTCAGAAATTATTACAGGGCAGTTCCATTTCAGTTAGATTCATGACTGGTTATTTCTGAGTTCATCCTTTTAGAGTCATAAATAAGCAATAGTACTTGTCCATGACTGATCTATAACCTAGCAAAATATATCTGCTAATGTTTTTGTAGGCATCTAGCTAGTAATTAGTCTTAGGAAAAGATTTGAAAGAAGAGAAGGGGCAATACCTTATTTATCATGTGAAACATTCATTAGTTTTCCCGAAGGCTTCCTGCATAATTCATGTCAATATTTGCATCACCTGACCAACAGAGAGACTGCAAAGCTAATGGTTGTTATGATGGTGCACTTACTTCCCTGTATGCAGATTAGAGTTTGATGGAATTGATCTCTTTTTATTGCAATTTGTTCAAAAGATCTTCATTTCAACTAACTCTTGTGGTATAAGGAGTTCTCTGGATTGTCTTGAGAAGGGAAACGCCCTTCCCTCATTTTTCTGATTTGGTGTTACTCCTCTGGTATCGAATCTTTCTGATTTGAATATTCTTGGCTTTCAGTAGCTTCAGGCCTGCATGAAGATTAAAATCCTATTGATATTTCCATATTCTTTGGATGTCTCTGAGACTAGAGACTCTTCTGTTAAAGAATTCTGGTGTTTGCTATAACACTTTGTCCAGACTTTAACTAACACTTCAACTATTTCAGTAGACTTCATACTTCAGTATCTTCCCTTAAACATATATTCCTTATTGATATCTAAATGCCTTTAATCAGAAACATATTTTTCATTTTGTGCATAAATATCTACTGAAATTTTTTCTATCATTTTTATGGGTTTCTGTTCTTTCGGTACCACACGTATTACTCAGGATTAGGCATTGCGATATATGTTCTAGAGACAGGACAAATGGACTGGGAAATGAATTTCAGAACATGGAGAGTTATATATATACACAAAATTACGGGCTATAAAGTAGTTATCACTGCAAATGTGCACGTCTCTGAAAATGTCAGTCCTCAGTGGCAGGTAAGAAGAAAATCACAGCATTGGATTTTATTGTTAGAAGGAGAGACAAGGAATAAAAACAAAACGAACCATCCCAAATATACCAGAAAATACTGTTGAGAATTTGCACTAATAAATAGTATGTCCCTGTGCTGAATATTGTCTGCAGTTCTAATTATGTCGTCTTTAAAAGGTTATAGTAGAACTAGAAAAAATCATGGATTCAGAACAGGGATGGTTAGAATGGTTTCCAAATGAGGAAAGAGTGAAAAGCTGGGGCTCTTCAACACGAAATAGGAAATGATGAAATAGCTTCACATAGAGGTCAGATAAATTCAGAAAAGAATCTGGTGGCTGCCAAAAACAAGGGCCTGGGAAAACCTGCAGTTCTGGAAATCCCTAAACCTTTTACTTTTGGAAGTCAGGAGAGTAAAGCTGGGTAAGGATTGCTTTATACTGGTCCTGTAGTAGTGCCCTTCTTAAAAATGATATATTGGCCACTGTTTGTTATACTACATACACTCCAAATCTGACCAATCTGATCAATTATTATGCAAAATTGTTTACACAAAATGTAAATCGTGTATTCCTTTCCCCAGACCAATGTATGACTATTCTTACGAATAGCATCTCTTTATGAAGAATTATGTAGAATAATTCTCAGGCAAGAATCTACTGAAAGGGAGGTTGTAAGAAAATAGGTGCAATTCAGATACACTGATAAAAACTTATAAATAAGCATAAGAGAAGTGGTTTAGAGTAACAAGGCTGCGTATCATATCAGCCGAGCTCATCCAGCTGCCCACTGAAATTTGGAATAAGTACACACAATAGTTTCCAGAACAGAGGTATGACTCCAGATTCTTTTGAATCTTTGGTGTAAAGAAAATAAAATACCTAAAAAATACAGAGAAAAAGCATTTGTGGTCAAGTTTAAAGCCTGGAAGGAAAGAAGCAATGACTACTTTTTACCCCTTCCTCCTTCTGACTATTCATGATTTTAAACTGGGTAACTTGAAAACCATCATCCGAAAGACCAGAAATATGTTTTTCTTGGGTCCTCAGAGATCTCCTGGAGTCTTAGTAGGTAGCTTAAGGTATCTAATTTTTGGCAACAGGGGCAGTTTAGACTAACATAGGATTTCTTCCCTTGTCTGTGCCTTGACATGAACATCTTCCCCTAGCCTGTCTGTAGGTCATGAACCAGGACTTCACGTCTTTTATTCCCATCTGTCCTGAAATCCACACATGTTCCATTCCTTAATAGGTGTGTCTGGTATGTAACCAGGGATAATTAAGCTACTGAGCTGATTCACGTGGTACAGACACCTGGTCACATCAGGATGAGGACAGGAAGAGACGCTTGGAAAAGCAAACGACAGGGAAGAGGCTGCAGTCTCCCCAGGATATCCCCCCCAAGCCTTCCCAAAGCAGTCATCAGGTTTGTGTCCTGTTGTCTTTCCACATGCTTGGAAAGAACAGTGGTGCAGAGTGGGCCAAAAGCCAAGCTGTTTTGGCAGTAGCAGATTATCATGTAATGAAAAGAAATCCATATGGTCTTTTATACATTTCAGCTGGAATGTAGCCACAACCTGATAAAACATGGAATACATGGCCCTGGCACATTGCAACAGCATACTCCTACCCTGTTTGCCAGGGTCATGGATGAAAATATTTAAATACCACCAGTTCTAAAACCAATACTTGAAAAATTCCCTAATTGCCTTTCTCCAGAACACTAGTTCTTTCCTCAGAGCTCCTCACCATCTCCCTTTCAGACAGTTTTTCAATCTTTTTTTTTTAAGTTCATATATTAATTCCCAGTGCTCCCTAACATTGTGTACTTTCAGGCTCTTTAATTTCATCAATTATAGATGTTTATACTCCGATATTTATTTTTCTGTCCCTAACTGATGAGAAAAGCTTCTTTGTGATATGTTAAACCACAAGACTGCTATGCTTCTTGAGCACACACGTCAAGGGATTTAACTAAATTTAATATAACCTGTTAGTAATTGCTAAAAATCTTCACTAGTAAAGTAAAAAAAAGGAAGAGAAAAAATGTCAACCCCCTACTCTTCAGATGAGAGGAAATTCACAAAAAATAGTTCATTATAGTTAATGAAATTATCTGCTTGCCACAAAGTAGTCAAGATTAGGGATTGGGACATCAAAAGCCCAGTGCTCGGAACATTTAAATAATTCTCTGGGTGAACTTGAGTGAACAGAATTTAATCTCTTCCATCCTCCTGCTGGCACATGAAGCTCTGTTGTGTCTTGGGGCGCAAAACAAAGCTGGCAAAGAAGGGAGGGGAGGATTCCATTTCCACCTAACCCAGAGAAACAAACCCATGGCGTCTGCACATGTAAAAAACAGGGTACAAGTGACTGAAGTGATCCTGGTAGGCTTGAAGGGATTTGGATAGTGCACGCCTGGGTGAAAAAAAATCCTTTCAAAATTGGTGCAGTAGTCTGAATTTATGCTATTTCTTAGTCACTGTCTTAGCAGCTATGTTATAGCTCTACATATGGTCAGCAATCTATATTTGTGCTGGAGATGAGAATCTGTAGCCCCTGTGTAGCTGGATTTGTAATAAGATTTGATACTGTTTACCTGATTACTTTCACCTTTATCCCTTCGTTTTGCTGTAGAACGCCAGAATACTTAATATGATTTTTGTGTCTGGCAACCCTTTTACTGAAGATCTGTTGAAAGTCAGTGGAAGTTAAATGCAAAAACTGCAACTGTATTCTGAATGACTGAATAGTTCTCACCTGTGCTTTACAGAGCAAAATTCCTTTGGAAAGATGTAGGTCTTGAACTAGGGCACTAACACAGGGTGATTTCATCATGTATTCCCAAAAGGCCTCAGGTGAAGTTCAGACACATTTCAAGTAATTGTATAGCACAGATACTTGGTTAAAATATAACTCCTGTAGCAAATAAACAGATCACAGACCTTTACATCTATTCTTTTTGTGTGCCTTCTACAGAGAAACAATCCTTTGTTGTTGGTTTTCTATCCCTTTTTGCCAGAAGCTTGGACCTTCCAACCTGAGTGATGTGTTTTAACCTACTTTAATGCAGCACATGGGAACACAATTCCTACAGCTAGGAGGGAAAAATTTTGTATTGATGGAGATGTTTGTTTGGGTTTTCTCTTTTATTCACAGCAAACAGGGTAGAAGTCTGCATGCTTATAAATAAAACTGACTTCTGTGTATTTCTGAGAAGAAGCTGCCATACAGATTTTGAAAATATCACCATTTGATAAATGGGCAACATAAGCACAAATATTAGCTTAAATTTTCCCATTAGGAAGACTTCAACAAAATTAAGTTTAATTTTCCCATTAGGAAGAGAAGAAAAATTTCAAGACTGGCTATACCTTAAACAATCAGTTCATGGAGACTAATTGAAGAAGGGAACACCTTGTAAATAAAATTCATACAAGAAAGGAAGCAGTTTAGTCTTTATAGTGATGTTTCTGTTCGATATCATTCAAATATTGTCAATCATTTAATAAAGAACTTCAAGGCCCAGTCAGAAATTCACGGAATAATGAATGGCTTTGTGTTAAACACTGAACACAAAAAAGCACCTCTTTCTGTGCACATATGTATAAACACATAGACATGCAGTTATAAGCAAAACCATGCCAGAACCTTCTCAGCTTTGGCTGGTAGTTGTGCAGTTTGTGCTGAAAATAGTGCCATGAAAACTGGGGGATTCTTCTGTGCATACATGGAAGTCTTCAAATTAGAGTGCAAGTTATTGGCAAAATCTAAACTGAACATTTTGTAGGAGGAATGTGTAGGAGTCTGGTTGCATCTTAGCTTACATAAAGAGTGATCATTTTTTATTAAGAGCTTTTTCTTCTAAGGTTTGAACAGAAAATCAGTTTATGTTCTGCTCCAATTCATAGAAATGAATTTTAAAATCAGAATCCTAACTCTAAAAATTTGCCAATATTTTGTGTAAGAAGGTAAAAAGATTATTTTTAAAGCAGAAATGTTTTACATTAAAGAACACGCTTGTACAAAAAGTAGATTCTTACACAGAGGTTTTCTGAAACAAAAATATAGGTACTTCTCATGGACTAGACTATTTTTTAAGAGCAGATATATTGCCTGATAAGGACATGTGAACCTAATTTTTTCTATCTTTTGTAAAGGACTTTCTCCAGCAGAGTGAGTCAATGGCTTTCTTAGCCCCGAAATAAATGATTTAAAAAGATATTCTAGTATACCAGAATATAGAAACTAGAAACTAGAAATCAAATTTCACTGATTTTAGCTTGACATTTAAGCAATAATTTGGAATTTACAGAAAAACTTGTCTCATAGCTTATTAAAGGGGATAATATTCCCTGGATCTTTGTTAATGAAATGACTCATTCAAGAGAAGAAAGCTGTCTTCTTATTTCCACCAGCATTTGAAATACAGAAATACGGTCAAAAAGACTTCTGGAGGAAGAATATTTTTTTTCTTCAATTCAGCAACCTAGGTAATATATAATTCTTTTCCTACCTATCAGCTTCCAGCCTGGAAGGAAGCAGACAATTTGTATTTATTTTTATCTAATGATGGTTGTTTAGCATGTTGGTTTTTTTTTTTTTTTAATAAAGCTGTTTGTTTTTATTGTATATGCAAAACCACAGAACAAGAGACCGAAGAGATCATGCTCTGCAGAAAAATATGTTGGACATGTTTTCTCCTTGTGAATGTCCTGATGTGGGTTGCTGATGTCCCAGCTGAGATCCTGCCCTGCTGCACCCAGCAGGGAAGAAGCCTGGGAAATTTCTGAGCCTTTTAGTGCCCGGCACTGAGATAGGTGTAGCACTAGCTGATATCCTTGCCTGGAGATGGTAACTTGCTCTCCACCACCCCTTTCAAAGCTAACGTGTTTCTACCCCAGCAAGGGGACTGGCTGCGTCCACAGCTGGGAGGTTTGAGTGCAGAAATTTTCATCCTGGTTCCAGATGTGAAGCTTAGCCCACGGAGGACAGAGTGCTGGAAACACTGGCAAGGTGCTGAATCCCAGAACAAAAGACTGAATTGTTCAATAATCATAAAGTGCATGGAGGTAGAAGGATGGAGAAATTGTACTGTTGATGTACTTTGTATCTGCAAGAATTAGAAGATATTTTGATCATTAATCGTATTTCTACTAATGGCTAACTCTGATACAGAGCAGTTAAATCAGACAGGAAGCCATTGAAAAAATTCAAGGAGTATTTTTAAATTTCATGTAACAGTAAAGACTTTGGGGGTGTTGAATTTAAAAAGAACGAAACTACAAAGAGCCAGTGACTTCATCTAAGAACTAAAAGATGACCAATAACCTAGAAAGAGGACCCAACCTTGATTAGATCTGGTTCAAAAGGACTGGGGGAGGGGAAAGGGAGTCAAAGAAAACCCAAAAAACTAAGTCTGATTTTTTTGACAAAGAAATTGGGCAGGCATCAGAAACAGTTCAGACCAGAATGAAGTATATATGATGTGGGCATCACTCCAGAGCAACAAGAATTGTTTAAATAAATAAATGAATCTGAAATATCTCATGCAAATGAACCTAATTTAGAAAGACAAAGCTCTAACAACTGCTCAGTAGCATCTCGGAGCCAAGACAATTCTCAGCTTGTATATAAATTTTGCAAGAAATAAAATGACATCATTTTGTAAGAGTTTGTAAGGGTTTGCATAATATGCACAACATTGGGAAAAGTGCCAATAACACCACAGTCAAATTCTCCATTAAAACCTGAAAGGAAATAGACTTACATGATTTTAAGCTGGACACTGATGTACAGAAGAGTATGCTGCCAGAAGAGGTACTTATTAGTAATAATGACAAAAACAGGCATGGGTATTGCACAGCTAATTCTATAAAGGAAGCACACAAAGGATAAAAATCTCCCCAAGAGAAGAAAGCCTAGGAGTGGCACAGAGTACAGTGGTTGCCAGCAGTGGTACTTTTGCTCCAGCAAATTTCCCTTGGAGTAATATGCTTTATAAGAAGTGTGCCTAATCTAGCTGCTCAGCACAGTGATCTGAGAGTGCTGCTCTGGACTGTGAACACTAAATGAAAACCTCACCACAGAATAAAACAAGCTGAAGAAGTTAGTTGAGGAAGCAGCAGTGGTCAGGAACACCACCAGGAAAAACAATTTCAGTTATCTACAGATGACTCCAAAGGGAGTATTAGCACAATCCTCTTTTCAGCAGTGTGAAAAATGCTGCTTAAAACTGCAGACCGTTTGTCTGTGTGTGAGGCAAGCAACAGAAATGAAGCATCTTAATGCAGAGGAACTCTCTAAATACATAAGGCTTTCAGCCTATATGGGAGGCAAACACTACCCAAAATGGAACAAATATCTCAAACTATTATTGCCAGCAGGGCTCTCGGAGACTGGCACTCTTACCCTTCTTTATTTGTTCCCCTAGAGAAAATGAAAAGGGTTTGTTGTTGTTTATTTTTCCATCTTCACAGGCTGATCAGGATTCTTAACATCAATGAGTACAAAAACATTCAATACACAAGAGGTTCCCAACTCATTTGTAGACAATTTCCATCTCTGAAAATTCTTCCTGGTTCATGGTATGTCATTTACTGTAAATATTATCATTTAAAATATCAGAAAGGATACAAGACACTTGGGAGGAGCTGGAGACCTTCAGGAGTATGAGTCATATAGTGGAGAAAAACCCAAACACAATACTGATTGACTTGCTTAGTGGAAATCAAAAAGACCCCATAACCTTAGTCTCACTGACTTGACATTGCACTGGGAAATCATCCTCTACAGTAAAGCAAATATAAATTTATTCAGATTTAGTGTTTCACATTTCTGTGTGAAAATACCACACCAGTAACTGGGAGAAGACAAAGCACAGCTCACTGTCTACAGAACTCCTCACAGCAAAGATCCAGTTTGTCAGCCCAGCAGTGGTTAAATTCATGCCTGTGTCTTCAGCTACCAAATTATTTGAAACTTGGAAGCACAGGACACCAGTGAGCAGTGTGCAACACCTGATTTCTTCTGAGAAGAGAAAAAAAGCTTATTTTGTCAGCAAATATCATAAAGCACTTTCAGAAATGTCTATAGAAACTGGGAGAAATCTTAGCCAATGAAACTATAATCTGGAATCACACGAAGAAGGAGACAAATGCTTCTCTGGGTGAGGAACACAACCATTCCAATGAAATCAGGCACAAATTGCTCTGTGTTAAAAGTGCACTGTGCATGAATCTATGCAGCCAGAATTAAAGTGACTGGCACGCTTTAGGATATACATCTGCCAGCACCGAACCAGGCAGTTTTGGAAGCAGTGTAGGGGAGCAGTAGACTCAGATTTCAGGGCGAAGACAGTCACATTTTGAGCAGGTCGCTCAAATTACTGACAGGCTTGCTCAGAAGGGAAAAATCTCATAACAGAACCAGGTAGATTAAGGCTTGTATGGGCAGGTCTCCGTGTACTGCAATCACATCTTCAAATTCAGTGTAGGCATAGGATAAATGTATAATTGTATAAAGGCATTAAATGAAAGCACCTAGTTCGAGACATAGGAGATAGTAAGAAAAGCCTGAACAAATAAAAGCAGTAGGGTGATGCAAGAAGGGATTAGGGTCTGGATGTAGGCAGGATCAAAAAGTGCAGTGATTTAAAAGGAAGGGGAAGGCAGAACAAAATGTTTTGAAAGAAAAAAGCTGGTGCAAACTTCAAAAAGACACGGTCAAATCAGGTTTTTGCTGTACAAGAGGTTTTTCGGGTTTTTTTAAAATGTGGACTTGAAGGAAACAAGTGTAGATAACCACATGAGCTCTTAGTAATGGGACTGTGACCAAGCTGTGTGGCGTGAAAAACTGACTCTGAACTTTCTTTGGACACAATCTCTTCATTCAAAATCCTTTGTCTAAAAGCCTGTGGGTTTCCACAAAAATGAGAAGACTTCTAGGATAAATATATTTGACTTTTTACTTTACAAGAATTTCTTCCTTTATCCTAACCCAAAAGACAAGATGGGTCCAGAACTTTATTCGTGTGTAATAACGAGTAAAAAAAGAATAAAGTGCCCATCTCAGGCTTGTGCAATGCTGGTAAGATGAAGAATTCGTAGAGGAATACTGTCAAATGGAGCAAGGTCAAAAATATAAAGCTTTCAATAGTCTCAAAAGAGTCCAAAATTTTATCCACCACTTCCCCTGGCTGCTTGACATTTTAATGGTAAAAAATCTATATCTAGTTTCCAGGTGCATATTCTAGAGGGAAAAAATGGACATGCTGGTTTGACCAGAGTAAAAGCTTATGAAGAGCACAGCTTCTCAGGGAATGTACACACTATTGTATAGAAAAGCCCACAGAAATAAGAAGAAGCAATTGTATGAATCAAAAGGAAAAGTGGGCCTGTGCATTTTGATAACTACAGTTATCAGTACAGGACACAACAAATTGAAGTGAAACCTTATGAAGAAATCAGAATCTTATCAAAACCTTTCTTTCAGATCTTATGTATACATAAATGCAATGTGTTTCTTTCTCCATCTGAATGGATGCTAATCAGCAGAGCTTTGAAAAACAAAATTTCTGTGAGTAGCTTAAATTCATCCATACTCATTAGATGCTCAATTAGGTGAAACAAACTTTTCATCATATGTCAGGGGTTTAATTTAATTTGCCCAGGATAAGCACTTAACCATATCCATAAAGCTCTGATCTTTATTTTTTTTTTTCAGATTACTTCACGATAGCGAAGCAAAAATTATTAAATACCGGAAATCTATAGGCAGACTAAAATGCAATGTTATTTCTCCTAGGTCTAAGGGTATTTACTTGAGGTACTTCTGTAAAAAAAATTTAAAAATCATTAAAGTCCATGCTATACAGTTGCTCATTGAAGTAAACTTTCATCAATAATAGGGTAATTTAACCTTCCACTTGCTTTGTGGAGTGTACTTTGGTTGTATTATGATATTTCAGGAAGAATGATCTCTTAAACATGATGACTCAGAGGACTTTTTCCATAATTGAAAATCAAAGATTAACAAACAATTTCTTTACAAAGGGGCGGATACTCAGTTTCACTCCCTAAAGGCATGGGAAGATTTATTTTTTTTTTTTTAGAAATGGAATGTTTTTAATGGCCTCAATTATGTTTGTTTGCAGCATCAAGACTGATGAATTAAATCAAACTTTGATGAGAAGAAGCCTTGCTAAGCTAAAGCAGGCAACTACTCTCGGGGTTTTTTTGCTTCCTCTGAAAACTAAAATCAACTTAGAAAATGAGAACCAAGCAGCTTCAAATAACACTGTTCCTACTTGAAAGATGGTTTCAAAATTCAACAATTTCTCATGTGATTATGGAAAAGTCCTAATTGGAACCTATATTTAGAAACACTTGGAAAGTTTGGCTACTTTATTTTATGTCCTTCTATGAAAACATTGTATCAAAATGAGTTTTCACTACTAGATGGATAACAGCTAAAAAATTTTAGACAAGACTCCTGTAGCTGATCAATATCCAGGGTTAGATAATTTAAAATAGTTTTGTCAAACTCTTTTTGACCAATACGACCCAAGTGACCTCAGAAGCAACATGGTATTTACATGTCTGAAGTTACTGCTATTAAATGACTTGCAGTTCCTCTAAGAGAGATTTGATGATCTGCCGTCTTAAAATTAAGCTTCAGCTGAGTCATTTTTATCATGATATTAATTTTCTTGCCCCAGCTGCCGAGGTACTGGATGTAGTATAGCCAACCAAGAAAAATCTTCTCTCTTGCCACTTAATTTTCTTAATAGGATTCACTAGGCTTGTCTTGAGGCTGGAAAGGGTGGTCAAACACTCAACCAGTCTGCTCAGGGAAGAGATGGTGCCACCATTCCTGGAGGTGTTCAAAAGATCCATAGATGTGGCACATTGGGACACAGTTTTGGCAGTATTAGGCTAGTGGTTGGGTCTTGACCTTAAAGGTCTTTTTCAACCTAAATGATTTTATGATCCTGTGATCCTATGATTCTGTGCTCTGTACACTGCAATCAGCCCGGGGAGATCACTGGCTTACAATGTAGTCTTTTTTTTTTTTTTTTCCCCAAATACTGGAAAATATTCAGGCTATTAATTACATTTGTAGGCATAGTTAACTTAATTATGTAGGGGTAATCAAGCTTCTTGCTTCAGGGTGTAAACTAATTACCGCAAGGGACATCTACATTTCATGGATGGCACTGCAAATCTGGAAAGTGCATATAAAGCTCTTCCTTTTCTTTTCAGATACACTGTTAATCACTAATTGCACCAGAAACTGACATTTCTTGTGTGAAAAACTTTATTGCATGTAAATTACATGGAAGCATGGTCTATTCTGTTGTTGAACAAATGAAATAGTCCCATCATGTGTAGATGAATTTATTCTAATTCAGGAGGGAAGAAAAGCTGATAAAATGAACAAATATAATGGTCTAGTGCTGTACAAAGCTGTTACCACAATTTAATTGATACCTTATCAATCTTAAACATCTTACGAATGTAGAAATTCATGCTCTCCATACTGAACCGAGAAGAGACAACACTCTTCTGCTAAACAATCTGAATGTTTGCAGCCTTGACAGGACAGTGCTGCAAAGTCAGGTCCTTCTACAGAGATCAGATAAGGCAAATACAGTGTCTTCTGGTGTAAAGTTGTATCATGTTGTGGAGAATTTTTCAGAGTTAATGAAGATTCATGAGAAACAGTGTATTCTGTAAAAAGGCTATTTCTTGCAGAAGAGTACGAAGAACCCAAAGAGTGGGTTATCTCTCCAAAATTATGGTGATGATAATGATGATGGTGATGATGGTGATGATGATGACCTTTCAGTTGTCCCAACAGGCTTTCTAATATCTTGTTCTTTCTCTGTGTTCTTTTTTTGTTCTCAGACTTATCAATTCTTAAGGGTTTGACTACCTAGGAACTGAGCAATATTAAACAACACACTCACAAACCTTCCCTCCTGCTAGTAGTATAGTTTTTCAGAAGAATGAAAATTAAAATGTCATTGAAGAAGTGAATAGCTTGTGAAATGACAGTGATCAGAATTAGGGCGAATGGTTACAAAGTAAAAAATTGGACTGAGAATTGAATTTGGGGTTTTTGTGAAATTACTAAACATCTCTTTATATCACTGTGCTCTGCAAAACAAAAAGTTCATATTTATTGAGTTTGTGAGTTTCAGTTCATTAGTGTTTATCAGTGTTTTGAGACACACCAACTGAAAATGTTTTGAATGCAAAAAATGTATATTGTTATAAAGGTCTTCAGAAATCATTTCAAGATGCATATTAAATTTGTAATGAAATACAAAATTATGTGCCTCTCTGTGATGAGAGAAGAACCCAGACCCTAGGAAAAGTAATAGAATTTAATAAACTTGATGGCTGCAAGTTACCCAGCAGGTGACACTGTTATAATTATCATTTTCAAAGAAGCTACTCAATAAGATTCAGCATTCTTCCTGTTTGAAAAGTAATTGCTGAGATTCTGTCTGTCAAAAGTCATTATATGGTGCCAAAACCTTTAATGCATGTTCAGCTTTTAATTGAGCTTTAACTCTGCTTGCCTTGGCAAGATTTACAAAGGTTGCCAAGGCAAAGGTTAAATAAGTCCAACAGGGTGATGAAGCCAGAGACTTGGCTGCAGTCACAGAGGGCTCAGCGAGATGCAAGACCAGATACAGGGCTGCACACCCAATGTCTCTCTTGAATGGGAACCCAGAGCAAGTCTGTCAGCAAGGCTGATCCCCGATCAGATCTCAGAAACACAGCACCTTCATTTGAAGTTACAAGGACAAATATCACAAGCCACACATGCAGGAGTGGAATGCCTCTGCTGTCAATGTCAGAACAAGGCACTCGAAGATAATCACCTGACTGGTGCTTGAAGCATCTGTTCTTGTGAGCAATTACTCAGCTCCAGACAGGCACTGGAATCAATGACTCCCTTATGTCTAAAAAAGACCTACCGCTTTAGGTGCGTAGGAACATCCATCTCCTCTAAAAGATTGAGCTGATTCACAAAATGGTACTTATGAAAAGGGCAGAAATAACATCCGTTATACTTATTTTCAGCAGAGCAGACTCTGTTTATAATGCTGGACTTGGTTTTTCTACCTGGTCACAGACGTTCCGCAGGCTTGCCAGATCAGCCAGCATTTTCACGTTTTACGTCTGAATTCCTTATTTTCCTTCTATTCACAGAAAACTAACAAAAGATCTCCCTCTGTCTCGGAGTGATTCATTATGATCGTCTATCCCACGATCCTCTGCTTATGCCCAAAAATGGTTCCTGTGCCTTGAAATCCGGCGATTGGCGGGGGGAGGGGCCGAGCGGGGGAGGGGAGGATTCCCGCTCTTCCTGGACGGGTGGGTTTGAAGCCTCGCTGCCCAGGCTTTCCACGGCGCTGCGTGCAGCGTGGTTTCTGCTTGGCTGGCTTGGGTTGGTTCTGACAGTGGGACTCATTTCAAAAACAGCCTCATCGACACCTGGGCTAGGGAACGTGGCGCTGAGTGGGTGTACCATACTCCTTACCGTGCACCGGCTGCCGGGAAAGCTGGGCGGTGCGATGGGTTGCTAAAAACCACCTCGAAGGCACTGGGTGGGGGGACTTTCAGAAACTGGGAGCTGCATTTAGCGAAAGCTACGTGGTTGGTCAACACCCGAGGCTGCACTAACCGAGCTGGCCCTG
Organism: Amblyornis subalaris; assembly: GCA_018881555.1. NCBI lineage: Eukaryota > Metazoa > Chordata > Aves > Passeriformes > Ptilonorhynchidae > Amblyornis > Amblyornis subalaris. Next base: position 850,131 of record JACAXG010000117.1, on the reverse strand, counting down.
CCCAATCCGAACACCTCCGTGCAGCGGGCGGAGACTTCCAGTGGTACGTAGGAGGGGTATGTTAGGGAAGACTGTTTGGATGGAGCCTACCTCAAGCAAAGACAAACCCATCCGTGGGGTTGTCTTTGCTCGGGGAACCTGGTTGCACCTGGTGGGTGATGCCGAGGGGTGGGGAGACAAATTGTGTGCCTCAGGGGAGTTTGATTTTGGGTGAGAACAGCTCATAACGTTGGAATGCCTATGTACCACTGACTGCTGAATGTCACCGCCACTATTTGTATATGGTTACACATATATATGTTTAGATATGTCTGTTTAGAGTTAAAATGTATCAAGTTGGGCATCAAGCAGACAATGTGAAATAAGGCGTGGAATGTCTTGGAGTGATTTATTATGACAGTCTATTCCATGATCCTCTGCTTATGCCCAAAAATGGTTCCTAAACCTTTAAATCTGGAGACCCCGGGAGGGGGGAAGGGGCAGGCCAAGTCGGGGAGGGGAGGTTTCCTGCTTTTCCTGGGCGGGTGGGTTTGAAGCCTCGCTGCCCAGGCTTTCCGTGGCGCTGGGCAGCGTGGTTTGCTCTGCTTGGCTGACTTGCGTTTTGGCCCAGGCAAGAAACTTTTCCTTTCCCTCACTTGGAGAAGCTGGAGTAGCATCTTTTGGCTGCTTTGAGCTGAACTGAACAAGCTGCTGCTCCCCGATCCGCGGGAGCGGGACCTGTCGGGAAGTGGAGCCACTCTCTTCCAGCCCAAGCCTCGGGGAGCCAAGCCAGGGAGAGAGAGCACACCAAAGGCTCCAGCCCTGCAGTTTCCTCTGCCGTGACTGCCGTGGGGAAGAGGTCGACACCAGGTAGCCGCTGGGTTTTCCCCCTCTGCTGCTGGAATTGCCCCGCGGAGGTTCTGCTGCCCTCAGCGTGAGAGCTGGAGCCGTCTCAGACCACGTGTCAGGAAAGGGGTGTTCCCTCCAGCACCGGCCCCATTCTCCAGACATTTTTCTGGGGTCTTTGTTCCTCTGTGTGTGTGGGGGGGGGGGGGGACGTGGGTTCTCATGGTTTCGTGCTTAACAGTTATTTATTTTTTTTTTTCCCCTTGCCTTGTGGGTGGGCATTCTGTTTGTTAATAAACCTTGGGTTTTTTCACTTTCATCTATTAGCATTCAGTCCCTATTGGTAGAACAAGACTGTTGGAACCCTCTTGGAGAAGAGTACTTGTTCCAGAGAGTCCTCTCTTAAATTTCTCTCAAAACTGAGACACCTGCCAATGTCATGGCCATGACTGCTTTCTCACCTGTGGAGATTGGACAGTGGATTCAGCCACTATTTCTATTAAACCAATAATTGGGGAACAGAAGCGGGAAAAATGCAGTGCTTTTGTTTTCTTTGATCTTTCATAGAGAATTACAGGTATTCGACGTGTCTATCAGCAAATGACCCATTGGTCAATCTAGAAAAGCTTTTTGAAAGGTTTGGGAACCTGTGATAATGCAGAATTTGAGAGGGCAGAGGTCCTCCTGTGACTAAGTTCTTTTAGATACTCTCCAATATAAATACCGGGTCAATTTTCTGTTTGTAAAATCCTTAACTCATGGTCAAGAGTTTTGAAAACATTTTGACTCCAAATATAGCAAAGCGTAGCCCAGTCTTCATCTTTGTTGTCTTGTGCTCTATGGTTAAATTGAGCTGCTCAATTCATCCCATCTTATTTTTGGAGGAAAAGCTGATAAGCTTTGCAAAACCTGCTTAGACTATTATGTTTCTTCTAATATGCATTGCACACAAGTGTTAACAGGGTTGTTGACCCATAATTCTTTCTTCATCAAAGGCTGATCAGAATTTAATTCTAGCAGTTTTGAAGGGACAAGGGCTTAGGCCCATAAGTATGTAGATAGATAAAAACAGTGCTGTTTCAGCTCCATTGTTAACGTAAGAAAAATGACCCATTTTGTCTCTTAAGATAATTAAGTCTCACAATATATTTATTTCAAGATTTAGGTGCTATTGGAAATAATAAGAAATCACCCAACAACTGTTAGTAAGCCTTTGCTCATATCCAACAAGCTTATTAATCTTTTGTAATCTTCTTCTCTATATCTTGCACAGGAAACCTAAAGCAGGTTTTTTTGGGAAAAGTTAAAGAAGTTTAAAAAAAATTATCAGATATGTCTTGAAGAACAAGTAATACTGACAGATATTAATTGTAAGAATGCTTTGTTATATTGACCTATCTCCACCTCTTATGATAATTTTCGGAAATACTATTTTATATTCGTGATACGTATTAACACGTTGCTCAGGAAGCTGGCCCATCATCCAGAAAGAGAAGGGGTGAGGAGAAACTGAAGAGAAAATGAAGCTGACATGGAGGAATCTACGTTGGTTAAAGGATTTCCACATTGAGGGCCAGAGCAGAGCACACGAAATGCCTGTGGGGGAGTGGCTCATCCTATGGGTCGTCCAATGGGTGAGATGAACAGGAGTTGTGGACAGAGAAACATGAAGCACTGGGAGACCCAGTGACCATCCTGAAGAGCTAAAATAAGGAAGGATATTAATTAAGGAAAATAAGGGCTAAGAACAGAAAAGTCATGAATGGTGTTTGACAGAAAGTCAAAGAAAACCTAAAGACTGAGGGAATATTAGAAAGGAGAACTGCAGCAAAGACAAGTTAAAGCAGCACATTATGAAGACTATAATTAAATAATAGCTTTTTTGGGGTGAGCTTAAATCCAAGAGTTGCCATTATTTCAGAATAAGGGGATGAAGGAATGTGCAGGCCAAGGAATGGACTGATCATTGACTTGAAGGCTGCCATCACCATAGATGAATTCAACAAACTATTAGAAAAGATTTCTTCCAGGAACCTGAAGAGCTTAGCTCCAGAAAACAGGTTGGTGCTGGGTACACGTAATATGAGAACACATGGAGGAAAGTGGCTTTGAGGCAGCTGCTCTAATAAGGGGAGAACCCACCAAGCCAGGGGTGACAACGTAGGGAAAGAGGTGAAGATGCCCAGTGTCTGAATTATTCTCTGAATAAGAAAAATTGAGGTCACCTCCATGTCAGCGTGTGTGACACAGTGATGCAGGAATGGCAGTAGCAACAAAGACAGAGATGAAGGGTCATGAATGTCCCAGCTATTCAGAAACAGCAACTAGGAATCGTGTTAGAAGTGGAGTGTACACTCCAAAAACTCAGAGAGAAGAGTACAGGACAAAATGCAAAAGGGATGAAGAAAATAAAGAAGGCAACTGCATGGAGGAGGGATATGGTGGCAGCAAGCAGAGATGTAATAAACTCAATTTTGGGACAGTGCCAGCCCAGGAAATGAGAAAGAGCCACGGGAGGGTGTGCAGGTGATATCTGGAACCTGTTAGTGTTTGAAAAGGGAAACTGGAATGCAGGGGAGAAAAGGAACTGTGAACTTTGAAAGCAGCAAGGATCAGAAATGAAAGAAAAAAATGGAACAAATGACGAGAGACTGGTGAGAGGCACGGGTGAACTGCAGAGAATATTTAAATAACCCTCTGAGTAGTATTTTAAAAATGCTATAAAGTCAGCATCTGTGGAAGCTTAGCACTCTTTTCCTATCCTCAGCCAGGCAGCTTATGCCTTGTTCCATGCTGCTGGAGTCATCTCTCTCCTTCCAGTGTGACATTATATACTCTTGCAATTGCTTCTTAATCTTCCTCAGGTTTAGCTTTTAGCATGATGCTCAAAGGCATGCATTTATGCAATGTAAAATTTCTTCTTGATCTGGATTTTAAAAATTCAAAGATCCGTAACACGACCTAGACAAAATAAAAAGTTTCTCATTTTCTGCTGAATTGTTGTTTCCAGAAATCTGGTTTTATGAGGTATTTTTAACAGATAATTTAGAAAATTATGTGTATCCTTGGGGATTCAGGGAAAAATTATCATCATAGCAGGCTGTCTGACACTAATTTGCACTTCAGCCAGCAAATTCAGTTAAATTTTTTTCATATGTTAAATTTTTCTATATAACCCAATATAACAAGCTTTCAAGCTTTACTTTCAAGATGTGGATTTAAATTAAGAAGTTCTGTTTTCTTTTATTCTGGATTGTTCCCCCCCCCCGCTTTTGTTTGTTTGTTTGTTTGTTTGTTTATTCTTCTCATGGTGCACAGTCTTGGGCATTTCTGAGCATGCAGGAAACTGGAATTGGCTGTTCTGTACACCACATTCAGATCATCATACAGACATCCCACTGTAAATGGCTAGGGTAAAATAAAATAATTAAGATATGAAGCCACATAAAGTATGTTTTCCGTTAATCATGCCCATCTTACCCAGTACAGCATTTTAGCAATGAGTCATTGTAATTAATTGACTGTACCATAAATGTACTATAAATTGAGCATGGTGATAACACTCTTTGGCTCTGAAAGCAGTGGCAGAATGATGTCAGCATAAAAATCAGGTTTTACATCTTCGACTGCAGATGCTTTAAGGCAGTGGATGCCTTTTGGGTGTGACTCTGAAGGACAGTAGTTCAGAGCACACGGTCCCAGCTGCCAGCTCGGTGCCTGATGGACTGCCAACAGAGCACAGCAGAGTGTTCATGAGCTTTGGCACAGTCTTGATCTGAAGGGACTGTACAAGTTGTTTCTGAAGTTCTTTTATGTCACATTTGCCCAGGACATGCTGGGCATGATGCAGACATGGCCTTAGGTCTATACTGACAAAATGTTTTCCCTCCATATTTAATTTCTAAATATAGCTGTGGCTGCAAGAAATGAGGCACAAAAAATCCTTTAGGGTGGTGGCTGGGCTATGATTTATTTATTTTTGTGACCTCAGAGCAATCTAAGACTCTGAATTTCAAAGCTCTTCTTTCCTCTGTTATCTCTGTAATTTGGCCTGAGATACTAATAAATTTTGCCATGTGCAATCGCAGTTCCTGAAAATGTTCACATTTGCAAGGGGCTAGTAACCATCCAGCAATCGTAATAGCTGAGCCTGTAAAAGGCAGGATCTTAAACTCCAGATGCCCAGTGCATAGTTCTGCTCCAACTTTTATAGGAAGTTACACTGACATTTTGTAAGTGAAATTTCACATGCATTTTGGCTTCAGACAATTTTCAGTCAATATGGCAGTTCTCCAAAGTATCTTATGTAATTTTTGTCATGTCGTACACTAATACTTAAGTCTTTTACCACGAAGAATTGCAACTTATAAGCAGCCTGGAACCTTGGAATTCTGCATACAGAAACTGAATTCATTGACAGAGTCCTTTGTTTTGTACAGCCATTACACATGAACAATAAGTTGTTGTTCATGTTGTTGAATATTCATTTCAAAACCGACTTAAGATTCTAGATAGCATGGTTGTTTAATGAGAGCCTAGAAATCATCATGAGGGTATGTTCCAATTTTAGTTTCAAATGCACCACTATACAACTTCCAGTCTATACCTCACACACACACTTCTTAATTTCTCTGAGCTATATTTTTAATTAAGAGTGAGGAAAAAAGGGGGTTTTTAAAATGTACTTTACAGGCTTTCATACCTATTCTGAATGTCTCAAACCCGCAAATTAAGCAACACCAAATCTTACACTGTTATTCATGTATTAAATGAGTTATTAAAAATGTTAATGAATGGCCCCAGTGTGAAAATTGTGATGTTTTGTCACTTTGTGAATGTAATTTTTTCATATTGAATAAACTGTGTAAGAAAGCTTGAATAGCACATAGTAGGAAGTCCAAAACGTGTTATTTTTTTTATTACAAAGTCTGACACAAAGCTCAGTAAGCAGAATGAATCTTCCTACTGTTTTCAATGAGGTCTAGATGAAGTTTTATGATGACATTCTGTTTTGAAGCTGTGATTGTTCATTCTTTATGATGAATGAGAGACACATACTAATGAATCACCCTCTTGAATGCTAGTGCTGTGTTTAAATAGAGGGCAATTATTGCCACCTTTACAAACTGATTCTTTCTCCCTCTCTCATTCAAATAAACTTTATTCTACCAACCATAGGAAACAGAGAGTAAAATCATGGTAGGCATGGTATTATTCTCGTCTAGTTTTTTTTGCTTAATGTGGCCTTAAACATTTTTATTCAATCTATGATAAGCATCTCATACCTCAGAATGTATTTTCTCCACAGAAGATGAAGAAACGTGGATTCTCACTGAAAAAATAGAAATACTTTCTTATGATCAAAACAGAGAAAGGTGCCTTCCCACCAAGCAAACAGTGTAATCTCAAGGACATCATCTAATAACATCTGTACTGGATTTCTGAAATCTGTTCTGATGACACTGACAACACTCCCTGGTGTCCACCCCTCACTCCTCATAAATAAGCTGCAGAAGAAGAGCACTCAAATGCCTGGGAAGCCTGGGGCTGGCACAGTATGCTCACCCTGTGCTCCTGCAGCCCACAGCCTGTGACAGAGGTGCACAAACGCCAAGGTTATCCCTGATGGCTGCCCTGCGACTCAGGCACAGAGGGCTGAGGTGTGAATCAGGTCTGTGGTGGCTGATGACTGCAGGGGCAGCCAACCTGTCAAGATCCAACTCGCTGCACAGGCAGCTCTGGGTTGCCTTTGCTAGCAGCTGCCTTCAGCAGAGAGCAGGGAGACTGCAGCAGCACCAGCAATTAGGAGCTCCTTTTCTGGGAGGGGAAGGAGTAATGTGGGTGCTTCATATCTAGCAAGTGTGAAATGTGGCTGAGCCGGCACAGAAGGGAAGGGCAGTGGCTGCAGACCCTGTAGGGACCAGGCTGGGGGACGGCAGGTGTAGGCGTGAGGTTCTGCAGTCAGGGTCTGGGCAGGGGGAATGCATTTGAATGGCTTACAAGGGGGTTGTTTGTGTGAGTGTGTGAGGGACCAGCATATGAAGGCAGAGAGATGGAGGAAATGAGTCGTAGGTAAAGAGAAAATGAAAGAGGATCCACAGTATAGACAGTTGAGTATAAATCAGTGGGCACGACAGCACAGCTGGGCACATCCTCTCTGTGCCCCTGCTGAGTGCCAGCTGCAAGAAAGGCCATCTGGAGCACTGATTTATTCTGTGATTCACCAGCATCAATGACAGAAACAGCTGGCTGCCTCCGAGCTCTTGGTGTCACTTTGATAATGAAATCCAGTGGTCCTTTTTCAGTCAAAGGTGCATATCTTTATGGAACTTGTAGTAAGAATTACACTCCTGTCAGTTAAATTTCTGTCATATTTGTAATCTGAATTTGGGATAATCTGAATTCCTTTTTAAGGCACTGTGACTTTGAGAGACTGGTGTGCCTGCACATTAAAGTGAGGGCTCAGCATCAGGACCTACCCTGTATCCTGTTATAACAACCAAACCTGATCAATATCTGCACAATTTAAGAAGGTCTTACAGCTACACTTTCTAGAGATCTTGCTTTAGGAAAACACCATACAGCAGGGTCTGTTCAGAAGGCAAGCAACATTTATAATCTTCTTGCAAGGGAGATTTAGCTACATTCAAAAAAAGTGTAAAAGCTATTGGAAGCAGAGATAGCTTAGCTGCCTCTTTGGTGTCAGAAATTTAACAATGCCTCATGGGATCCTTTCCAACTTGTCCCTAAGTGAAACTAGCAGCCGAATTTTGTTCTTGTTGAAGTCAGTGACGAAAGGAACACTGCCTAAATTTGTTAGCATGCAAGGGGCAGATTTCAGGATAGTCCAGATAGTCTGTCCTTTCAGTTTGTTGTCTTTTGACATCTTCCCTCAGAGTCTCCTGGCAACAGTGACACTTCTGACAAACAAAAGCCACACAGACACTGCTGCATCCCATCAGAATGACAATGACTTTCCATTCCAGTATGTATTCAAGCAGTTGTTTAAATATGTGAGGCACTACACTTGAGATGAAAAAAATGTGTTGCTGAGAAATATATTAGAGGATTTTTGGGACATGCAGCAAAGCAACACTTGCACATGTGGAATGGACTAAACAAGCATCATTTTTCAAATGCCTCGTTGGTGACCTCAATTCAGAGTTTTTTCAAGTAGATAGCTTTGGCTGTGAAATAAAAACTGGACAAGAGTTTCTCCTACAAAGCACAAAACCCAATTTGCAGAATGAAATTCTTACGAGGTCAAGAGGTTACTACTCTTCAAAAAATGACATTTGAAGTAAAACACTGCTCTTACCTAGTGCATTAGCATCTACAGTGACAGAGGCATTCGAACATGTGAATTTTCTTCACGAAGCTTTTATAGGTTCTTTTAAGAACAGTCATAGGTTGCCCAATATAAATGCATAGCAAAACAGTGAAGTGCCCCATACTATGGCTCTATGAGTGGTACAAAGGAATGATCTAGGACTCATGTAATTGATTTTTCAATATAAGTTATTTTCTTTCTAAACCACTGACAGCAACAAAAAGAGGAAAGATGCATTTCAAACAGATGTATTCAACAATATCTCTAGTGCAGAGCAGGATGGTATTGAAGGACTATTTATACCACAGTCCCTGTTAACATGCTCTTGATTGATCTGACCATTACAGAGCACCTTGTGGCATATGAAATAACAAAATGGTCCCCAGCAGAAAGGCCAAATATAAAATATGTAAAGCCACCACTGGACTGCCCGTAGCGACATCATTTTCCTACCTACTTGCAACAATTTTTCCTTCAAATTTCTCTGCCCTACCAACAAAAAGTAGGAAAACTCTAAGCTTGATGGCAGTTCAGGTACACGCTGGAGCATGCTTGTTGCAGAGATCCTCCTTGTGTTCCTGCTGTGCTGCACCAGGCCCAGGTGACCCACAAGGCAGATTGCTCAGCTGAAATGCACTGTGCTGCACAGAGATTGCCAGGGTGCATTGGCAGCTACTGGGGAGACTCCAGATAAAGTCTCATTTGCCACTTTAACATCCAGTTTAGAGTGTAAACAAGAAGTGAGATGTCCTTACACCTATGCACTACAGGCCTCCTCAAAGGGCCCCAGCTTAAAGGGTGCTGTAGGATGTCGGCTGCTTATCCCTCTGCCCAAGGGACAGCAATGACAGATATAATTTTGTAAGTGAGAAAGAGAAGTAGATGGCAACACTGAAAGGAATTTTTTCTAACTGCAATGTGTGCAGCTTATTCACTAACACAGCAAATCCTTTGTGAATTCTGTGCCTGCTTCTCCAGTTCAAGTCTACTGTACATTCACTTGATTTAAAAAGATTGGTTTTGGTCTTACTTTAAAGTTGTGGTACTTATGCATGACTTGCGTATGAATGAGGTGAATGAATTCATTACTGGGAAGCCAGATTAAGTTCTGCAGCTGTTCAGCCTGGGGACCTTGTTCAAAGCATGGCCAGAGTGACTGAAAAATCCTTTACTGAATGAGGCAGTTTTAGACTCAAGTGTAACATAGCAAGTAGCATTAGAAATGTTAGATTCAAAAAGAAATTAAAATGACTTGCTTACACACATTATCTGCAGAATAAAGATTTTTGAGAGGGCTACTCTGCAGGTAAGTAATGACAGTGTATGAGTTGTCCCCACAGCTGCCTGACCTTGAGGGTGTTAATTTGTGTCTTGAGTGCAGCTGTGATGTTCACAGCTAGTATTCACAACCAAGATGTCAAAGGAGCTTTACAAATTGTGGATCAAATACAGGATGTTTGCTGTGACAGAGAACAAAGTGAGAACGAGAAGAATATCTCCTTTTTTCATGTTTGACATTTTACTTGGTATTCTCTCACGGATGATCTTTCAGGTATGCTCAGAAATTCAGGGAAATTTTTTTACTTTTTAGTAGTTTAAATATATACTATATAATACTGTGAATGCAGCTAAGTGATACTCTCCTTACCTATTTTGAGCATGTTTCTAGCTGCCTGTTTATAGCAGTGTTTTATTACTTCTTCAGACATGACAGAGCAGTCATTTCATGTTTATCCCTTCAAGCTTTCAGAGTTCATTGAACTGTCGTGTTATACGTGCAAACTGTGATAGCAGAAGTGATTGTATTGTTAGAGTACAAGTTATAAAATATGCTCTTCTTGGTAGTATTTAATAATGTTTATGGATTTGTGCTTTAAATACTAAACAGTGTGGATATGCCTGTTGTCAAAAGGGCCTATCAAAGGAAAATATTGATAGCATGGCAGGTCAAGACATGCTATTGTTTGAACAGAGGCCCACAGGACCAAAACTCCAGTCATGAGTCTGAAAGTAATTGTCTATACAGAATGGATTCTTCTGTATGAGTCAGAAGAAAATTGAAATTCCAGTTAAAGAATATCTGAGAGTACAAGCTGTAGGGAGAAGAAATAATGAAGAAAAAGAAATAAAGAAAGGAAATTCAAACAGACAAAAAAAGGTAGAGTGATGAGGCAGTTCTTCTGTAACAGTGATCACAGCAGAAAGGCTTTATACGACTCGATATAAATTTAGTAGTAGCAATGAAGGATGCTTTGGATTTGCTGGTTATTTTTCAAAAAGTAAGACAGCATCCAAGAGTGATTTCTTTCCTTCTGCTGAAGAGTGACTATTTTGCTTAGAGGCATTTCTCACCTGTCCACCAGAATGTATTTTGGTAGCATGGCCTACCTGCAAATGTAAAATGCCTTAAAAACTTTGTCTAAAGTATTAGTACCTAATTATTCCCATATGTCTTGCTCACATACAGTTTTGCAATTTTATGTCGGGTGACTGAATATAGTAGCATGTGACAGCAGTATTTCTCTTGATCTTTGTGTGATTTTAGTGTAACACATTCAAATCTGAAACACCAGCAGTCACAGACTGAACCAAAGCAGACAAGTGTGGCAGTAAGACTTCCAGGTTGTGTGGTAGTTACTGCTTGTATGTTTCCACACAAGAAAATAAACATAAAATATTTTGGTTTCATTTCCAGTGAACTACATGAACCCTGGAATCTGCTCTGCTTACAAGGAGCTAAAATAATAACAATAATAGTAATAATAATAATAATAATAACAACAACACCACCAACACCCCAACCAAACAGACCCAAGCGAAATAAAACCAAAACCAAAACAGAAGGAGTATCAGCTTCACTTTTGCAGCCATCCTCTCTCTACAGACAGCTCTTCTCTCAGGGACCCTACAAGCTCCCTGCATCTCCAATTTCAAGTAGTCTGAATGAACTTCCTGTAGGTTCCCTTGGAGTGCTCCTTGGACTTGGTGAAAGGTAACAGAAAACATCATGTGATGCTTCATGTGAAACAATTAAGGCTCAACATGTATTTTCAAATTGATTTTCTGAAGCATTAATAACTTCTGAAGTTTCCAATACTGTGTTTCCTTGTACCTTTATTCTTAGGTAACTTGGATAATTTTAGTTTTAAACCACAGTAATTCACAATGAATCTTCAGCATGAGAGAAGAAGCAGCAGAATTATAAACACTTATGTTAATGAATTCCATGTAGCACTGTGTGCTGGGCCAGCAACAGTAAGTGATTATTCTTTTTCTGAAGTTTGATTTCATATTTTCTAGAATATTCGTGTAGTCTAAGCAATAATATGGCTGAATCTGTATCTCAAACCTATTAGCTGCAGATTTCTGAACCATTTCTATGATTTAACTTCACAAACAGAACATAATAACAACTCTGCAAAGGGGTGCCAGGTGATTCCTGCATGCAGCCTAGGGTTTTAAGGCATGATCACATCAAGAGCTACAGATCTGCTCTGGACCTTTCCACCCTTGAAATGTGTGTGTCTGTGTGTAGGTACACATAATTTATAGCTGAATTGCACAAGACAACATTTGCAAAGGAAATTATGTAAGTCAAGATTTGAAAATCATACCTTCCTTTCTTTCCACCTTTTTTAGAGCCAAAAAAAGGCCTTTCTGCTCTTCATACACAGAAGTAATTAAGAGTATGTTTAAACCCTAAACAAGTGCATTTGCAGTGACAGAGAGGGAAGGAAACAGCAATGTTCCTAATTTTACATGGCTCCAAATACTTACCCAGATCAGAGTTGCAGAGTCACGTTGCTGATCATTCTGTCGTTCTAGCCTGAGGTATACACGTATCTCCAATGGTAGATGTGAAGAAATTTAAATTGGTTCGTGTTTCTGGCATTCTCATTTTTTGTCTCTCAAGGACTAATCTTGAGTTTGCACTAAAATCTGCACAAAAATCATATGCTTGATCTTTGTTTTCAAAAGGGAACAGCGATGTATACATTTTCTGGTTTAGGAAAATTAAGCCTTTTTTTAAAAAAAAATAAACCTATAAACAGTGTTTTGAAATACACTTTTTTAGTATTTCTGACAATCCTGTCACTCTTCCCCCACCACCCCAAGTGATTAGATCTATGCAAATTCTTGATGGATTCAGCAATAACTTCAAGAGAGTTTGGAATTCTGTGGGCAGTTTTACAGTAACAAAAGACTCTTGTATTTTATCTTAGGTTTTGAGCTCTATTTGATCCCCGTTTTTACTGGCAGTATCTCTGAACTTTGCTTCAGAAGCAAATATTACATTATGCTGAGATCATCTGCAAAAATATTTACCCCAGGTTGGCTTCTAATATTTCTGTGGAGTCCACTAACACATCCTCATGGGATGCTTTTTGGTTTTCTTAACCTTGCTATGGGCAAATATTCATCCCTTTATTCTTGTGCTAATTCCCACCTTTTTCACATGAAATACTAACTTCCTACATGGCATTGTGTCAAATGCCACTGAATTCCAAAGATAAGAGACCTGGAGCATTTTCCTTGTACAGAATACTAATTACGTTTATTTGTGAAAAATACTTGGTGAGAAAACTTGCCATTCTAACACTGTTGTGTGTTTAGTCCATTTTCAACTTAACCACATTTTTTTAAGTAAAGACTGATTTGAATCCTAAGTTTTACAGAGTCTTAACTCTTGCCCAAATGAGTTGTTTTCCTGCTGTAATGCTTCTTTTCTGAACTTATATTAATATTCTATTGAGCCATGTTCTGGTTTCCAGATTGATGATACCTTTCTCTGGATGAAAGATCCATTGTAAATTCTCACTGCTTGATATGTGGTTTCATTTCCCAGCTCCTTCAGAATTCTGGAATAAAAGAATATTCTGCTCCCTAGTGGAAAAAAACCCCAACCCAAAACCTTAAATAATTTATTTGTGCTTCTGTTTATGCATTAGAAGTTATTATGTGTCTCAAACTCAGGCTAAGTATTGATTTTTGGAGTCATACCTACATTATACCCTTATGTTTATGTACCCTTATATTACTCTTGTAATATCCTGGGAATAGAATTTTAACCTTTTTGCTTAGTAACAAATCAAGAAAGAATATTATCTTTTTTTTCTAACTCCCATTGTTTCTAGCATCGGTTTCAGACAGGCATACTACACAGACTGCTCTGAAGCCACTGACCCTGCAAATCTTCAAAGCTAATAAACTTCATACCTGTCCTTGCATTCTCTTCTCTCTCTTGCTTCTGTTTTTCTTCTTTTTAATTATAGGAAAGGGGTTCGTGGGGGAATCTCTGTTTTAATTTCTTTTGACAGGTTTAGCTCAACCTGACTATCCATGTAGTCTCCTTTCTTTCGTTGAACAACAATTCAGTATTTTTTGATATAATTTAAACTAAAGCCCAGGACCTTAGTGCCATTGTTCTCCTCTGTGGTGGTAAATCTCTATGGAAATATGCTTACTGGTACAGATTCATTATTGTTGTTACTACTAATTTGGGGAAGAAACAGGATACATAACAGGGAGGACTGGAAGGACACACATTCCATCTTCCTGGATGGACCTGAGCACACCCAGGAACTGCAGCTCCACTTTGCCAGGACTGATGTTGCTACCTTGGGAACTAGCTTTGGGAATTACTGTGCTACGGTAAGCATCAGTATGAGTTACCCATGATCCCGGCAGCTGTGCTTTTAGGAAAGTATGAGTTTAAGGTAGATGAATATGGAAAAAGCCACAAGCTGTTCAGCACTTTTGCTGCAGATCAGTGCTGCCCACTTTTCCAGGCACACTGGAAGATTAGTCACCACTTTGCAACAGAGAAATCCTACCCCACAGTATTGAATTCCACCCTGGGAAACAGCCTGGCTCAAGATAGCACACTACAAAGCGCTTCTGGCTTGTGTTGTCCCTGTGCATCAGTCAGATGTGACTTCCCTGATCCCAAACACGGGGAACTGCCTTACAGCTTCTAGAATGATGGAAGTTATATTGCATCATGAGTTGTATGAAGTAGAATGCTGCAAAGTAAGTAATGACTCTAGTAAACATATAGTCAAATGGTTGGCAGTTCTTTGTTTGAAAGACAGGATTTCCTGACTGGTCAGAAGCTCACTAAAATCATTAATATTTCATAGTCGAAATGTATTCAGTAGGATTTTGCCAGAGAATGTCTTGGGTGATGTACTAGTTAATATTTTCATTCTGATATAGATGATGGAAGTTAATATTTTCATTCTGATATAGATGATGGAAGTGAAAGCATAGTTATTACATTTGTGAGCAGTGCCAGGTCAGGAGGGGCAGCAAGAACCTTGAAGAATTCAAAGTAATCTCATCACAGTGAAGCTGTGTCCCCCTCAATTTCAAAAGCCATGTGATACGTGAACACTCCTTAACTGCCCAAAGCAGTGGGCAGTTCTGTTACAGTGACTACCTTGTCTTTAGTCATTTCATGAAAACTTCTCATGTGTAAAGTTCAAGGCATGGAGGCTTTTAAGGAACTGTGTTTTAATACTTACAGGGGAATTCAACATACATCTTATGGAGGGTTTTACAAATGTCTCGTTTTAGGAAAAGAAACAGTAATTTACAAGCTCATGAGATTTAGCCTGTAGTTGCATAGGGGTGTGCTAATGGGACTGTAGCATGGTTTAAGTTGGATCTGTCCTGTGGGCCTGTGAGATGATTTTAGCAAAAGCCAGAGAGAGAAATGTTGACTGGGTTATATCTATGAGAATATTCGAGCACTCTGCACTCCCTAGACAGAAATTAATGCAGTAATGGGATGAGAGGCCTCTGGGTCCCTAAAGACAACTGAAAGCTGACCTCTTCTCACTAAGTACTGCAGGATTGAGTTGTGGCTTAATGATAAGAAAGAGTGTGCAGTTGCTTTTTCACTAATGAGGAATAAATTCTTACCACAAGCTCAGATTTCCTGTTTAGTTTTTTCCTGTCTTGGATAAGAAAACTCTTAAAGTTTAAATGTTATGCAGGATGCCAGAGTGCCGGCATCTCTCAGGCCTGCCTGCAAATGGCCATTTCTTTTGCTATTTTGATATACTTTAAAAGCTGCTTCATGGATTACTTCATACCTTTCAGGTTATTAGAAAGTCAATTTTAAGTGCTTCTAGCCACAAAGCTACTGTACTTCATGTTGCAGCTGTGAGAAAGTTGCTTTATCATACCCACAAGAAGCCTGTCAAAGAGCAATGGTTCTGGCATTGTGTTCTAGATGTGTAGGTTTTCTGGGGGATTGCAGCAGCAGGTTGGGCTATTTAAACACCTGTGGAGTTGAGATATTGGTTAGTCTGCTAAACAGAGTTAACCAAGTTTTCACTGTACAAGGATCTCATGAAAATAAATAAATTCACTCACTCAGAAATTTAGGTATTTAGTGCTGATTGCTCTAAAGGAGCCCAGAGGGAAATTAGAAATTCTGTCTTCAGAGCAGGGCTTGAATAATGTTATAACTACATGAAAACAATGAGGGGAAAAAAAAATTAAACAGCTGCTTTTGAAATAAGTACCATCCATTCTGTGCAGTGAATAAATCAGGGATCCCTGTGAAGAAGATGGTATGTGATCGTATGTTTAAACTCTTTCTTGCTTTATATTCCTTGTAGCACTGCATTAACTCTGTGCAGAAACTTGTAATTTAATGTGCTTCCCTCTTTCATTTCTTTAATTCTTGGCACGGCTCTGAAGTACCAGGTCCCTACGTGATGGGCTAACGAGGAGCTGTGGATGCTGCCCTCACAGCCACTCTCTGTCTCCAGCATGGCCCTGCTCACACCACTGAACACTGTGTCAAATGCACATTTCAAGGACAAATTTCAAGAGCAAAGAAGGAATTGCCGACAGTATTCAAGGAAAATGTAGAATACATGGTGGTGAAAAAATACCCAAGGTATAAAAACAGTATCTTACATCTTTTGAACCAATGAAGAACATTTCTGTATTTCATGTTGCAGAACACAGTTGTTTTTGTTTAACCCCAGCCAGAAACTAAGCACCACACAGCCACTCACTCACACCTCCCTCCAGAGGGTTGAGGGAGAAAGTTAGGGGAGAAAAAAGCAAACGTCATGAGTTGAGATACAGAGAGTTTAATAGCTAAAACAAAAGCCACACAGGCAAGCAAAGCAAAAGAAGGAATTCATTCACCCCTTCCCATGGGCAGGAAGGTGCTCAGCCATGCCCAGGAAATCAGGGCTCCATCACACCTAACTGTGAATTGAGAAGACAATTGCCAGCACTCTGTATGTCTTCCCCTTCCTTCTTCTTACTCAGCTTTAAATACTCATGCCATACGGTATGGAATGTCCCTTTGGTTCATTGAGGTCACCGTTCCTGGCTGTGTTCTCTCCTAAATCCTTGTGCATCCCTATCCTCCTCACTGGTGGGGTGAGAGGCAGGAAAGGCCTTGCCTCTGTGTAAGCCCTGCTCAGCAATAACTAAAACATCCTTGTGTTATCAACTGTTTTCAAAACACAGCCCCATGCTAGCTTCTGTGAGGAATATTAACTCTATCCCAGCCAAAACCATCACAATATTCAATTGCAGCACAGTAGTAACATAAAATGAGATGGATGTTACAACACTGTTATCATTTAATAGATCAAGTGCACAAATGTCATTGCTTATACACATTTGCTGAAACAAATATACCTTGAAATGAACTGAATTAATCAACAGGTCACCCCTACCTCTGCCTTGTAGAGGAAGTAAATCAGTTCCCTACATGCAGCTGCAGGAACAGAGTACCAAGGAGGGAGTTTGGTGTGCAAGCAGCTGCTGTTCTGCTTCTGCCTAAGTGAGAAAACACGATGGCTTCAACAAGCTGTTAGTAACTCTGTGTATGTGCTGTGTAATGTATTATGCAAATTCGCTCCTTTAAGCATTAATTTGAGGTCAGTCTGGAAAAATGCCAATATTCTTACAGTTAGATGAGAAACTGCACTTTGATAAGGTTAGTTACTAATTTTGTTAATTTATTATTGCAACCCATATTAAGCCATTTGATCCTGTCATTGCAAATACCAATTTTCTTACACTTTAATCACTTCAGTCTTTATTAAAATTTGTACCAGCCTGTTCAGTCAATAATTGAACAAACAAAAGCCTGCTCTCAAGTTAACAGCATCGTTTTCTTCCTCGTGTAACTGCTACCAAATAGTGGCCAGCTGGGCTGCTTGTGGGGCTGAATGCCCAGAGTTTTCAGGAATGACAGAGCAAAACAATGCTGTATAGGCTGAGGCCAAGCAGTGTTATGAAGACTTGGACTTGAAATGGCACAGTGTGTATTCATATCTGGAAAACAAGAAGCCAGATTATCCCTGCTGAGGTCTGATTGTGACTGAACTGGTAGCTGAGGTGAGGTGCTTGTCTGGAAAAGACATAAACTTGTGGTTTGGCTCTTCATAGTGAAGTGACGGGTGTTGAAAGATTGAAGTCAGAGGGTATACAGATCACACAGCGTTTCAATCGGCTTTCACAGTTACGTGGTGTTGCACATGAGCTAATTCTGCCTGGAGGGCCTGCTTAGTTTGGGATCAAGTGAGTTAACTCATTAAGAAATACACTATCAATGTGTCAGATGACTGAAGCCAGCATGAGAGAGCAGTGTGTGTTTTTCCACAATTTTTTGGTAGCTGCAGTTCAGTGGCATTGCTAGGCTCTACAATATTGTCACTTGACTGATAACATATTTCATATTTGCAGTGTGGTTGGGGTTTTCTGCCATCCCGCCTTATGCAGATCAATTAGGACATGAATCTAATGTGCCAATCTAATCTTCGTTCGGGAAACACTTCCTGGCTAGTAGAGAGGCAGACTAGAGGACCCTATAGGAACACTATAGGAAAATACTGAATGTGAAGCCGTTTTCCAGTTTTAGGAGAGACATGTCATGAATGAAGGAAACACCAGTAATCTTAGGCTGTGTTTATCCTGCTGAGCAAAGACTTGAGGGCCCAGGGAGTGATGGTGACTTAAGAGCTGTTGAGAAAGGCAAAGGGATAAAGTTTCGTCTCATACAAATCTTTTGTCAGCAAACTTCTGTGCAGTCAGAACAGTTAATCGTCAGTGAAAATCCCCCACAAAGGTCCTGACTACAGTCTGTGTGCGGTTTATGGCAGAATAAATGCTGAACATCTCCAGTTGTGAATGCTCAGAAATTGTGTCTGCTTTTAAAAATAAAGGCTGTCTTTGCAAGCTGTGTGTGCACTCAGGTTGCTCTCCTTCTTTGTGCTTTCTCAACATGGGTCTTCACAAGGCAGAACTTAACTAATAACTCTTCCAGTCTCAATATCTATCTCCAAACTTTTATTATTCTTTTTCCTTTTATTTTTTTCTTCCCACCCCACCTCTCCCACCAGACTACTCCTTCCTTCCTGACCCCTCTGCTGCCATTTTCCATTATATTTCTGCTTAGTTAGTTCCACCACCATCTTTTTCTGGCATGTCTTTCCCTCTTCTGTCCTCTGTACCCTAGCTGTCAACCTCATTCTGAGCAGGTGTATAACCTGAAGTTTTTTAGACTGTGTAACTGAAGGCAGACAATCAGCTTGGAATCTTTTCATTTCAGTGGTTAAACTTGTCAAAACTAAAGCAATTATAAGGGCTTTTTGCTGTCTACATCCTTGGAATGCAGTAGTATTTGCATGAAAAGATGAAAATTGTAATCCTGTTCTTGGGTACATAAGACGGTTATTGTATTGGCATGACAAAATAAAAATACTGAAATTCAGTAGCATTCATGATTAATTATTAATCCTGAGGGTCTCAGAGATTCTGAATTATGAACAGAAACACTCTTCTAAATTACCAAAAAGTATGCAGAGACCTAACAAGGTTTGTTGGGCTTGTTAATGATGCGAAACATAAAGGCAATGATCCTTCTGTGTTCAAGCCCAATTTCGTGCTTTGCACTGCATCTCCTTTATTCGTTTTGTTCTGATTTTCTTAGTGTACCACTTAAATAGAGTTCTGTAAACCTTTTAAGCTTAGGTTTGCTGTATTTGTTTACAAGCTCTCATGTATTTGTAACACAATGTCTGTCCTTGTGCTGTGGATCTGTTCAATACAAGCTGACTGAAAATTTTACTGTTTGATGCTCCTAAAGTTCTGAAAGGTCAACATTTGTTTTCATCTTGAAGTGGAGCTAAATGTTTGGTGTGTCAGAAATTTGCATTTTAAGCTTCTAAAAAGACAAAATTTTGAAATATAAATTGTCTTTGAGGAGCTGCAAGGGACAAATAAATATAAAAGAATATTCTGTACCATTCCATATTTTTTTTCATGCAGTTTTAAGAAACAGTGAGAGATACCAGCCATCCATGCAGTGTTTTAATAAAAAAACCCAATTGCTTGCAAATAAAGTCACTTATCTAGACTAAAGACTCGTAGTCATCAGGAAAGAAATTTTAGAAAAATATGAACAGGACTGTACTGGGAAACTAGTTTTCGAAAATATTTTGTTTTGGGTTACTTCCCAAAAAGTCAAACTTTTTTTTTTCCCCCTAGAATGATTTAATAAAAAGCAAATAATACATTAGTGGTAAATAGAATTCTTTGTTACATTTTGCTCCATCCTTAATAAATGAGAATATTTTCATGTTTTCCTTAGATGCTTGAGATGCTTGAGAGTAATATGGACATAATTTTCCTATGTTCATTAAATTTTAATTTTTCAATATACTAGTATACCTCTGGAATAATTTATGTTAGTGTTTGTTTACTTCTACAGAGGAAAAAGTACATATGTATACAAATTTATTATTTGAGATGTAGGCTGCACTTTCTCAGATAATGATTCCCAATTTGAGAATAATAGACTTTCTGTTTCCAATTTTGCATGTAGAATGTGGTACATGCTGTAAAATTGCTGATCAATATTTGATGAATACTAATTTTCAGCTAAGTCATTTTGGATATGCAAGAAGATTTCTCTTTTTTTAGTTTTCTATTCTGAATTTTTCAAAAGCACCACAGCTTCACTAGCACAAATATTCAAGGAAAGTGTAAATAAATGAACTTGAATACTGCAGCAAAACTAATTTCAGTCTGCAGAAGTAGTGCATTTGTGTTGAGTAAAATATTTAGGTGTGTAGCTAGAAGTTTACAGAGGTAATGACTGTTGATGCAAGTTACTCCATTAGGAAACGGGCACTATAAGGTCTGCACTAGTCATGAGCAAAACAATACAAATTAAGTGATTTAAAAAATGTGTTAACCAGAAATTATTAGCTCACCGTGTTCACCAATAATTTTGGATAATGGATGTCTGAGAATATTGCCATTTGTTAGGAGCCAATTTGCAAAGAAACAGGAAAATTTGTCAAATAAATTGTTCATAATGAATCATATGGTCTGTTTTCCTTGGATATGCAGCTGCCTTCAATAAACCTGCCCTTTGAAAATCCCTGGGATCCCTCAGACTACCAGTCTACTATTACTTCAGAGACTTCAGACTTGATATTTCCTCAATATAGATTTTATAAAAATTGAAGGATGTTTCACCTCCCAACAAAAATAAGCACTCAGATGTTGTGGAATCAGTATTTATCAGTAGTTTCTAAGAAGCAATGTTGCTATTCTGACATTAGACATATGCAATATTTAATAGAATCAAGTGTTTCCATGGCTTGCATTATGGACTCATTTGAATTGCTACTCTTTTGTGTCAAGATATTTTAATAAAGCATGTAATGTGTAATTACATAATATAGATCTATATAATAGTTATATATTCTAACATACACAGTGTGAATGTAATATTGAGAAATATGTATAGTATATTATTGTGCAGTTGTATAGTTGTATAGCATATATATTTTCAGTGGCTGGAAAGCTGCCTGGTGGAAAAGGGCCTGTGGGTGCTGGTCAACAGCAGCTGAACATGAGCCAGCTGTGCCCAGGTGGCCAAGAATGCCAATACCTGGCCTGTGTCAGCAATAGCATGGCCAGCAGGAGTAGGGCAGTGACCATACCCCTGTGCTGGGCACTGGTGAGGCCACACCTCAAATGCTCTGTCCAGTTCTGGGCCCCTCAGTTCAGGAAGGACATTGAGGGGCTGGAAGGTCTGACGAGGAGCAGCTGGGGGTGTTTAGAGAAAAGGAGGCTTGGGGGTGACCTTATTGGTCTCCACAACTCCCTGAGAGGAGGCTGTAGCCAGGTGGGGATTGGGCTCTGCTCCCGGGCAACAGCGACAGGACAAGAGGAAATGGCCTCAAGCTGCACCCGGGGAGGATTAGATTGGATGTTAGGGAAATTTTTTTCATTGAAACGGTTGTCAAGCACTGGAAGAGGCTGCCCATGAAAGTGATGGAGTCACCATCCCTGTAGGTGTTCAAAAACTCTGTAGATATGGTGCTCAGGGACGTGGTTTAGTGGTGTATGTAACAGTCCTGGATTAATGGTTGGACTCCAGGTTCTTAGAGGTCTTTGCCAACCTAAATGATTCTATGATTCTTTGATTATATAGTATAGAAACAATATTTTCAGGGTCAACCAGAACTTTTGTTAGTATTTTTTTAGTATTTTTCCCGAGGCCTATCTTGCTCACACCAAGAAAATATCTAGGAAGGGTTCGAAAGGTTTTAATCTTAACATCTCAACAGAAATAGTATAGCTTATCTATCTATCTGTCCATCTATCTATCTATCTATCTTGGTCCTGGAAATCACATATCAGTGACTATTTTAACCTGTAATATTGAATAGCATTTCATGGGATTAATCCCATACTTGGGATTTAAACAGAAATGTATGCTGTTAGCTCAACCCGGGATGTGAGGTTTACAATTTAAGGAACTATTCCCGAACTGTAGGGTTAGTGGTCTGAAAAAATATGGGATTACATCACTGTGGTTTGTGCAGTTATAAAGTTTTGTGCTTTTACTTTCAAAACTATCTGTATGAATAATAGCAAGGTAGATGAAGATATTATTTACATAAAGTCTTGTTCTTTTCTCACTGTCACAGACACCATGTCAATGTCAGAGGAGACAGAATTGACTATACTTGCCAGCAACTTTGTAATTCAGTTTATTATAAATAACATTTAAAATATTGGCTTTTTCTACCTGAAATTTATCCCTTTCCCCATGTCTCCATCCAAAAGACACACATCAATATTTACTGCTGTTTTTTTCATTTAGTTCTGCAGTTGAAATTCGACTAAAAAAATCATTTTTTTTAATCATTTCAGTTCTGTGTCACTTGAATTATCATTCTGGAATGCTCACTTTTTTTCTTTGAAAGTACAATGTTTTAATAGTGCTGCAGGAAGTAATTGACTCCTCCTCTGTTGTTTTTGACATTTTGGGGAATGGAACAATACAGTAACTGTAGTTTCTGAGGGCAACACCTTTAACATTTGACTGAGGTATTATAGGAAAAACATTTTGGTAAATAAAATACGAAGAGTGTATGCTATCTAATAAAAAAGCACTGATTATAAAGGTACTGAGAATACTACTTCAAACTGATTTTTCTTAAAGAGTTACATAAGAAGAAGAGGTTGGGTTTTTTTTCTCAACACATGGTACATTTTTAACATTCTTTTTTCTTCTGTGTTGGAAAATGAACGTTTAATTTTGAAAAAAGAGCTTTTTTGTAAAATATGTTAGAGTGAGCTGGTTTGATTTTATGTGGTAAACCACAGTGTAAAGTGAAAATGTAATAATATAAAATTTCAAAGCAAAAAAGAATAACACTCTCAATAAGACACTCTCTTAGAATTGGGGTATTTTGACCTTTTCAGATTCTTTCAATTAATTGAAAAATCATATTACCTAAAATGTATAAATATCACGAGTTATAAAATTATAAATCAAATTATATATTTTAAATTGTCCATCTGAAAAATATAATGAAAACACCATGGAGCATTATAAAGATGTTACAAAGACTGTTATATACAATATGATTGTACAAGATTACTTGCGTGTGGTTGAGCAACTTCATTACATCACATTAAATTAGTATTTCTAATATCAATTCTGGTGTTTTTTAAGAATCAGTAAATGCATTTCTGCTAATCCCTTTATTTTATGGTAAAGCTCATGAAGCAAAAGGGCTTTCCAGGTACAAGTTTGTTGCTTAAGAGTTTGCTCTGCAAGGCATGGTGACCATTTTAGCATTAATATTACATTGTACACATGAAAAACCCAGTGCTTTGTGTCTTCAGTCTCCAGTGCTTGCATCTTCCCTCTAAAAAAAAAATTATAGTAACTATTTAAAAGAGTACCATATTGGGATTTTTCCTAGTAAGTTATACCGGGTCAGTTCAGGGTATAATTGCTTTTGTAAATGTTAGCAGCTGTAGGAAATCAGGATTTTAATTTACCGAGGGAAGTAACTGCTCAACCATGCGGTGTTGCTGACACTGACTTGATCCTGGTATGATTTATGAGGTGATAACTTTGATTCAATAGCTGGTACACTCGTTGTAATTCACTGAAAGGTGACTGATTTGATGCGCAGTGGTTGCGACTAAAAAGGTAATTCTCTTTTGGGTGCTTACCTACGTTTGGGAGGGAATCCACACAGCTAAAAGGTGAATATCCCTGAAACTGATGACTCCTCCAAAGGTGGAATGAACTTTCACGATGTGGTCTTCCACACAAAATGTTTGCTCTGATAAATGTATCCAATTCCCACCCTGATAGGAGATTTACCTCAGAATAGTTTTGCAGAGCTGCTTGGTGTTTGGTGCTGGCCAACCCCAGACAATAATTTAAACCTGAGGCATCTCATAGAAATCTACTATTTCAACTCCAGCAGTAATGCAATACAGCAATTTTCTATCATAAAATCACTGTGAAACCTGCAATCTGGAATTTTATTCTGTCTGTGGTTTCTGTAGCTAGAATGTTTACATTATGTACTAGATGAGGTTAATTTCCAGATTAACAACACGCAAATTTGGTCAGGTTTTTGAATGCTGTACCACATTGATTTGTCAAAAGGTGTTTTGTTTTGTTTGGGTTTTTTCATACAATCAAGAAGTGTAAACAAGTGGGATTTCTTAACGAAGTTGTGCTTTATCTAGAACTGTATAAAGCAACCCTGAAGTTAAACATCTTAAGTTATTATTAGATATAACTGACTTCGCATACCTCATTTGACATGCTTTCTTTGAAATATAGTTATATGCCTTGACATTAAATTTAGTATTCTTGGGTGTCACTTAAATATCTGCTAGATATAGGAAGATAATGATCAAATTTGGATTTATGAATACCCGATTTTGACAAGGGGGCAGGTTTTGATCTTGCTTCTAGGTTATATCGTGTGGCAGAGTAGGGTAAATCACTCAGTAGGGTTATTCTGAGTTTATATTTGTTTGACTGTGAAGACAGTTTATATCTAATTTTTTAAGAGAACTTGATAACTTACTGTTTAGTTTAATATTTTAGGTATAATACATATAAATAAAACCCACATTCCTTCAGTCATTAGTGTTAGTAAATATTAGTTGCTTTCTTGCCTTGCACACCTTTGCTATTAGAGATTTTAATTTTTTTCCATTAAAGAATCTTTTTTTCTCTTACTGAATAGTGGGGCTATCTGTGTTGGTGTGCATGTATCAAGAGAGACTTTACTCTTCACTTCCAATTTTCTTTGCTTTTCCCAACTCTGCATAGATACTCAGTGTGAAAAACTCTTACACCACTTTTTAAAATATGAACCAAGTGCTTGTGAATAGATCAATATCTCCAGAGGCTGGAATGTTCTCTCTGTCCACAAGAAAATGCAGGAAAGGTTTAAATTTTTGTCTGACTTCCTTGTGCAGCTAAAGAAAGGTCTGAAATTGCAATCTCTAAACAAGAGTATTTCATGTTCATTGAGATTTAGGAGTGAGTGCTGAATCTACCAAGGAGAGTGTATTTATGTGTGTATTATGGATGTGTGGTAGCTGTGTGGCTAATTCATTTCTGTTCAGGCTGCTAAGCAGCCTTCTTATGGAAAGAATCTATGAATTACCACTGCATTAAGCTAAATTTGAAGAATTAAACCATAATGCAGAACATCCAGTCTCTTGACTCATTCATTTTCTGTTTATTAAAGTCTGGACATGTTCATAATCCAGGATTTTTTTAAAAGTAGAATTACAAGTAAACTTTTAATTATTTTAGTAATATTTGTTTAGATCCAGGAGCCTTCACAATCACATACTGTAAAAACATGGAAAAAATCCCAAAGGTTTCATGTGATTTAGTAGACTGTTCTGTTTCCAAAATTTGTTTGGTATCATAAAATGATCTAGTTTAGATGGGACATCTGTGGGTGCCATCTATTCAATGGAAAGCAGGGATAACTTTGGAGAATGTTATTCCTGACCTTATATGACAGAATTTCGAGAAGCATCCAAGAATGCAGTTTCCACCACCTCTCTGAGCAATTCTCCCTGCACTTACCTGCTCTTTCTGGTGAAAAATTTTCCCTTGGTTTGCATTTCCATTATTGCAGATTTTGCCTGTTGTCTGTGCACCTCTGCTCAGAGCCTGCCTCTGTAACACCCTATTAGGAAGCTGATAAAATCAGTCTCAGGTTATTCTTCTCTTTCTCAGCCTCTTTGTACCTCAGATAGATGGAAAGTACTGATAATTTAAGGCCAAAACCACAAAGAGTTGAAGTAAGTGAATCCTACTTGGTATCTCAGCATTTAATTTCTTTTTTTCCTTTTTTTTGTAATGTAGACAAATGTTGTCTTTAATTTAGCCTGAAAATTGCGGGCTTGTTTTTTGGTTTGAATAACTTCAACAACGACAATATTCAGCAACACTAAATGAGTATGAGGTAAAGTGACAGGATAGGAGGAGAGAAATAGCTGAAATATTTCCACAGCTAAAGAAAGCATATGTGCATCAAAAGGGATAATATTGAACCATTTAAAAGAATTTTCTCTTGTTTTCTGATGTACCTGTCATTTTAAATTATCTTATTTATTGTCTGTGATTTTAATGTGACATTTTAAAAATGAAGGGAAAAAAGGCAAAAATCAATGTTCACATTTTAAATGAAATCCTGCTTGCATAAGCTGTGGAAAAAAAATAGAAGAAGATCTGTGATTCTAAAGACAGCACTAATCCTGCCAGTATTTGTAGAGAGCTGCTATCCGTAAATGTGTGTGCAATAGATAGTCTAATTGCTTCATTCATGGTTGCAGGATATGTATTCTCTTTCTTGGTGACAGCAAACTTCATGTTGTTTCCTATTCACTGTATTTCTTGAAGGAGATCAGTGCTGCATATCCTTCACAGAAGCATCTGCTTGCATTAAACATTTCTTGCTCTTTTCCTGTGACAAGTGATTTATTGTCATGTTTGACAGTGCTTGTGTTTGTGTCATGTCAGTGCTGCCCAGAATCTTTTTCTTATAATTCAGTACTGTTTGAGTACTTGTCATTTTAAAATCCATTGCTTAACCCTCACATTACTGGCATTGTCCAAACTGGCAGCCAAACAACTTCTTAGAAGAATCTGAAATTTTTTAAGCCTTAGTTAAGCATATTGTCAGATCATCTATATAACTGCATGTTACTTGTGACTGCTCACATGTCTTTGTCCATTAGGAAATATTTGATGATTTTCCTCCTGTAGAAAAGAAGCTGAAGATAAAATATCTTTGCAGAGATACTTTAAAAAAAATATGCATGTACAGCAGTAGCAGGAGAATGTCTGATGTTTGGTATGTTTTTTTATAATACAAAAGTCAAACCATATGCCATATAAAAATCTTACGTTTATAGATTCTATGGTTCAGTATCTCTCTTTATATTTTCACTAGGGGTTTTTCTTGGTTTGGTTTTGTTTCGTTTCTTTGTATGTTTTTTAATTGCAGATAGTTCCTAGTCCCTGGGGTTTTTATTGGTGTAAATGAATCTTCTATTCTTGCTTTCCTTTCTCCTACAAACATGCATATTTTTTGTTCAAATTAAGTGCAAATACAGTCACACTACAATTCCAGAGAAGAGAATTGTCCACAGAGATGAAAGTCAGAACATTCCAGCAATAAAAGTATAAACCTCTATTGTCTGAGCTAATGGAGATACCTGGTTTTGCTTTTTCTAGCACTTTAGCCACAATGCTTTCCTTGAAGTGTCTTCATTCCTGTCCTTTTAATTTTCCTTTCTTTGGAGTACTTTTTGCCATACGTAATATTTCTAATTTTTTTCCTTCTTTTCTTTTCTCTTCTCTTTCTCTTCTCTTCCCAGCATACCACCCCTGTGTTTTCATGGTTTATTTTATGTGTATATTTTTTCTCTCATTCCCAGTGTATCCTCGTCCTCACCTACTATAACAAAATGCACAACACAAGCCATTGTCCTGCTGGCTTTTCTCATGGTCCCACATCATCAGATACCTACTTGTCTCCTACATAAAGCATCATTGCCATCCATTCCTTTTCTCCCTCTCCAGAAAGAGAAAAATTGTGTGTTTTTTCTGAGCATGTCAGGACATCTAGGAGTTCTTTTATTAGGAAACATGATGCAGCTTCTTTTTTTCAATTATTCTTGTGGAATTTTAAAGTTGTGTTCTGTGGTACAGTACTCAAATGAATAAAAAAATGCTAGCATTCATCCCAAGACAGTGCTTATCCTACTGGGTTAACCTTTAATTTATTTATTCAGTTTACTTATGTTTGTGGTTGACCTGTTCTGGATTGGATGTGTGTATCCCTCATCAGTGCGTTCAAGAACAATATTTGTGGAGAAGAAATGTTTGCAGGATAGAAGGTTTTATTCTTCTCTCGGGATGGCACTTTTAGCACTAGTGAGGGTCACTCAGAATTTGAGTATTCCTTTAGACCTGCTTTTTCATCATGTACAAGTTTCCCACTGGTTCAACACGTACAAGCAGACAGCCTAATGCTCTCATGAGAAACTTGTGAAGCAACATCTAATTGCTTGACTGTGAAGCTCATTTTTGTAATTTCTTCCTGCAATCCCAATGTCTACACCACATAGAGCTTGTCCAGAAAGGAATATCATGTTTGTTCTTCATTTGTCCAATTCTGAACACATAATGCTTGACCTGCTTTATTTTGTCTGACAGTCGACTGGCAGACTGGCATTGAACCAGTGGATTTTAAAAGCCCTTTTTATTGAAACAGGATGTGGCTGTATTTAAGACTCAATTTCTTCCTTGCTAATGGAGACACCACACCACATACCTCTTACACGTACCTTTTATCTCAGTGTGTGAGCGAAGCTTTGCTGGGTTGTGGCTTAAAATGCAGAGTTCACTCACTGATGTAGGTAAGAGTCTGTGCTTCTCACCTGGAGAAAAACACCTAAAATACTTTATTTTAGCTTGTGCTCAAACACCACAGAAAGCACTGTACTTTTTATTTATTCTTTTCCTTGGTCAGTTTATGATATTTTTACTTGGAATAATTCCTTTTTTGTTTTAATGCTGACATTTAGTTGTGTGGTTTAGTTTTCCATGGAGCTGAACCATGCAAGCTGTTTTGTGGAAATGGAAGCATTGCTACCGGGAAAGTAATTGCTAACACATTTAACTTTTCATTTATTTCGTCAGCCTAATATTAATGTACTGGGTTTGCATACACTATTCTCCTAGCAGTCTCCTCTACATACTTGCTCTGATCATCAGTTGGTCCATTAAGGGTTTTGTAGATTTCTGTGATATTCCCCCAAGGTCCTCTATTTTTTCTAAGAAGTCTGAGCCTGCTCGACTGCTGCTTAAAAGGAAATTGTTTTATTCTTTTAGATAAAGCAATAAGGAAGTTTGAGTCCTTTGCAGTTCTACCATATCCTTTTTGAGATAAAGAGACCAGAACTGCAGATAATACTCATGCTTCATATACAATATGAATTTATGTAGGAAAGCAATTATGTTCCCTACTTTGTTTGCTAATCCTCTCTTGGCGTTTGAATTGCTTGTTTGTTCTCTTTTTTTTATCTTTCATGACCACCAAACTGCTTATCAGACTACTCAGGAGCAAGGTCTTTGGGCTAATTGGACAATTGAGAACAATTATATCTTCATCTTTAGAAATCTTTCCCCCATACCACATTCTGCCTGGTTTTACATTCAGTCACACTGCATCTCTTTTACCATTTTAGATAGATTCCTTGTTCATGCATCAGTTTATCTCAGTTGATCCTCATCCTTATGATGCTGAATAACTGTGGTAACAGCAACTTGCCTGCTCCATTCCATCCCCTTATTTCAGGACACATACAAAAAGGTTGAAAAGCCACATGTACCTGTGGAACTGGCAACCTCCCTCCATTTCAAGAATTAAATGACTTTTTACTATTTTTCTGTTTCTTTATTATTATTATTATTATTATTATTATTATTATTATTATTATTATTATTATTATTTTGTTTTGCAAGAATCTTCACTTTTGTACCACTTCTTACTTTGCGAAAAATTCAGATATTGTGATGAATGATCCACAACAGGAAGACCTTCCATGGGAATCTTCAGAGTTTCTTCTCTGAAGGCAAATCTGCAGAATTCCCTTGACCTCAAATTCTATGTAGGTTTACTTGGCAAAGTGTCCTAAATGAATTTGGGCTTCATCTTTATTACCCAGGACCCTCATTTTCACCCTCAGGACAGGTATATGAACCCATGCAGAAAACAAGATTTCACATATGTACTAATCTCTAACATTCTCTCTTGGATTTCTCTGGGGTCCCAATGCTCAGCACGTTGTCTGTTTGCATTCCTGTACCATCCCCTCGTTTATCCCTGCTCTGTAAGAATTTTTGTTTACAAATGCCAGTTTCATATGTTCCTGACCTAAATACCTATTAGTGGTGAACATCACAGCATCTTTATTGATACCTGTTTTGGGAATTCAGAACAGAACATTTTGACATATAACAGGGTTTTGTAAATTGAGTGGTAAAAAAAAAATATGTGAATAAACAGCTGGATATTCTGACTAATCACGGAATAACTGTGAACTGTCAGCAGGAGGTAGCCTTGAAAAAGGCAAATATGATCCTCAGATGATGGGAGAAGGATTCTTAGAGAACTGAAAAATGTTAGAAGAGCTCCTATTGTTTAGCCTATTGATACCCAGGCTTGAAGTCATGACATCAAAGACTTAATCCTGGAGAAGAAATATGTTTATACGAGAAGGCAAAGGGGGTAAGCAGGCAATGAATTAATTTTAGATATTATGTTAAGCTTCTCAGTAATTAGATGCCCCCATTCTAGGGCACCCTTCCACTGCGGAGCAAAAACCCCATTTTTTTCAAAATGCAGAACATAAGTATTTGTGACACCAGGGCACTGCATTAGATGATTCAGTCGGTGTATTCCAATCATTCCTTCCTAACACATAGAGGAGACTTGCAGGTATCTTCACTGTGACAGACATATTCATAAAGATTATTGCTTGTAATTTTGGTTTCAATTATCAAATGAAGAATTTGAATTTACTTGCTTAATCTAAGTCGTGTACAGATGACTGTATTTTCACGTGCTTCATTGCCCTATTTTGTTTTGCCAAGAGCTGTGAATCGTGACTTAGGTTAGCACAACACCTGTAAAAGCTCCAGCCAGGACACTCTGGTGTGAATCTCTGATAAGGTCACATCTTGGCATTGCTTTTTCCACATTTTTAGCAGGTTTTGGCCCAGCCTGGGCAACTGTGTTTTATAGGGGATCTTCTGGCAGTCAACACACACAAACCCCCCGTAAGTCATTTCTACTATGAGTTCATTCAATGGTGCTCTTTGGGACATATTAACCCAAACTGTAATTGGGTAAAACAGGACAAAGCCCGTTTTGCTAAAAATTGGACAATGTTTTGCCAGTAGTTTTCCTTCTCCATGGAGCATGCAATTACTGCTGCCAAGGATTTTGACTTTTAAAATGTAAAGTTTGGTAATTGAATCTTGTCAGGGTTTTATAGATAGAGACAGATCTTATCCAATATTTTATATAGAGTGTACATCAATCTTTGTATGATAGATTTTATTTTTTAAAGAAGCAATTAAAATTTTGTAGCCCTTGCCCCTGACAGAATGCAAGATCACTAAGACCATTTCCTCTTAGGTTTAGTTGTCTGAATACCTGACTCAGACTGACTGATTCAGTGAGGGTGCAGCAAAAGAGCTGCCATAAAGGAACTTCCCTTATTTTTCTGAAGCTCTTACTCCTGCAAGGTATTTAGTGACTTATAAATATTAACCAAATCATTGTAATAAAACTGATTTGTTATTTATAGCATGTCTTTATTTTTTGTCATGCATAATTTAATACTGTTTAGCATGGATGTAATTGTTAGACTTTTGCAAATGTAATTTATATCGAGCTTAAAGGATGGGAAGAAACATCTGTGTTCTAGTCTCTGGATTTCTGTAATGTCTTTGCTGCTGCCATATGGTAAAATTTAAATAATAAGCATGATCATAGTATGAAATGTGCAGCATATATTCTATGCTAATCCAGTTTTCAAGTAGTCTGTGAAGGTTCTCATTATTTAGACATTCTTTGGCTCTGTTAGTCTGTATCTTCTTAATTGAACAGCTCCATATCACAGAAGGGAAAACAGATTTGTAAGGAACAACAGCTCTCCATGCTTACCTATCAGTAATTCTCCTAAACAAAAACAGATTTAATTTTTTTACAATAGTCAGGTAGAAGTAAACTTCCTTTACAACTTAATTGATATACTTTTTTGTATCTGCCAGACTTACCTGTAAAATTACCATATTGTCATTTAGCAGTCTGTATGGAATCTGCTGGTTCAAACTGGTTGCAATAGTCACCTTTTTCCACAAGCATTTTGAGGCAGTTGTCTTGACTGAGATGAGAACTGTTTACTACTATAAACTCTTTTTTTCATAAAGAGAACTTAATCCATAGTCTGAAAGTTGTTGTAAATTCTGGATATGGTTATAATTTTGATGTCTTTATCCACTTGTCTGTATTGTTAATGATGGTATTAGATAGCCCTGGTCCCAATACAGACCCCTGAGCGACCACACTTGGCACTGATGTCCATCTGAGTCATTGACCA
Organism: Amblyornis subalaris; assembly: GCA_018881555.1. NCBI lineage: Eukaryota > Metazoa > Chordata > Aves > Passeriformes > Ptilonorhynchidae > Amblyornis > Amblyornis subalaris. The sequence goes on along the minus strand of JACAXG010000117.1, from coordinate 817,952 downwards.
TGACCATCAGATGTGCCCATTCAACCAATTCTTTATCCATCTAACAATCCATCCATCAGGTTAATCTCTCTCCAATTTAGAGAGAAGGGTATTGTGGGGAATTGTGTCAAAGCTTTACAGAGGTTCAGATAAACATCATCGGTAACCCTTCCCTTGTCCACTAGTATGGTCACTCTACCATAGAAGACCACAGGGCTGGGCAGGCAGGACTCACCCTTGGTGCTACTGTGCTGGGTGCCTGGAATCACCTCCCTGTCCTCCACGAGCCTCAGCGGAGTTTCTAGGAGGATTTGCTCCGTGATCTTCCCAGGCACAGAGGTGAGACTGACAGGTCAGTGTTCCCAGGCTCCTCCTTTATACCCTATTTAAACACAGGTTCGTTGTTTCCCTTTTTCCAGTCATCTGACTGCATTTCACCTGACTGCTGCGACTTTTCAAATATCACGGAGTGACTCGGCCAATTCCCTCGGGACTCTGGGATCAGTCTCATCAGATCCCCTAGACTAATGTACATGCAGGTTCCTCAGCTGATCCTGAACTTGATCTTTTCTTACAGTGGGAGGGACTTTGTTCCTCCATTCCCCATCCTGCCATCCATCCGCTTGAGAGATGTGGGAAGAGAGGTTGCCAGGGAAGACTCAGACAAAAAAAAGTTATTGAGCACCTCAGCCTTCTCTTCACCCATTGATACCAATTTACCAAAGTTTATCAGGGGCATTACATTATCTTTGACCTTCCTGTTTTGGGTAGTGTACTTGTGGAACCCCTCCTGTTATTCTTAATGATCCTTGCCGGGTTCAGTTCCAGCTTTGCCTTGGCCTTCTCCACCCCAGCCCTGCACAAGCATACTTCTTCTCTACACTCTTCCCAGCTCACTTATCCAGGCTTCAGCTGTGCATTTGCTTCTTTCTCTTTAGTTTGACCAGCAGTTCCCTCTTCAGAAATGCCCTCCTTGCCCAGTTTCTTGTTCCCAGGAATTGCTAACTCTGGCGCTCTGTGGAAGGCCTCCTTAAAGATCTGCAGCTCTGTTCCACTTGGCCACTTACTGCATTCAAGCAGTGAATAACTCTCTAATTTGGACCGAACTTCAACACAAAGAACTTCTACAGAAATGATTTTTTTTTCACAGGATTTATTATAGTGAATTTTAAATTCTTTATGGACGTATGAATCCTACCAAGTAGATTTTTAAACAAAGGAACGTGGAACAGGCCTATTTAAAAATCTTCAATCAGAAATTATAAAAGTAAGAATGCATAAAATTTCTCAGAGAGTTCTGGGTTTACTCATACTTTATATGGTTTAAATACAGGGAATTAAATACTTTATAATTTTAATCCATAAAATTTTTCAGATTATGGCCTTCCGGGCAAAACTGAACATAGCTGCACTGTAAGCTTCTGTTATGCTTGTAATATAGGGATTGAACAAAATCTTCACCTTCTTTTCACTAATTTTTCTTCGTGAAGAGCTTCAAGATTAACCTACTAATTTCTTACTGGTTTAAAATTTTCTAGCTAATCCAAGGGTAAGTAGAACACAAACCTGTTCGATACTCAATACAACCTAGACTTATATATTTTTTTCCTCAGGCTCATATTGTTTTAAAAGATTATATTTGCTGAGTGAGTTAAAAAATTACAGTCACTGTTGAATTGACGAAGTGTTGAATACAAATAATTGATACCAGAATATTTCAAAATGGGTAACTTGAATTCACACTATTAAGGATTAAATCTATTCTCATTCAGAGCCACTATGTTGAGATGAGTTGTTGAAATCTTGTTTTGGATTTGCTCAACCTTACTTTTTCTTTTTCTGTGCCTGATAGGAACATGAGTACAATACAAATACACTGAGAGGAGTTGCCTATGATTAAGCACTCAATCAATTCTATTGCACTTACATTATCTTGTTTGCAATTGTTACCATTGTACAACAAATAACAATGACTGATCTAATGAATGAGAAGTAGTATTTATGAAACAGCATTTGATCAACAAAGAAACAAATTTGTAATCAAGTCTGAACTGTCTTTCCTTTCTTAAAAAAATCCATCTCCTTTTCCTTCCTTCAGAAACTCAACGTATGAATCAGTTCAGTTCTCTGATCTGAGACCACGGAATTTTAGTGACAGGGGAGCGCTCTGGAAAAGGGTCAAAGTTAATCCTGTCATCTCTGTTATTTTAGGAATCAAGCCTACCTTCTGTTTTGAACAAATATTTTGCACACATCATAGAGAAGTTGCCTATTGCTCCAATTCCTTGTTTGAGTACTGTGGACAGAGACCATCTATAGATCTCTGCCACAGGGAGAACCTGCCTGTGATAGAAAATCAACCTGAGCATGGCTAATTCATAACAGTTTTTCTCCACCGAAGAGCCTTCAGCTGGAGAGCACTTGAAGCATCACGTTGATTACCTGATGTCATGTCATTAAAGATGTCTGGAATGTGGAGGTCTTTGCCAGCCGTAGATATTTGACAGTATTACTGTGTGTGCACTGAAAGCCTTAAATTACAGCTGTCTCCTGCTAGAAGTGGATGACTGAATTCCACAAATAAAGGCACTTCATGTAGTCACATGTAGGCTTAAGAGAGCAACAAGCGGGGGTCACTTTTATTTTTGGTGCTCTTTATTATTCGCTCGACATCTGCATTGTAAAAGACATTGTGAATGCACAGAAGAGTGACTGCTGACTGCTTTTAGGTAGTTGCTTTGAACTGTCTTTTTGGAGGGTGCTGCAGTTCCCCATCAGTGATACAGAGAAGACCCACTGCTTGCCTCCATGTCACAGTTTCCATGTAGAGCTGTTGATGGTGATTCTGCTGATCTGTTTCCCTCACATTCTGTACACCGAGTTCTTAGGGTGGCAACTTGATTTATTTCCTTTTCCACAACCAAATGCATGAGTGGTTCTAGTCAAGGAAGGTTAAAATTATATACATATATTTTCAAACAGGCATGCCTTCTTCAAAAAACCGTTTTGTTTTGCTAATACCTCTAATGTTTCTTTTCACACACAGCAGATGCATGCACTTTAAAAATTTTATGACAATACATTTGGGTTATGAGGAACAGCAAAGCAAGAAAGAATGAAGTAAGCTCTTCAAATCACAATTTTTACATCTATTACCTATCTCCTAGGTTTATGTGCATATGTGTGTGCATGTTTGCTCAACTCTGGGAAATCACAACATATGGCAAATATAACTAGACATAAATCTATCAATAATGTAAACCAGTGTAAATATCTAGCAGGACATAATGTCTGAAACTGGCAGAAACTTGTATTCCTGTAGTTTTTTTAAAGGCTTAGGAATTTAGTCAATAACTTGAAGACCAGCCTATGAATCTTCAACTAATATGTTATTTGTTTTCAGCCATATGGACCTGGAAGCCTCAAATCCATCAAACGTACCTATGGATCTAAGTATCTCTGAGTAAACCAGAAAATGCAAATATGCCAGAAAATAAATACTGTGTTTCATGTGGAATGTATTTATAAATATATTAAAAATTGTCAGAGTTCAACTGCTTCTGAATGCCTAAATTATTCATGTAATAGAACTAACTACAGTTTGGATTTTAAAAGAAATAGAAGCATGCATCATGGAATATATAGCTGGAGGAACATGCAAAAGAAGCTGACTAAAGGAATTTCTGGACTGAAGAATATTTGCAGATGACAAAACTGAAGAGACAAAAAACTAAGCACATGAATGGAAAGAACTAAACAAAAAAGATTTTTCTCAAAGGTTTATTAACCACTGTCTTGATCGTCAGTGTTCGAGGGAAGATTTATATCTCGACATTTTTGTGTTTCAACAAGATATTGGTCAGGAGCAAGCTAGAAGAAATTACTGTTCTTATAAGGAGTAACATATGGTCATGGAATAAATTTAACGAGTTGCCTTATAGCAAAAATTTGGTACTAAATGTAAAAGGTGTGTGTCTTTGGGTTACAAATTCTGAAGCAAAAAAATTTTCTGTGAAAACAATGGGCTAGGTTCCATTGGTGGATGACAGCCTTGCAGCTGTAGCTTGTTGCCTTAAAGGTGTAGATTTTGAAAAAGCAGCTTCCCCAGGAAGCTTGGAGGAAGGTGTTTTGCACCAATTTTACACTGGGGTTTTGTGATCCCAATAAGAAAGGAGCTCAGGCCCTGAGAAGTGTTATTCACAAACATGCCATTTATTGAAGCTAAGGAAAGAGAGGGTAGTGAAGGTAATATTACAGCCCTCCAGGTGCTGGGAATGCCACAACTAAAGGCATTGAATGGGTCTCCATTCAGGGCACAGCACGCTGTGCTGAACCATGTACATTTACCCTTTTTGGTTTTTAATCTCTTATATGTTTTTTCCTAGTATGGGCTGAACCTTTTTGGTTTTGGGGTTTTTTTTTAGTATAATCATGCTTTTGTAGGGGGATATTCACAGGAAAAAAAAATAGTCCTTTTTTATGTTTTTAATGAATATGCATGTGAAAACACAATGCTTATATTTAGTTTTCTTTCTCCTGAGATTGTAGCCATAATTACATTGCTTTAGTCCCTGTGTGGAGGAGAGAAAAACTCATATACAGTAATAAAGGTGAGTGCTAGTTTGTCAGACTGCGTGATACTGTATCAAGACCAGCTAAATAATGGCATAATGAAGATGAATCACAAGAGACCAGGAACACCTTTCTTCTCTTTTTCTTTAAAGAATACCCAGGAGATACATTAACTTGTTCTCCCGTTTCTTTGCAAGATTTTTATTTCTTGCTAAAGAAATGCCGAGAGCCTTGGAATTTCAATGCGTTAATCCATAGCTCTGACTCTCTTTCCTTCATAATTCTGGGGATAACTGCTTTGCTTATCCGAAAGTCAACCCCCTTGTGTGCAGTTTATTCAATCTGAATTGCACATGAAAATGGTTCAAGATACTAAAAAAGTAAAGGAGTTTTTGGTTCTGTTTTGGTTTACAAGAAGTTTTGCAAAAACCTTACAAATCCTGTTTTTTTAATTATTCAGAATAAAAAGTCAGAATGTACTTTGCTAACTCCCAATTTTCCATTTGGCAAACATTGCTTTCCTTATACAATCATCTCCCAATACACGCTTATCTTTCTCTTCCTTACAATTAATGTAGACCTTTACAAAAAGCAGATAGCAGAGAGAGCATCCAGGCAGTTCAGGGAATAGCTTTCATTTGGTTTGCTGTGTTGCAAAAACAGTCAGTGTAGCTTCATACTTGTGGTTTTTCTGAATTTAGACAAATACAGCTACAGTTCTATCTTTGTTAGCAGTGCACTGGTAGTCTTAAAGGCTGCATCATGCTTCCTTAAAAAGCATCAGGACACTGCTGATGGCTGGGAATGTCCCAGACTATGTCCATGTCCTCTTCACCCTGATTGTATGCTGGGCTAGGCTGTGTCTTCAGACAATTGACCATTTTTATGCTTAGCTTGTCTAATTTCTACCTCTTTGGTCTTCAAAAATGGACTAATCACTTACCTGCAAAAGACAATCTTTAGTACAGGCAGCCTCAGTGTCTTCCAAGGCTTCAATGATGGCAATTTTTAGGTGTATGTTCCGGCCTACCATGTATGTTGCTGTGGACACAGACGATGCTGTTTATGTTTAAGGACCAGAAGGGTTTTTGATATTGAGGAGAGTGGTTGTTTTAACTTTGTGGGGTTTTTTAATCTTTGAAGCTTCTTGTGGGTTTTGTTAGTTTTTCTTTTCTTTCACATTTTTTTTTTTGTACTGGAGTGATGTCTCAAGCTACAGACTTTGAGAAAAAGTGCTTAAGCTATTATTTTTAAGTTAAAAGCACAAAATTAGAGATTGTTCAGAGGTAATGCAATAATTTGTGAAGGTACAGATCTCAAAGTTCAGAACTATCAGGAGCTTTTTAGTTCTGACAGTGTGAAGTGTGACATTTTGAGTAGCTGCATTACTTAGCGTAACTGAAAAGTCTGAAGAGTTTAAATTTGGGCGTCTAAAAATTACCAGTCTGACTAAGAAATAGACATCAGGTTTTTTCATTTTGAAGGACTGGTATTATCACCAAGACCTGCAGATTTTTTTCTGCAGTTTTACTTCACTGACTCTAGGCAAGACAACTTAAAACCCCTCACATTTTTGTGCTGCCTACCAGGGCAGGTAGAAATATGCAGGTACATCCTACTAAAATAGCAAAAGAACTATGAACCTTCATTTCACTCACTACTGCCTTCACAAGCACAGTAAAGAAGAAGGAAGAGAAATCTGAATTCTGAGGGATCCTGCAAGTGGACAGATGAGCATTTCCCCATATGGCTGGCATTCTTGTTGTACCATTTAAAATTGAAAATTAAATATTGCAGTATTCTACAACTTCAGCATAAATATTAAGACACAGATGAAAGTATTTCTTTCTCTGAGCAGTTTGCTCGGGTTTGGGATTTTCCAAATCTCCGTATTAAAAGGTTGATTGTCAGAACAAGCAGGAGACATTTTTCATGTGCAGTAGGTGGGGTTTTTTCAACTTCATTTTCATGCATCCTTAGATATTAAAATAGCAAAATGTACTATTTTAAAAACAGGAAGCGATTTGGCAGCTCTATTTTTTTCTGCTACTCAGCTGCTCCCTATATGTAGGTCTACAGTATCAGCACTGGCATTGCGGCGCTTGCTGGCGTGTCTTTGGAATTCAAATTTCTGTTTTCGCCAAATCTCTTTACTTTAGCAATAGACACAGAATTTGCATCTTCAGAAATAGTTGGAGATTTTTTAATATCCCTCACTGAACAGTGTCTTCCCTGGGGCATGCCTTTACCATTACGGGGCTGTGAGTGCAGTGTAACACACCAAGGGCTTGGGAATAAAGATTGATATATATGGAGGAACTACACAATGACTTGTGCTTCCAGAGGGAGGTCTCAAGCCAAGTGCATTTGCAGCCTGTCAGTGCTTGTTGGCAGATAGAGATACCCAGGAATACTGAGGTCTCAGAAACACGAATTTTCGAGTGATTACTCACTGGTGCTAGTTTTGCAACTATCCAGAAGAACATTTTCCTGCTGCCTTTTCAAACGCAGGGGTCTTTCTTCCATTCCTGAACAAAAGCAAACAAATTAACCCTTTGGGACCTGAGAACAAGGCAAGCCAGATGTTATTTCTTATAACAAGATTATGTGTTTAACTCCCACATGAGTATGTTTTATCACATCATAATGGCAACAACCTAAAAGGGAGGAAGGGGCACTAGGGCTTGGTGTTTTTCTTGGCTTTTGTGCTGCCTGTTACTTATATTGAGCAAGCCCAATATGTCTATGCTTGCTGGCTGCCTAGGATAAAATATCACCATTGCTCCCAATGAAAGACTTATTCTTCTGAGGTTTCACTTTCTACTGTTGTAATGCATTTACCACGAGAATAAAAATTATGAACACCTGGAAACTGGGAACACTAACGTCATTAGACTTCTATTTTGGTTCCTATCTCTCCCTCTGCTGCATGATGTCATTTTAAAAATGAATGAGGCAGAAGAATGCTATCAAAGGAGGGCTGGGATGTTCAATGATTGTCAAGAAAAAGATGGGAAACACAGTATGTACCAGTGTTCTTTGCCAGACTCAGCCACTAAAGTCTTACTTCAAGGGTATGCATGCTGTTGCTAGGGAAAAATGGTTATGTGAGTCTCTTACATAATGCCATTAATATTTTGGTTTGAAACATGTCATTCTTGTCATCTTGCAGCTTATGTCTCTAATAGCTAAAGCCCTTACATAAAGCACTCTTGCGGAACAAAGGAAACAAAAGGTTGGTTTAGAGGTAATAATGAAAAAGGCTACAACAAAAGAAAGCAGGTTGCACTGTGACTGCAGTTAACTGACACTGCCTCGGTTTCTTCTATTCAAAAAAGGTGAAAAGAGTCTGAATTTTTCATTTAAGACAGTTGTTATTGATAAACCAGAATATGTATCCATTTGGCATAGGACATGTGGGAGGAGGGGATCAGCAAAAGGAAGTGGAGGGGAAGTTTCTCTGGTACTCAGATGACAGATTACATGAAACTAATTTTGTCTTGTGCATTTCTAAACATGTAATGGTTTATGCATTTTAGATGTGTTCAAAGCTGTGCAATATAGAAATCTATCGTTAAAGACTTGCATGCAATCTTCTCAAGATTTTGTTTTCCTAGAAATTGAACCTCTAAGGAAACGCTTTATCATTCTAAGCTCTCACACGACGCCTGTATTCCTCACTCATACTACATCTTCTGTGTTGGCATCAGGAGTTTTGGGGCGATCGTTACCAAGAAGTAGACTTGATGAATTGTAAAAATGAGTCAAAATACCTTTTAGAAGAGAATAAATTATTAGAGAAAACCACGGGTGGGCAAAATCTTCTCCTCAAGCCTGTCAAGATGCACGAAAATTTTAAGATATGCTGTTGGTTCAAGAAAATTTCTCAAGTTATATTCATAGCCAATCAGATCCATTTCACACAAACAGTACTTTACAATCAAAACATAGATAAAGTTGTCAAGCTATAAAAAGAAGTGATACATGTTTAAAAAAAAAACCAAACCAAAACCTAACAAAATAAACCAAACAAAAAACCTCTAAACACTCCACACTCAGAATGAATTTTGTGATAAAACTGACCACGTTACAATGCTGAAATTGCACCTAATTTGAGAATAATGAAAAGCTTCTGTTATTCTGGTAATGAAAAGAGTCACTGCCCCACAGCCCTCTCTCCTTTAGCTCACTCATATAAGGATCACCCCTAAAATTCTGCTGTGTGTGCTGACAGCCTGTGTTCGCTGTACACAGGTATTTGCCATAATTTGATTGATTGTTCTGAAAAGAGAGTGTAGGACAATGCTTACATCTCCTTAGGCTCCCTGCCAAGTCTACCATTGCCTTTCTAAGAGAAGATTGCTAGACTATTTGAATAACAGACCCAGTCTCAGTAATAATGCTGCATAAATGCAATCTGCTATTTCGGCAAAAATGTTCAAGTGTATGCACACATACATTAAAAATAGCACAATTTTGGAATAAAAAGTAATAATTATTTGTTTTCACTTATTAACCTGATTTCTAGACTAAGGCAAGGTAGTGGAAACCACTTAGACAATAGACATAGATTTCCTGTGCCTGAGTTTATCTGCAAACAAAATGGATAATATCCATTGCTGAGAAAATAATTTAAAGCTTCCCTTATATTCGTGTTTGAGCAGGATGGAAACCACCACTGTTAGCTCATGATGGAGCTGTAAGACTGTATTAGTCCATGCATCCTATCCACATGTCTTTGGGAAGCTAATTTTGATCCCTAGAATGTCCTGGCCAGAGCAGAAGCACAACAAATGGATGTTTTACCCATCTTCCGAAGCTTTGCAGACTAAGTAAATCCGAAAGACAAACACCTGGTAAGTTTACCACTTTACTTGTGTTCAGACAGAGCAGTGGTGGTGGGCTTATGTTACCATTCCCTGTGGCAGCTGACAGCCTCTCAAGCCTTATTACCCTTAGCCACTGCCATGTATTCCAGAGCTTGGGAAATTGGGCAGGGAGGCTCAGAGGTTTCTCAAACTACACTACAAGGTGGATAGGTCACTAGGTGCCATGTTATTGTGCCCAAAGTTCTGTAATTTTTCCCAGTTTATACTGCTGTATTTGAAGTCGTTAGTTCACATTTTGCCCAGACAGTGTAATTTGATCCATTTAATATTTCTCTCTTTATGACTTACAATTTGTGAAGATTTGGAGAAGAGGCAGTTTCTCCAGTTATGACCAGGGCAGCATGAAATCCACTAAAGATGGGCCAGTGTTGCTAACAAATAAAAAAGATATTTTGAAGTGAGGCAACATCAGGGTTTTTGATACACTTTTGAGCATATGTTTTACCCATTCTTTTGTGATTGTACACTATTCATAGACTCATTGCCTTGATCATTGTATGGAATCATCTACAACCTAACTGAAAGACTGTTTTGGTCATAAAACTGTCATTATGTAATGAACACTGCCATGTCTTACTCGGTGAAATCTACACTTTTGTGAGAGTACAAAAATCACTGTTTTGCTCATAGGCTCTTAGTTAAGACCTGTTACTTTGAAATTCCCAGAGACTAATTCAGATAAAGATGCTGGAAAGTTCTCTGCATTGTTTTTACTGTCTTTGGCTGTGATGGTAACCCTCAGTAAGCAGGAATGTAAGATGGGGATCCAAGCACCACACCTTGACCAAACACTGCCAGCAATTGCTTACAGACATTTTGAATTGAGTGATTTGAGAGACATAATCCAGGCATACCTTGTGGGAGAAGGAGAGTTAAAATCCAATTTTGTGCAGCAATATTTTACAGCCTTACCTTTGACTGACAGATTTTAAGGCCAAAAGAGACCGTTAGATCATCTAGTCACACATGTCCTCCATTTTACAGGACATTATATTTCTTTCAGTTACTTGACACTAAGTACATTTTCTGGAAAGATGCCTAGCTTTGATTCGAGAGCACCAAGTAATGAACAATCTACCATTCCCTTCAGGAGTTTGTTCCAGCTGTTATTCACCTACGTTGTTAAAATTTTTATCTTATTTCTATTTTGAATTTTCCTGCCTTCCATTTCTAACCATTGGTTTCTGTCTCACCCTGCTAGATTAAAAACTTCTCTAGTACCTTGTGAGTGAGCTTACACAATGCAATCAAGCTACCTGCCTTCTGGTTGTTTTTTTTTTTTTTTCCCTAAGATAAACAGACTGATATTTTTAAGTCCTCACTCACCTGAATTTTCTGCAGCCTGGATTTTGCAGCTTTTTTTCTATATCATCTCCAATTTTTTCAGTGACATTTTAGAAATGAACTGTGTGCAGTATGCAGAACAGGAGGCAGTTTGCCAATATCAATCTCACCAGTGCTATCTAGAGGCAGAAAATCACCACTGCTTTTCATTACTCCTCCTCCTTGCTTGTTCCTTCAAGGTTTCATTAAACCATGTAGTCTCTACGTTTTACTGGGAAATAATTTTTATTTGTTTTTCTATATTGACCTTGAATTTATTTGCAGACTTTCTTCTATCAGGGAATACCTTTTTGTGGTGCAACATGTACTGGATTTTGGCTTTGTGGGGTGGAGAAGGAAAGGAATTTTTGTTTCTTTGTAAAAATTTAATTGTGTTTCCATTCCAGATCTGGTCCCCTTGGCCTTACCCATGTCTACTAGGTTTGCGTAGCCTTCATGGGCTTCCTTGTGCTAATATAATACATACTTCTGAATCACACTTTAAAACACTTAGGCTTACACTATCCACTTCTAGAAACAGCCCCTGCATAATAATAAATCTCTATTGCCAGCTGTTTTTGGAAGTAATCAATTATCTCATTATCTGTCCTTTAATATATGCTTTGTTGTACTGTTTATCATTAATTTGCTAATTAAAGAATAAGAGATGTTAAGTCAAAAGCCTCATAAAACCTTTATTTGTACAGTAAATTCACCAACCAAAGCTCTAATCTCACCAAAAATTGAATCTGGTTTGCTTTACAAAAGCTTTTTCTTTTTTCATTTAGATGATATCAGTTGACCATGATTACATTATTTGCTTTTACTTTTTGTGTGTTATGATTCCATGCTAGCTTTTCTATGTCTCTTCCTAGTATGACACGATTACAACAATTTCCCATTGGAGCAATCTTAAATTTTCGGAATCCTTTAGAATGTCTTGGATTTGCTAACTAATATAATACTAGCTAAGAAAAGTCCAGAAAATCCTTCAGCCAACTTATGAAAAATGCATGGATAAAGTTACACAGGCCTGTTGATGTAAAACTACATAATTCTAATAGATTCTTGCCAACATTGCCCTCAGATATCAATAGATTTAACTGGATCTCTGCAAAATGTTGTTACTAAAGCATTGTGTTCCTGTCCAAATCTTAAGCAGAAGTATTTGTTCTATTTTTTTCTGCATCATTATTTACAATCTGTTTTATGCTTTGTTGAAGTATCTATGGCATTTCTTTATTCCTTTTTACCTTAACAGCTCATTGCTTTTTTTCTTAAGTTATTTCAGCCACTGCTTTCCCCCCCATGTCTTATCTTCTCATGTAAGTACATTTCCCATTTACTTTCCTCTTTTTATATTCCACATTTTTCATCTTTCAGGTCTTATCGCTTCTTTTATGAGTTCAGTCTTTCCCATTCACTGCAGCACAATCTTAATTCTGTAACAGAAGAAACTGGTGCTCTACAGGTCGGTTTTGCTCATTACACAGTTGAATTCAGCAACAGGTCGGATCCATCTGTGTGCTGGCGCGGGATACAGGTGTGTAATGCAAGAGTACAAAAAATTGCATGAAGTTTGAACAGACCATGCTACTTCTGACTTCCATTTCTTGGTAGAAAATATGGTTTTACCAGCTGTTTGTTTCTTTAAGAAAACCAAAATGGAAGCAAAAGCCAGAAAATTTATTCCTGGGGTTCACAGTGACACAGAAATGAGTCATCAGCAGGGTTAGGACTTATTCAGTCTCCAGAAAGACTTGTCAGCAGAGCTATTGGTCACTGGAGTGCACTGTGCGTGCTCAGGCCATAGAGCCTGGTCCCACTCTGCAGCTGAGAGATGGGAAACACAATTTGACTCTTTATCCGTAATTTTTCCATGCTTTTCTCAGGTGCTACTGACAGCATGGCGATAGTAAACTGTAAGAATCCAGATGTTTGTCCCGGGACACATCCTTCCATTAGGTCTTGGAAAGTGCACTTCAGTGAGTTCAACTTCTTATTGCTCTTTCCAGCTGAACTTGTTTTTTTCTACTTCTTCCCTACACTGTTTTTCCTGTCCTTTCCAGCTTCTCATCCTATTTGAGACTTCTTGTATGAATTTCTTTCTCTGGCAGTCAAGCATTCTAATACACTGCTTTTCCTGTTTTCTCCCATTTCTACCATTGCTTGCTACTTTGATCTTGGACTTTTTCTTTCACTAGCTCCCAAAATGCTACTGTTCCCAAATGATATTGTTCTTAATACTCATCTCCTCACTCTGGAGTCAATCTCTGGCTTCCTACTCTGTCTTGCTTTGCAGAAGCGTCTCATTATCTCTGATTTAAAATGTATTTGGGGTTTTTTTGCACACTGGGAGAGGGACAGAAAGTGCACAGGAGTTGGAGTCTGTCAGGACCACACCAGACTATGGCAGAGGAGAGCAGGAGATTTTCTGCTTGCGTGGGGTCTTGCACATAGGTTTGTCAACAGTCTTTAAAAAATCCTCAGCAGTCTCCATGCTCTATTTGTCACCATAGGTTTCTTAAACATTACTGATTTTTTTTTCCCCCTCTGTCAGGGAAAGGAAAGGAGGTAAGCAAAGCGAATAAAATTAAAGCAAAGGACCGGTCCAGCTTTTTTTTTTTTTTCCCCAGATCTTCTCTTCCAACATTCTTGTTGAAAGCATTCTAAGACTTTGAAATATTAATGGAGAGGACGAGATATTTCCATAAACTCTTTCTTTGAAGAAATTGCCTAAAACACCCAAACTTACCTCTCTGTGTATGAAAATAGACTGGCCATGAGAGTATCAGTCTTGTTTTCAGTTTGCAAACCACAGCAGCAGATATTATATAGGTTTTTAGCCATCGATATCACTGCCATATAATTTAACTAAAATATTGTGATTTTATTTAGAATTGATGAATGATGCAAAAATTGACCTTAGAGGACAAATGCCTGTTATCTCATTTATACCAATGCTCTGCTAGTAGCTTGTAAGTCACTTTTTGCACAGCAGTCTGACATTTGTGTTTTTGTGATTAAAAAAATAAAAGGCAACCTAATCTGTAAGGTTGTTGTTTTTTAACAAACTAGAAATAATAAATTTTGAAATACCTATTTTAGACTATCACAACATCATGTATTATATATTCATGATCTGTAGAGGTACACTATAGTTGTGCTTCCCTTAGGAAGATTCCTCTTAAAAACTCCTAAGTTTAGGATTACAAGACTAGATTTCAAGAGCATTTAGCAATCCATAATAGGACTGACAGAAATGCATAAGTGTGATAGCTGCCTATTTCACAGGTTATGCTTCAGTGGTACTTTATGTACCTGATACTTTTCAGACTGTGGTACATCTTTAGACATTTAAATGCTTCTGAATACCTGGATCATAAACACTTAAAAGCAACAAGCTCAAATGTACGAATACGGTTTTCAGGGTTTTAGAAAATCTGTGTTTCAGATTTTTAAAAATTGAGCAATTAATAAGAGCACAAATAACTTATGAACCACTGAAAGAGACCATCAAGGAAAATTAGGAGCTCTATAAACTATGACAAAATATTTAACACATTAATGTCTTTTTTAATTAACAGTTGTTCTTGGCTGAGACTTTAGATATCAATTTATGAAAAGAATTGGCTTCATTTTATGAAATTATAGAAGGGTTTGTAATGTAAAATGACACAGGGATATTTAGTAATAATAATGGAGCTACAAATCAGAAAGTGAATGCACCTGCATACATGCATGCACACGGATTTTTTGAACACACACACACACGTGATGAATTGGGTGTGTCATGCAAGATGCAAGATGAAGTTTAGTGTCCTAATAAGAAGGCAGGGTAACTGAAGAATTTAATGGAAATTCTGACAGGCTGCAGGAGGAGAGTTTCTTTTTTCCCCCTCTCTGTCTCAAATCCAATTGCCACCTTTCCCCACATTCTTTCTTAGTTCCGATCTATCATGCAGACACCCTCTTTCTTCCATTAGCACTTTTCCACTGCCTCTTCTGCAGTGACTTGATAATATGAAAATTGATAAGACTGGAAGGGATAAAAACTGTGGAAATAAAAGAGTGCCTCACATTTTTGTCAGGTCAAAGAGCAGTCAGCACATATGGCAGCCCTGTTAATAGGTGAAAGAAATGGTGCACTTCAGGGAAGGGGGCTATGGGGCTCTTTCCAGGGATGCAACTGAACGCCTCTGTGCTGAAAGATCTCTGCACTTAGATTGCAGTTCCATTTACCTGCATGTGCAATCTCTCACACTGATGTTTTCAATTTTCAGATATTTTAAATATAATGGAAACTTCTGTAATTTTTTACTGGTCTTCTCTGTGACACCAACATTTGATTTCATGTTTTGCAGTGCTTGCAGTTTCCACAGACTCAGATGTGAACCAGAATTCACTGGGTGTAGAAAGCGGCCACAGCTCAGAAAAATGAAGACAGGTTGTACTTTTGTCACAATGATAGATTGTAAGAGATATTTGAACAGTAATGGATAATGCATTTCAGGGTTTGTCTGACCCTTTAAGAAATTGATCTGCTTATTCATCCAGAGTTGCAACATTTTCTATTGTTTATGCTTTTAAACTTAAACTTCTATTGTTTTCAGTTTAAAAACCCCCACAAACAAAGAAACCCAAACCAAACAAACAAAAAGACAAACTCAAAGAAAAAAACCCAGAATCTTGTCACATAACAAATTGAATCCAAATGAACATTTATGAAAATGTAGATTGTTCTTGCCATGTTAGTAAGTGGAAAAAGGCAGAATTGTTTCTTTATGGTTCCCTTAAAATGCTTGTTTAAACTGTTTAGGTACAAGTGAGTGTGTTCTTGAAAGCTTATTTCATGTAACCATTTCTTAGGTACTTTCTCTATAGTAAACTTACCAAACATTGTAATGCAGAATAATGCTTCATTTCCTCGCATTATTCTGTAAGTACTACTTTTGTCCATACAGATGTCCAATTTTTCTGAAAATTGTCATTAAAAGGTGTAACTCTATTCAAATAAATATTGGAAATACATAATTGCATTCTTGTTGTTCCAACCGAGTTTCTTTTAATATTAAACAACATTGTGCAACAGAGGAAAAAATGCATATTGTTGTAATTAATCATAACTGTGACAGCATTTCCATGAATAAAAAGCATATAAGGGATTCAGAAAAAGAAGAAAAAGGGAAACAAACAGAAAAGATAGCCTACCTGTAAGTATTTTTGCAACTGTGGAAGGGAATAAAATAAATAAAATAAAGCAGAAAACTAATTTTAGATATTCTTCTGAAGTGAATGCCTGAATGAGACATTGTCTATGACGATTTTATTTTCTTTGTCTCCACATAACTATTTGAACTTCAGATCAGAGACTAATGGTGTCTTAAAGATGCAGGATATCCTCCTGATTTAAAAAAGGTCACACAGATGGGTGGGCAGAGCAGTCCTCAACATTGCTTCTTTTAAGCAACTAACACAGTGACTGAGGAAAATGTCTCGCCTGACAGCATCTCAGGTTAGAAAAGACTACCTCATGAGTCTCAGACAGACAATTTTTATGATGATATTTTCTATTCATTTGACTGACCTCTCTCTAAGGAAACCATTATTGCCCCAGTGTTTATAATCTTTTACATAAGTATGCAACAGAAGACAGACCTACTCAGAGTTCGGTTTTTTTCCTGGAAATGACAAATAAATATGATTAAGGCTGCAATCCAGATGAGGTAGAAAAAAATAGCCTTGGCTTTGGCTTTGTTACCTGTGAATCTAAATTTGAGTCAGACATTATCAATCATTGTCTTTTCAACCTCCCGAAGCATTAGAGGGTGAAGTACTCCCGTGAGGAAAATGCAGACAGGAAACTTATTCCACAGTTCCTCATTAGGGTGAGAACCTCAAGGCAATTCCTGCATTGCTGCTGTCCCCTGGCATTCACGAGCCAGTGGGTTATGGCCAATTAATCCATCTACTGTTGACACTTTTTTGTTCTGCTACCAGCTGGCTCCCATCTTGTGAAGTTCCCTACACAACATTCTGGAAATATATGCCTTCTTCTCCTAAAGATCCATGCTCAGGATGTCTTTGGCTTAAATGGCACCAATTCGTTGTGAGAACTCCTTATGTTATCTCATGAATCCTTGACATACTCTCTAGCTCTCCCTGTGGATGGTATTTGCTGATTTTATTATTGTTACAACTGTGTGCCTCTTTGATTAAATAAGTTCACCTATCATTTTAATTGCAAGTTCATCCTGCAGGCTGTTATTTATTCTGAATGGAGAAACCATTCGGATTTGATAAGGCTGAAGCACAAGTTGAAGGCAGTCTGTTCTAAGCAGGGAAGAGGAAGCTGGGAGGCAAAGGAACCGTTTTCTTGTAATCACTGATTAGACTGCTCTGTACCTTAGTGCATCAGTCTGTGAAATATTAAGTGGAAGTTGTTTGGCTTTTCCTATGTCCCTTTAAACCTCACTCATGGCAAGCAAAACTCAAATTTGTAACCTTTTAGCCAAAGTCTAGTGATGTCAACACGACTGCTGATGTTTTTAAAAAAGCTTGAGAAGAGCTGGTTATTTTCTCAGTTGATTGAATTTGGCCACATCACATGTCAATCTCTTGAAAGTGTTTTTGGTCTGTTAAATCATAATGCACACTACAGTGACTGAACAGTAGTACATCCCAGAAAGACAGCTGCAAGCCTACAGCTATGTTTTAAAGGGCATTCCACATCCCCTGTGTTATCACAGTTAATTACAGGAAGACTCACCAGTTCGAATCCTGTCTTTAATGCAAACCCATTTGAAATTCTGATTTGGAAGAGGACCCTTTGAGGAAGACAATCTATAAACTCAGAGCCAAGACTTTCACTGCATATAAAATGACTCCCTTCATTGGCCATGAAGTTTAACTGAGTTAGAAAGAAATGACAAACACAGAACGAAAAAGAAAACGTCGTGACAATTTAACATTGTTTTAGATCTTAGGCTAAATTTTGCTGTCTATTTCAAGGGAAAATCCCTATCCTGTTCAGTAAGTTATTAGGGAAATTAGCTCTCTTTCAGCTACATTTGGTAACATTTCAGTAATATGTTTCAGATATATTTAAGCATGTGCCTAACTAAAAACAATGAAAATATTCCTATCTATGCCTTGTCTTTTACAGAAAACAAGTGGGTCTGAACCAGGACCTGCTCTGTTCGTCATAGGCTACCACCAGGCTTAACAGCTTTTTAGGGAGAACAGCTACCTGTGTGTCCTTTGCTGCTATTAGTCAGTGTGGGGAGCAAGAACAATCCTGATAGATTTTGACTGACTGTGTTTTATCATCTCTATGAAATCACAACAAAACTGAACTTCCAGCATTATGCAGTATGGGAAAAGCTCTGAATCTGCTTACCCCATCCCCAAACTGCATGCTCTCAGCTGCTGCATTCTCTGAATACTGCACTCAACCTCATGCACTTGATCATCTGTGTCCCTTGTAAATAATAAATAGATAAATTATTAGGTGTTCCTAAAAATAATAAACCACAGTGACTTTTCAATGATCAGTTGTTTCTTAACCAAGATGTATTTCCTGCTATCCATGAATGCTCTATCAGATGTGTGACTTCAGGTTTAAAGCATCAGACAGAGACAAAAGCAGCATCACTGCAGACAGTGTTCCTTCCTAAAACTCTGCTGTCTTCACCAGAAAACACAGGCAAGTTGTTTGGCATCTTCAGTGGCCTTAAAGTAGTCCATGAAACCCTGTTCAAAGCCAGATATGTGTTACTCATTTTGGTCTGAACACCATCAATAAGAAGGAGACATGCAGATGTCCTGGAAACCAAGTGCTCCAGCATGCAGGGCATAACTCCATTTATCTGGCAGTGCAGCTTTAATGAATTACAGCAGCTTCTAGCTGAGACCAAAGCAGGCAGCACTAGCCCATTGCAGTAGAGCTCCCACATGTCTTAAAATATGCAGTAGCTGAATGTCAAGTATTACCACTTCGTGACCAAACACGCACAGAATAATTTGAAGATTAATCTGAAGCGCAGGTAAGTACATACAAATAAGTACATAAGAAAAACATAAATGGTATATACTGCAATTACTTACTGCAAATACACCAATGCAAACCTATCAGTTTTTGTGATTTGAAACAACCAAAAAATAATGGTTATATGGCTGTTACTTTCCGGTTTAGTCTGCTCTGGGATAGTTAATGTAGAGAAAAAATCAAGCAACATTTTTCAGAAAAAAACCAATTCATTTATTTAGGTCTAGTTATTCATTTATATTAATAATCACTGGATGCTTGCTCTTAAAAATGCACCATATCTGAGTTCTGTGTCATTCTTAATTTGACTGTGCCCAGAGGAGGGTGGGGAAGGGGAAGAAAACTGAAAAGGACGTTTGCAAAAATGATCTCATTTGTTCACCAGGACATTGCTTGAAACAGTCATCATGCCCATGACAAGTAGATTATATTGATTTTTGACAATCCTTTCCTTGGTGAAAGTATTTTGACACTTTGAAGATTCATCATCAGCATAGGCAAAATTTGTCTATAGTTTGTCAGTGTCATACAAGCAATGTTTTAAATTTAAGGCTTAACTGTGTGATGTGTGTGTTACCCTGTGAATTAATTTCTGCTAATTGACCCTGATGAACATAGAAAAAGTTATGAGATCAATAATATTTAGATACTTATCTGCCTACCACAATCTGTGCTGTATCTGAGAAGACAGTATTTTCCAAGACATTTTTTTTAACTGGCAAGAAAACTGTCAAAGAAGATAAACTATCTTTAAATCAGAAAATAGCTTCTTTCCTGCTGTCTTATCAAACAACGCCATACAGTCTAGAAACGTGTGCTTTATGAATTACTAATAGAAAAATTTTTATGTCTTGGACTAGAAGTTATGATATTTGATTTTGGTAAGCATGTTTAAAAAACATTGCCTCCTAGAAACACAGCAAAGCCTGTGAGAATGAAATATTTTGTATTATTTTTGCCAGATGAATGGGAAAATATAGGAAACAATGACTGAAATTTAGGTGTTACCCTAACAAAATTAAGCAGGGAAGTATAAAGTATAAACAGAAGATAGAACTTGGAAGAGACATCAGTGTCATCAGAAGCTTAAACACAGAATTTGAAGCCCAGCTGTGAATATCAGTGAGACACCTTAAAACTTAATCAAATATTTGCAGATAGTTAGTCAACATTTCAGTAATGCTGAACTAAAGATTATATTGGTATTGGTAGTTAACTGGGACATGGCAACATAGACTGCATGGCTCAGCATGTGACACTGGTAACTAAAAATGCTGCAGGATCACCTCCAAAGAGCTGGAGATGCTGAATGGATGCATGACACTCAAGGGCTACTACAGAGCGAAAAACAGAGATCACTGATCACAAAATCAGGCTGTAAAACACTGCTCACACCAAAATATGTTGGAATGATCCCTGGTATGTCCTAGTCCCTCATCAGGAACAGTCTGATCTACTGGTAGTTGATACATATTCAAACCCTGCTGTGCTGAGTTTATCCCTTTTATCCCCTAAAGGGATAAAAGTACAACTAAAGATGGCCCAGCACCTGGGGCCCCTGGCCTCTCAGGTATGGAGGGTTGACTCTGATGAGCTCCTTGGTGTTATGTGCGAAGAAATAATGATTCAGTGGTCTACCACTGTATTTCCTGTATTCCTGTATTATAGATCCTATAATTTTAAAAGCAAAAAAAAATTAGGTACCGTATTGAATACTTTTTTTTATTAAGAAATAGAAATATAAGCACAGTTACTGCAGTTAATTCTCTAAACATTGTATTCTATCTGAGTTACAAACTAAGGCAGAGATATGACACTGAATGCATAAGAAAGTGGAGGGAAGTTCAAATGTCTTGAAAAAATGAAGTTTAAGCAATATAATGCTGCCTGATCAAATTATAAAGAAGATAAATCCTCCTAGAAGTATTTTGTAACTCAAGTATGGTACAAAATAAATTATTATATTTTCCTGTGTTTGTTCATGTGTTGATATATAATACATAATGCATACATACTGTATTTTTAGAATTGTCTGAATTTTTGATCTATGTATCATAGCTAATTTTGAAACTTAATGAATTGTTTTTATTGACTAAAATAAAAAATTCTTTAGCAGAAGGACATATTTTTATTCCAGTTAGAACTTTCTGTTCAAAAAATGATGTCTTGCTTAACATAAAAAACCCATACCCTGCAAACCTGCATAATTTAGTACTCTCCATCTTTCAATGTATTATTTAACTTCCAACAACATACCTGAGGACATAATCCAACACAACAGTAGCCAAGCAAACATGTCCTCTTCTGTCTAAAATTCTAGATAAATTAAACTCATTATTTGTGGTCTTTATTTTAAGAATAATGAACTGTGAAGGCTAGCTTCAGGTAATGAACTGGCTTTACTGCAATAAGCTTAAAACAAAGCAAAACAAAAGGCAAAAGGATAATAAGTCAGCTTTCATCTAGGAATATATTCTACATGTGCATTTCCCTTGTGGACGCAATTCAAATTCAAACAGAAGTTTAAGAATATGCTTAAATATAATATGTATAATAGTTCCAAGCCAATGCAACTTGAGAATCAGTATCAATTACCACTTTTGAAAACGGAAAACAACAGCTGAAGTAAGAAAATGAATACAACTCTAGAATGTATGTTAAATGGAAGAATAATGCTTAATAGATCTGCTTAAAAATCTCTAATCATATCAGTGAAAAGAAATTATTTTCCACATAAAACTTTTGCTTACAGCATAAAGTAATTAATATAATTGTCCAAAACATATATACATACAAGTTCATTTTTCAAAATTGTGGTCCTTTTTAGTAAGTTAAGTAAATCTTTAAGTGATTTAAAAATACAGGGACATAAGTTACAAGAAAATTTGAGTTCAAATCAGTAAATAACTCCCATACTTGAAGTTACATCATTGATTTTCAAGCGTATAAAGTACAAAAAATAGTAAGTATTTATATCCCTGCAGGAAAAATAACTTAACTACCTCACAAACTACTGTTACCAGTTTGGCAACTAAAACAAGCATTTGCTGAAAGTTACATTTCTTGTTAGGTTTTTTCAGAATGTTATTTTAAAGCCATAAGCAACTCAGAGACAGACCAATCTGGTTTTCACTCAAATTAATATTGACCAGATTACACTCGATTTGGTATTTTTGTATACATTTATACACTTTTCTTATTTTTAAAAATTTTTGCATATAATAGACTGAGGAGAGACTCTGGGAACTTTTGGAATTCTTCTTCCTATTCTTGTGCTTCTTAGAATAATTTTTTCTCACTTACCCCCTGACCAAATACTTTACTTTATTCAGGGAAAAAATACCTAATTTTTTTCTCAATGCAATCATAAGTAGCACTGCAAATATTTCACACTTTAAAGGCAGATAATTTATTTCAGTGTTTCTGCTGAGATTGAAAAGAATGGTGCAATGAAAAGCTCTAAAATCCCTAGCGATAAATGAAAAAG
The DNA here is from genome assembly GCA_018881555.1 of Amblyornis subalaris. Classification (NCBI taxonomy): domain Eukaryota; kingdom Metazoa; phylum Chordata; class Aves; order Passeriformes; family Ptilonorhynchidae; genus Amblyornis; species Amblyornis subalaris. The sequence continues at coordinate 795,655 of JACAXG010000117.1, read as the reverse complement.
CAAAAGCACATTGGACTCTGGTGCATATGCAGAAATCATTCGTGTGTAGCAAAATAAACACCATTATTACTCCGTTCTGGTATTGCTATATTATTATATTTTCTGAATGTAAGTCAAGGGATTAAACAACTGAATACAGACATGTAGATCTTAATGTCAGGTTTACCTTCTGCTTAATAGAATATAGAGAAAATTCTCTCTGTATGAACAATCGCTACATTGTGCAGTAAAGGTTTTTCGTAGTTTCTGGCCATTTGTAATAACACAATCAGTGAACAGTGGAAAGCCTCAGCATTAAAAACTCTCATACTTCACTGGATTCAATTATTTGGTCCCACTAACCATAAGGACTTTTGTTTTCCCACTCATGCCCACAGGATCAAGGATTTCAGGAGTTAAGTCATGTTTATTTTTTGTACACATACATGAATATGTACAAATCTATATATGTTATCTTTGAGAATGTAAATAACATACGGATGGGGACCCATTCTTGCTTTCTTTGCTTTCCTTTGTCTTATTTACCATGTTGTGATTGGCCCGACATTTTGCGTAGAAAAATCCACTAGACCAATGTTATGTCCATGAATATCATAAAGACTTATAAAGCAGGTATGACTTGCAGAGAAAAATGTTTTATTAGAAAACTCAATAGAAGAAAGTAGAGCCTTTTAGGTGCAGAAGCCCTTTCCAAGTCTGAAAGAGAAACATTCAAATTATTACTGCCACAGTGGTTGCTGCTACTGTTACACAAAAGACTACAACTGCTTCTTGGAAGGTGTTGAACTGCACTATATATAATGTTTTAAAATATTATGTCTGAGATCATGGTTGTATTACAAAGCAGAGCTTTTGTTTCTTTGGGTTTGTTACGAAATACGAAAAGTCAATTTTCACTGAATAATCAGTTGTGTTTCATTAAGCAGGCCCGTAGTTATTATGCATTAACAATTTTTTTACTGGGAGGGTGAAGAGAGAACATTGGTCATTTTACACACAGGCAGCAGAGCTATCAAATCAAAGCTAAGCATTCCTAACGTTATTTTTATTGAATATTGCTATTATGTGCTCAAGTCAGAATTGTTGTCATGCTGAGCCAGCTACCAGTGAAACAGGATGCCCTGCTCTCCTAAGATTAGAAATGTAACAATAACTGGATATTCTGAAATAACATTGGTTCATACAGAGTCCAGGTTTCAGTAATAATATGAGAATGGCTCCCTTCCTGCATCAACATCTTCCTGGCTTCTTGTGGCTTGGAGAAAGCCCAGAGCCTGCCGAAGTAAAAATATTGGTGGGCTGATTACTTGGTTTTATTCTATTAAGTTTATTGAACTGCACAGGTTGAAGGTGAATAATGCTGTCTGGATACAGCTTTCCTGGAAGACTCGAGCATGTCATTTTGCCACGAGTGTAACAGCTCTCAGTACCAGAAGAACCTATCACTACAAGGAACGCTGCGTGTCTTCTGCCTTTGGAACTAACTAGAATAGATCCAGCAGGGGTTTACAAGTGATTGAAAGCCTTTGATAGCAGAAGCATGTTGACCCAGACGAAGCTCTCCAAGAAGCAGCAGCTGTCCAGGTCTGTGGCTGCAGGGAGTGCTCGAGCCCGGTGTCAGCACCGGAGCACAATGGAACAGACACCTCCATGCAGTGCCAACAGTGGATGATCTGCTCTGCCCCACTGCAGAGCTTCAAGAGGTGGAGAGGCTGAGGAGTACTGGGTAGTGAGAAAGAGAAACAGGCTGGGGGAGTTGCACCCTTCCATCCCTGAGAGAAACGCAGCGGATGCAAACTCAGCACGGGTCAGGGGAGCCCCAACCCTCTTGCCATCAGACTGAAGGAGGACACCTGAAAGATGGCGGGGAATGGAGATAGGTCCCTACTCAGGGAGGTAGAAGAATTCCCTCCTGGCCTCCCTTGCCTTCCCAGGAGCCCTTACTGAATAGTTGTGAGGCCCTGCAACTTTAGGGTCAGGCAGATGACAGTGGAGAAGAAGGTCTGTCATCTGGGGGAACTCCAGATCAGCGCAGTCAACCAGACAGATCATAACTACAGGTAACAAGAAATAAACGTAATAATGGTTGACTTCCTTCTGGGGAAAACTGAGGGCTGTCTTTGCTGATCAGACCCATCCCACAGAGAAGTCTGGTACCTCCCTGGGCCCTGAGTAAGGGAGGTTACCAGGAGACTCCCTGGACTAATCTGGCCCACTGATTACTACCCACTGCTGGTTGTGCAGGTCGTCAGTGATGAAGCTGGTGAGAGAAGTGCCGAGGTGGAAATAACTCCAGGCCACAACAACTCCTGCAGTGCTACAGGCTGGGGACAGAGTGGCTGGAAATCTGCCTGGTGGAAAAGGACTTGGGGTTGCTGGTCAACAGCAGCTGAACATGAGCTGCATCCAGGTGGCCAAGAAGGCTAAGGGCATCCTGGCTTGTGCCAGTAACAGTGTGGCCACAAGGACCAGGGCAGTGACCGTCCCCGTGTGCTGGGCACTGGTGAGGACACAGCTTGAGTGCTGGGTCCAGTTTTGAGTCTGTTAATTCAGGAAGGACATTGAGGGGCTGGAGCGAAGTGCAACAGAGCTGGGGAAAGGGTATGGAGCACAAGTCTGATGAGGAGCAGCTGAGGGACCTGGGGGTGTTTAGCCTGGAGAAAAGGAGGCTCAGGGGTGACCTTATTGCCCTACACAACTACCTGAAAGGAGGTTGTAGCCAGGTGAGGGTTGATCTCTCAGGGAACTAGAGAGCTGATGAGAGGACACAGTCTCAAGTTAGGTTGGGAAACCTCCCCTTCAGCTGGACATTAGGAGAAATTTCTTCCTGGAAAGGGTGATTAGACATTGAAATTGGCTGCTCAGGAAAGTGGTGAAGTCACTGTCCCTCGAGGTGTTTAAGGGAAGACTGGATGTGGCACTGAGTTGACAGGGTGGACGGTCATATGTTGGATTTGATGATCTCAGAGGTCATTTCCAACCTAAATGATTCTGTGATTCGAATAAAGCATTATAGGTTTATGTTCTGAAATGTCCAGAACAGCATGACTTCTCATTAGTTTTATTTATGTCCTTAATTATTCAGATCATAATTTTAGAAGTTACATTCCAAAATTTCAAAGTAGTTAACAGCAATAAACTAGTTGCCATGAAAGAGATCCACACAGTCCTGTCACTTTTTTTGTCATGCATAACTGCCTAGGAAAAGATGAATTAAATTAATAAGTGCTCCTTCTGTTGGAAATTACAATTCCCTGCAGTCATGGGGTGTGCACACTCTTCCTCCTTTCAAACTACTTAAAATGTGAGTATGATGGTGGTGGGAAATTGTGACAGAATCATGCTGATCCACTTAGCAGGGTTTAGAAAATACGAAGAAGCATTTTCTTCTTCTGCCATTAGCATGTGTGACACAGTGTTCCAGGTGTGCAGTTCTTTTCTCTATTTACTGAGGGTTCCTGCTCTTGTAATGTTGCCAAACAGTTGCAAACACCAATACACTGGATGTTTACTGCAAATGAGTACCTGATCTATAGGGACATCTCCATTCATTATGCTAGTTCCATCAAAGCCCAGCCTCTCAGTCCACTGGGATCTACTCTTCTGGCTAACAGCTCGGTCTCAGCTATTTCTCTTCAGATCTTTCAGGTAGTATTTTGCTGTAGGCAATGTGGATTGGAAAAAGAAAGGAATTTGAAAAAAGCTAATTAGGGAAAAAACATTTCCAGTTCACCTTTGTAAGGTTGAAAATGCCAAGAAAAGTTGTATTTTAATTAAATAAAAAGGGGCAGATTAGGGATTTTTGAAATGCAGTAGTTTTTTACACTCCTAGATGTTTCATTGATTTGCAGATCTGTTCCAAGCATTCACTTTGTGAAAGAAACCACAAAGGTGTTAGAAGTACTGTGAACAAGTAGAAAATCTAAAAGGACAGAAGGTGTTTCAAAGAGGGTCATTAGAGCCTGCCCACCTTCTCAAGAGGGAAATTGGTTAAACTTGTGATCTGTGTTTCTTGAAGTTTTATTTTCAATTTCAAGGGGGATTCAGAAGAGAAAAATTAGACATTTAACTTAGTGAAAAACACCCAAAAAATCATTTTACGGTCATATTTTTTGTTTCTAGTATAATAGCACCTAGCTGTGAGAATGTGATTGGGATCCGTTGTAGCTGCTGGGCATATGTAACACTAAAGCAAACCTTTGTGAATTGTGAAGCACTTAATGCCTCAGCAAAAATAATGATAGCGTTATATATAAACTGCTAGCCAGGAAAGACAAATGGAACAGTAATTATTTATGGGCACAGTTTGCAGCTAAAGTTTTCACTTTTCTTAATTCTGCTTTCATTAGTAACAACAAGCAACAATTCAAAAAGTCACGGGCAAAAATAAAAGCAACTGGCCCTAATTAAACGAAGAGCCCATCCTGCACCATATCCTCTTTCAGAGAGTAGCAGTCACTTATGAATGGGGAAGAGTATAAGGAATAAGTGTAAAAATGCTTACACAGAGTATTCTGGTCTTCAGCAATTCAGCTCAGAGATTTCCTGATGTGGTTAGCCATAGCGTTAATAGACTGTGTGGATTTTTCTTTCCTAAAGTTGTCAGGGGTGGGGGTTTTTTTTGACACACGTAAGCTTGAAGCATGCAAACCGTTCCGAAGCAAGGAATTTCACACAGGTGCTACCTGTCCTGCATAATGAAAGGGACTGTTGTTACAAAGAGACTTGAAAGAGAGTAAGGTCATATTTTGGAGAGAGGTGTGAAGCAGGCAAATGAGTGTGGAAGACTGGCCACAGTCTTTAATGGCATAGCAGCTTCCAGGATCAATCAGACTGTGAGGAGGTGGTAACAAAACAAGCACTTGCATTGACTGATGGCAAAGCTTTGTAGATCTCTATATTTTGTCAGTGGGGTTAAACTCAAGGCTTTTGTGTTGCTTCTGCATGTGTATGGCATTGCTACAAAATGAGGGGGAAGTGTAAGAGTACTGCAGTTCCAGTGGTTGCCCCCGGTGTTGTCTTGGCTAAAACATGCCCCTCTCTGGAGTCTGCAATTTTAGACTTAGCCAGGCTGACTCAGTCATTTTGTAACCCTGCAACTCTTAGGCAGAAAGAATCTGTGGAGAAACTTGGAGAGGGCAATTTCCCTGAGGCAGATATAAACTTCTATTTCTGTCATCCGTGCTGTTTTTGTTGTAGCCGAAAAAAATTCTTCTAGGCATTCTTCTAGACAGAAGGGCAAGTGGAAGTACCTCCCAGAGTCAGACTCCTTTCTGTTTACACTTTTCACCAAGATGGAGTGCACATGTGTGTTTATTTCCACAGGTCTGTTTAAAGCATGCAGAATGTTTAAAATGGCTACAAAATGATTTAATGCTACAAAAATTGAAGGCAGCCAAGGTAAACAGATAGCAAGATGGGGATCTTTCCTGACAGCTGTAGAAACAACCAGCACTCTCTCTTTGTTCCGCTTTACAGCACTATCCAATATTGTCAGCATCATTGTCATAGCTGGGATGTGACAACGTTTTTCTCCGAAAGGACTTAATTTGTGATCTAAAACATTCCTAACAAGCTTAAAGCACCTTCCAAGGGAATGGGAGACAGCAGCCTTTATGCTGTGTGGTGCTTCTCACACACTGCGGGAACAGAAAACTCTCAGCACGGTTTATGATCAAGGTCAGTGAATGCAAGTAAACTCATTAAAGCATTTATGGGGGGCCTGGAGAGATTAGATGCCCTTACTGCCCTCTGCACTATACTTTCATTTCTCTGCAGATAAATAAATAAAAAGGCTTCATTGGAACCAGATATTTTCGGAGTGAGTATGGTTACTAACATAATTATAACAAGGCTTTATACCTTTGTTCTTATAGTTTGTATTCTTTGTGTCTTGTTTAGAAAACACATGTTTATTGCTTTTGAAAATGTATCTGCAGAATCTATACACACTGTTGTGCTTCCTGAATCCAGTGACACCTATGCTGTTGATACCTCACCGTTCATTTTAAATATACCTAACAGAGACACTTTTATACATTTTTCTTGAATAAACCCATGTGGTGGCAGGGGAAAAGGTTTTTGGTTGAGGATTGGTGGTTGTTTTTCTTTTTTTAAATTTTGTCTTCTTTCTGTTAATTTTAACTTCATTATTAAGATGAATTGTAATGATGTTTAAAACCCTAGAGGCAAACTGGTTTAATTTGATTTCTTCTGATAGATGAGAAAAAAAAAATTGTTAGGGTTGCAATCTTGTATTCCATACTCTTGGGCTTACATTTTTCATGTGTCTTTCAAACTAAAATTGATTTTTCTCTTTCTTTTAAAATAAAAAAAATGCATATTTTATGAGAAAATGAATACCTTTGATATTTTTTGAATTGATTGATAAGCATTCATGTGTAGGATGATGACAGCAGCAGTTGTCTTCTTAACTATTGATAAAAATCTGTATTATTTCACATTTATTTTTATTTCTTTTAAAAAGGAGATAGAATGCACAAACCTCTGTGTAAAAGCTTTCAGAGCTAATAATTAAGTCCTGCATATCTAAGTTACTGTCTGCTTTATGTAATGGAAACCCTTATTTCTAGGATAGTAAATTCCACTGACATAAATGCAAAAAGCTCTCTTGCAGATGATGGGGAGAACCAGAGGTCTTCAGATCTAACTTTTTATCAGTGAGAGTTAAAAATATTTTATGGTTATTCCAATCATTGAATCATAGAATGTGTTGATCCATCAGGATCATTAAGTCCAACCCATCCCTGCATGGGACACCCCAAAAATCACACTATGGGCCTGAGAGAGTTGTCTAAATGATTACCAAACTCTTGGTGCTGTGACCACTTCCTTGGGGAGCCTTTTCCAGTGTTCTAGTTCACTTCTGGGGCAAGAACCTTTTCCTGATATCCAACCTAAACCTTGCCTGACTCAGCTCCAGCCATTCCCTCAGGTCCCATCAGTGTCACCACAGAGCAGAGATCAGCATCTGCCCCTCCTCTTCCCCTCACGGGGATGTTGAAGGTGCCAGTGAGGTCTCCCCTCAGTCTCCTCCAGGCTGAACAGGCCAAGCGCTCTCAGCTGCTCCTCACACGGCTTCCCCTCAAGGCTCCTCACCATCTTTGTTGCCCTCCTTTGGACTCTCTCTAATAGTTCAATGTCTTTCCTGTATTGTGGCACCCAAAACTGCCCCCAGCACTCGAAGTGAGGCCACCCCAGTGCAGAGCAGAGTGGGACAATCCCCTCCCTGGCCCAGCTGGCGATGCTGGGCCTGATGCCTCCAGGACAGGGTTGTCCCTCCTGGCTGCCAGGGCACTGCTGACTCAAACAGTACTCCTGTCTATATTCTCTTTTCTGAATATCTGTATGAATCTATAAACACTCGAACTTCTGGCTTTGTGTGATAATTTGATACAGTGACTAACATAGTCGTGTGTATTCTGCTTTAAGGAAGGATATAAGCTGAGAGAATTGGGATTGCTCAGCCTGGAACAGAGAAGGCTTTGTTGTGACCTGATTGTGGCCTTCTAGTGCCTGAAGGGATTCCACAAGAAAGATGGAAAGAGACTATTTACAAGGGCGTGTAGTGACAGGACAAGGGGGAATGTCTCCATGCTAAAAGAGAGTGGGTTTGGATTAGATATTAAGAAGAAATTCTTTACTATGAGGGTGGTGAGGCCCTGGCACAGGTTGCCCCGAGAAGTTGTGGATGACCCATCCCTGAAGGTGTCCAAGGCCAGACTGGATGGAGCTTTGAGCAGTCTGGTCTAATGGAAAGTATCCCTGCCCATGGCAGACGGCTTGGAACTGGATGATCTTTAAAGTCCCTTCCAACACAAACCCATCTATGATACTAATTATTCCTTTTTCATCTGTAATAAAATGGGACTTGTGAAGCTTGAGAATCTGTTCCCCACTTCTGGTTAAAATCCCAGTTCTTCCCTTGCTAGTCTGATTATTAGCAAATTGCTAATAATAATTGTGTAATAAGTAGAAAAAGGGGCTAAGGCAGTTGCAGTCTGAAAGTTTGCTGGTCAAAAATACACTTTAGTCAACAAAGAATGCTGGAGAAGCCAAACGCAATACTTTTGTAATATAAAGAGTTAACTGGGGACAGCCCTGTGTGTGTTAGGAAACGGCACTCAGGTACTTTTTGCAGACCACAGCTCCTCCCTCAGCAGCAAAAATTACCAAAACTGTTGTCAGAGTTTTGAAGGGAGCAGAGAAACTGAGCAGTCTTTCCCAGCTGAGCCAAAACCTAAATATTTGTACCCCTGTTTCCAGCAGGCGAGTGCTTTTCAAATGACAAAAGAAGGTAGAATTCTGCATTATTTTTATAGAGGTTTCAAGATATTATCTCCAGGTATGCTTTTTCCTTGACCTTCTTAATTTTATACATTTACTATGAAAAACAAACTGCTGTGACTTCCTCTGTGACATTTTGTGTTTACTTCAGCTGCAATGTGTGTTGCTAAACACACCTAGCAGTCTTAATTCATAGAGACCAAAAAAAGAACATGCATTACAGCAGTGTGCAGCAAAAGTCACAGATGTGTTCACAGACACAGATGGCATCGGGAGTCCCCAGTCTAGGGAAATGCAGAATTTGAACTGGAAGCTTCAGCCCATTTCAAGCAGTTCCATGTACTTTTGCAATAACGGGTCAATGTCAAGGACTGAAAGGTAATTTTTGACTGCTTTTTCTGGATCTGCTGAAAGCTTGACTTTAGAGCAGCTTTTCAAAAGAGTTTGCAGAGACAACCTGAATAAACAAATACTTATAAATGTGTGTCTTTCTGACAGCATTGTTACCATATTGCTCTCACTGATGCTACCTGTACACCTGGCTTCATTTTTTCCCTTCTCTATAGACCATGTTTTCATTATGCCTTGCAAGTAGGCATTTAACAAGAAGAATTTTGTACTAAATGTTTTGATATTTCCTTAAGGTTGTCTATAAATGATAGAGTAAAAAATGTGATAAAGGAAATACAGATTTGTATCTTGCCAATATGACTTTACCTCCCTCTTCTCCTGAAATATGTCTTTGGCTAACAAAGACACGTATTTGACAATCTACCTGACGAATAGATTCTTACTTAATTGAAATATCAAAAATTCCTACTTCTGAAATTTGTTTCCAATTTGGATAAAACTTATCAAGACAGTGACATCACTATGAGACCATTGTCATTACCTGGTATTTCATTTGTGATTGAGGATTTTGTAACAGGAGATGATCCATGGGACTCTCTGTACTGAGGCTGCAAAGAAAAATAACAAAGCTAAATAAATGTAGGCAAGGGTCACTGTATTCAGACACCTTCTAAAATGACTTTACTACATTTAGAGCAACTAATACAGCCCTGAAAAAAATGGCGTAGGAATTATAATTTGGAGAGAATCCTGCTCATGGGGCACTTGAGATTTTGGTGCAAAGGAAACCAAACTGGGATGAGTTTCGAAGGCATAGGAAAAAAAACCAGAAGAGTTTCCAGGCTACTTGTTTGCACTGGCATGTTGGGAATTGAGTTAAACAAGAGAAACCAATGTTATTGTGGAGGTGCTGATCTCTTCTCCCTGGGATCCAGTGACATGACACAAGGGAACCATTCAAAGCTGCACTAGAGAAGGTTCAGACTTTACACTGAGAAGCATTTCTTTACCCATAAGGTGGTGAAACACTGGAACAGCCTTCCTAGAGAGGCGGTCGATGTCCGATGTCTGTCAATGTCTGAGGCATTTGAACAATGTCCTTAATAACATACCTTACCTTTAGGTGAGCCCTGAATTGATCAGAGAGTTGGATTTGATGATGGTTGTAGGTCCCTTTAAATAGAAATTTTCTGATCTATTCCAGTCTAGTCTATTTCATTGCAATCCATTCTATCTATGTTAAAAAAGAGGGTTTTTTCCCCCAATGAGAATATGATTTCTGCCCAGTTACAGGTAGCCAGCTTAATAAAGCATTTTTGGAATTTTTAATCTTTTAAAATAATATACCAACAGTGATCTTCAGGCATACTGCACCTTTTGCTATCGTATTTATCTTGTCTATGCTTTGTCTGCAAAGACTCCAGAGTGTGTCCACTTTATAAACCTTTCTTTCTGCTAAGAGTCTCTGACTGTGGATAATATTTTATGTTTTGGATGGCAATCCCCTGTGTCCATGGATCACATGTGTTGCTTTTGTTGTATTCCTGCAATCAATCCCTCAGACTCACACAGGTGTTTTATTAAATCCTCTCATAGTTGTTGTTACATTGGTGGTATACAAATATAAATACACTGATGAAAAGTACTGAACTTCAGAGAAGACTAATTTAACACGTGCAAGAATAACTTGGTTTGTTTAATTTGGAGTCCACATATATCTAAGTGTTCAAGAATTACAGTTGGGGAAAAATTATTATCTATTTAATATTACAGGAAAAAATTCTTTACATGTTCTTCACCAGAATCAAATCCGAGTTCAGTCAGAGGCTGAATTCAGAGAAGGTGAAATTTATTAGAAACAAAACTGTTTAGAAGAATACATCCTGGCAGCAGCTCCTAGCTCTGACTATGGGTAGTTACATCCTGGGCTCACTGAACACAAAAGCAATTGACACTGATGAGCTGATCAGGATTTGTAGCCCTCTTTTGGACTCCCTCTACTAGCTGTTGATCTTTCTTATCTTGTGGCACCCAAAACTGCCCCCAGCACTCGAGGCGAGGCTGCCCCAGTGCAGAGCAAGGCGGAACAATCCCCGCCCTGGCCTGGCTGGTAATGCTGGGCCTGATGCCCCCAGGACAGGGTTGTCCCTGCTGGCTGCCAGGACACTGCTGACTCTTGTTCAACTTGCCAGCAACCAGGACCCCCAGGTCTCTTTCCCTTGTGCTTTTCTCCAGCCTCTCATTCCCCAGTCTGTCCATACATCCAGGGTGGGCCCATCTCAAGTGCAGAATCCGGCACTTTCCCGTGTTGAACTCCATACAGCTGGCAATTGCACACGTCTCCAATTTGTCAAGGTTTCTCTGCAGGGCCTCTCTGACTTTGAGAGCTCCTCCCCATTCCAGTGTACATTTGAGGGTAGAAGAAGGTTCGTCTATGGGCCCATCTCTTTCTCCCTCTGTGTGGGTGAATCTCTGGTAAGCCAAGAGCCATTAGTGTTCCAAATCAAGGGAGATTAGCTGTCCAAAAGGTTTCCTGGTCCTGTCATTTTTCTTTCTTCCCCACATATTGACCCTAGAGGAAGGTCACATCCCATGCCCTTACAGGAACTTCAGAATTACTTTTAATGGCATTTGTTGCATTGGCCTTTATGTAGATTAAGAATTACCATAATGCAGCCTACCCTAAAAACACTGTCTTCCACTCTTAGTTTTGCTTCAGGGTAGAGAAAATCCTTCAGAGTAGAGAGAGCCCTTTAGTCACACTTAAATTACCACCAAAAAATGCTGCAAACGGAGCCATATTCAATCTGTACCTTTTAATTTGTTTTGTCTTGCCTCTCATGTGTGCAAAGTTTGCTATCTCTCCTAAGGACTATGATCTAAAATTATTTTGGTTGGAGTTAGAACTGTTGCTAAGTAAGGAAAAGCCTTTCACCATTTTTGTTTTGCTTTGCTCTCATTTAGTTCTCAAAGAATTAATCTGAACTGTACAGCCCAAAATATTTCAGTCTATAAACTGGGAAAAATCATGCTTATTGAGGATGTGGGACTCTGGATATTTATACCCTATTGTCCCAGATATATCAAAAGGTCACAAACCTAAAAGTTTTAATCTTCACATCTTTCATGACAAGGTTGCAACTGATGAATTTTTTGGGGGGGAACCAAGATAAATTCAGGTTCTGCCTGGATACACTCTTTTCATTTGATAAAGATGTCACATTTTGTCATTTCAAAAGTAAATTGCTATTACAAATACTCCTCAGGAACAACTCTGAGTATCTAATAAATATCAAACCACTTCGTCACTGATATTATTTGTGGCTATAGATTCTCTATGGTACCTTTAGGACAAATTAAAATTTACCATCTTTTGAAGAGTAACTTGAATGAAGCATGCCATCTTCTCTTTGATATACAGTAGGTGATTTGTGTGTAAAACCAGAGCCAGAGAGCTTGTTAAGCTACTACTTCTCTGAACTTATTGCTCAGCTTGTAGCCATAGTGGGCTTTTAATACTGTAAGCTGCAACAAACTAATGTGTGAGGTTTCCAGTAAAAATAAACGAGTTGGGCCTCTCCCAGAGACAGCAGCTTTTCAAATCTTGCTTTATCATCCATTCTGCTGGTATTTTTATCTGACCAGGGATGACATACCTGTGCAGGCTTTTCTTTTTATCCTCTCTTATATTTCAAGCTTTTCTTTTGTGTCTCAGACCTGTCACTGACAATCCTTTTGTGTTTTCCTTAGTGCCTCAGAGGTTTAACGGCCCAGCTTCTGTACCTCTGCAGGGATTGCTTCAGTGGGGGCCACAGAGCTGTCACCATGAAAAGTGAGAGACCCCTGTGGTTAAACAGTCTCTAGTGTTTTTGTTTCTGAAAGTGACAGCAGAATGGGTAAATGGGTTTCTTTCAACCCCACAGTTGCCTTACAGATGCACATAGTGTTCTTGGGGCCATGTAATAGGGTGACGCTGTGCTAGGGAGTTGGCTAATTCCCCTTATTTCACCACTGGTGATTTGTTTGATGAAGGGCTTGATAGTTAACAACTTGAAAAAAATCAATCGTTGGCAAGCCTATTAATGTTAAATACTTAAACATCTCATAGAAGCATGTAATTTAAACACAATTAAACATTTATTAAGTGTCAAATATCAATGAATGATTGATGGAGCAGTCACTAATTGAGTAGAAATCTTGGAGCTACTGTGATGACCACAGTGAATTGGAAATTCACTACAAAATAAAATGTTTGGGGATTTTGAGGCATTCTAAGGGCAATTTTCCATACAGCTTGCTGTGAGCTAAATAGTCTTATTTTGAAATTAGTTTAGGGCCTGCTCCTGCAAATACTGCTATGAGCATTCTGCTAAGTGTAAAGGGACTATTCAAAAAGATATGTGCTCCTTCCAACAAGTAAAACTCTGCAAGTTATGGACATTCATCATCTTGAAAAGTGATGATGACTATTTCATACAACTATCTCTTTCCTTCAGTCATGTGGTCCTAGCAAATTTCTCAGCTCTGAGAAAGATTGTTTGAATTTTTTATTCCATACATATTAAGTTGAGATACTTCTTTCATTATTTTGGAGAGACCTGTTTTGTGTAAGCCTAATTGCTGATTATTTCACATTGTTCATTTATAATAATATATTTTTTAGAGGGACGTTTTCTAATCTTATACCTTTCAATCTTAAAACACATCTTCATTACAAATTTACATTTTACATAACAGATATGAGGGGATTTTTTGGTGACTGTATAAAAAAGTCTCCTTTTTTATGTGTTTTCACTGGTCACCCTGCTGACACATAGTACAGTTTTCTGAGAAACTTAACAGTGGACTTACATGTCACAGGTTGTGTAAGACGAGGACAGTCTGCAATCTTGAAAGAAGTGGCAATTTAATGGTTCTTTGCATGAAGATCAAATTGATTATAATTATCTAGTCTTATCCTTAATTTTCTCCAACTAGAAAAAATGAAGGTGCTGTAAGATGTAATGGATCTCTGCTTAGGAATTACTTCCTGTCCTTTCATTCCCTTTCCCCCAGAAAATTTAAGAATAGTGTCTAAAATCTTTACCACCACCTTTACTTTCTACACTGATCGAGCAAGTTGAAAGGATTTGGAGGATAAGGCTGCTTATGGCAGGATTGAGGACATCAGAATTCTGCTCTCAGTGGCAGTGTTGGGCCTACAGAAGTGCTGACGGAAAACAATTAGAAACCAACGACTGAAGAACTTTTTCATCACGTGTGCAAGCTGGGGACATAACTGATAAGAGTGAAGTGTTGTCACTTTCAGCAGATTCACAGACTGAGTCACGTAGATTGATATTATGGCTATTGAATACCTGCACAGTAACAGGCATTGGTGGAAGCAAATTTCTGAGGCTTGTTCGAACACTGAGCAGCGATCAACATTCTGCATGTGAGGGCTACAAATAACTATCATCTTCAAAGAAACAGTGAACACCGAGCCATTTGACAGACAGGTAGTTGTATACATTCAGAGGCACACAGAGCTGTCAGGAGGGGAAAGACATGATTTTGACAGATTTGGTGAGCGTCCTGTATTGATTGCAGCTGATGTGTCTGGCCTCTAAGAATCGTTTCATGTTTTGTCTGAGCAGCTTGACAAACCTACAGCTTTGGAGAGGGGTTTTTTTTGTTCTTTTGTTGTCGTTTGAAAATTGCTGTCGTACCTTTGGGATCCAAGCCATGTGTTGTAAAGCAGCTGAAGTGTGAAGTCATATAAGGAAAGTTGGTGAAGCAGACCTTCTATTTTTTTGCCTGCTACAAGATATTGTTGAGGGTTTTTGAAAGTACATGCTGCTGAGAGGTGGCTGGATAGTTCAAGTAGCTGATGTGGATTCTTGTTGATCAACTGGCCACTGGAGAAGCCATATGACCACGAAGTTGGCAAGGTTTTGCTCAAACTGTTGTTTAGGACATTTTTGACAGGAAAGGAATGAAATACTTAGCACCTGCCTATGTCTCTGATCCGAAAAATAATGGTAAAAGACATTTTAGGCCAAAATTTTGAAAAGTAGCTTCTTGGTATTTAGAAACCTGCCTGCATTCACTTTTCTTGAGCAGTGATAATGGCAGGCCAATGCAGTTTGACTGTGCCCACACAAAACCTATCACATACAAATGATACTGACAAGAAAGTGCATGTGCAAACTTATGTGCTGAGAAAGAGGGACTGGCTTGAAAATATTCAAAATATAATCCAGAGTGACACTTCGATCAAGATAAATTCATGTGTCTCAAGGTGTTTTTTTCTCGGTTTTTTTTTTTTTTTGGGTTTATGTATTTCCAATACCAAAAAGCTTTTGTTAGCAGTACAACTTTGAAAACACTTGGACTCAAGGGAATTTTATTAGGAAACTGTACTCAGTCAGTGAAACTGTCACAATACTGTCTCTCTCCCCCATGAAAAACAGAAAAAAAAAAAGAAAAGAAAGGTGTAGAGGGACAAATGTGAGGAAATCCACAAAAAGTAATACAAAAGAAACCCACCTATTTTTTTTAACACATTAGGAATAGGAAACAGACCAGATACTCTGTATAGCCAAAGGCAGATAAAATATAAGAGAAAGACTCGGCCAAAGTAAAAAAGTGAAATGAATTTTTTACATCTGTGTTTCATCTTGAAAGTCCTTGGTTTCTGCAGCAGAACACTTTCTTTTGGAGATGTACTGAGGCATCAAATGGTTTCAAATTGAATTGTTATAAAAACCAGCATAGAATAAGTCATTAAAATCAGTAGTAAAAAATCATGTGAATTTGTTGAGAGTTTAAAGGAGCTCAAAACCCAAGTAGCTAAGCTAGTAACTGTAATATGTAGTCTCATGATTAAAGCTGCATTAGTGTCACAGAGTAAGAAGATGATTAATGCAATGCTGGTTTTTCGGGAGCATCCACGAGACATCATGGTAATGACAGACTACTTGTACAAAAAATATTGCTTGCCATCCTTCTCAAAAAAAAATATTATTCATATGAGACAGTAAGAGTTAATCGGATTTTGCTTTGAAAAATCTATTGTAGTTCTTTGAAGGAGACTGTAAGCACATACACAGGGGACCTGCAGTTGATGTGCTCTGCTTGGATTTCTAGAAGTTATTTGACAAGATCTCTTCTCAAAGGGTCTTAGAGCAATTCAGCTGTCATGACATAAGGGGGAAGTCCATCATGTTTTTAAATAACTGGCTTAGAAGATGGAAAGCAGAGAGTTGAAATAATTGGTCAGTATTCTCAAAGAGGCAAGGTTGGCAGTAGAACCTCACAGTATGTGTGTTGGGTCAACTTTGTCCATAAATGATCAGGGAAAAGGGATGAACAGGAAGGAGACAAAGTTTACTGATGGCAGCAAATGAATCAGTGAAGTAAATACAAAGGCTGACTTTGGAGATCTGTGCTGGCAATGGGTAATAAAATGGCAAATTACGTTTCCAAACGATAAACAGAGGAGGGCAAAAAGTGTGTAGGGAATTATTAGGAAAAAATAGACAGATCATTGTCACATGAGGTTATAAAGCTGTAGTATGTTTATGGCTTCAAAACACTCTATTTGTTCTCTCTTCTAAGAGGTGGTAAAATAAATTAGAAGAACTACGCAAACAGTTTATGGAAGAACCAAAGATATGGATTTGCTTCTGTATGAGAAGTGATAAGAGCTGAGGAAGGATTTTCCTTTGGAAGAGGAAGGAAAAAGGTACCTAAGGATATTTTAAAACAAATCCATTAATTCATAACTGGAATGGTGGCAAACAGAGATGCATCATGATTTGGGGACTTTCTTTTGCTTACTTTTTGAACAAGAACCTGCCAAAAGCAGGTGACTTTGTCATGAACCAGACGTAAAACAGGAAGAGGTGGTTCTCCACAGAATGTTTAGTTAATCTGTAGAAATGCATATGTGGGCTCAAGGGAAAACCGGGAAAGTTTATCAAAGAGAAATTAATAATTCATTATTTATAAAAGGCAGATCTTCTTATTCACAAATGTCCTAACTGCAATTTTTTAGGGTGTTAGGAGAAGTGATTAATGATTTTTCTGTTCTCTAGACATCTGTTGTCTACTGTTCAAGACAACAGGATCCTGAACTAGATTGGTAAATGTTGCTCTCAAATTTGTTAGATTCCTTGATTCTGGAGGGTAACTGAACAATACAGCCTCAAATATAATAGGGATGGCAATTGATTTGGAAATATTTTATGGCAGGATATTTGAAATACTTCAGAAAGTAATACTGGAGGAATTATTCCTTTTTTGCTTAACCCAACATTTAAAAATAAGGACCTGGTTGATGAAGTTTACTATGATAGTTAATCGGTTTTTTGATTGAGTTAGTGCCTCAGTAAAACAGTAGATCTTACAGTGAAATTCCCTTTGAAATTTGGGAAGAAAAATTGCACAAGACCTAGGCAAAGCCTTCAAATACCTTAATAAACTGTGTCATGTAAAGAGAAAAGAGAAAACATTCATGGGAGCTTAGAGGACACGAAGCTTCCCAGCTGCCAGAAAGCCAGGAAAAGGCAGCACTATCAGTGCAGCTTGCTTCCACGCTGTCCCTTCAATTTCCTAAAGGCATGGTGGTATGTAATCTACAATTTATCTACCTAAAAATTATACATGGAACACATTAGACATCCACAGGGACTGCTGACAAAGGAGTGTGGCCCAGTCATTGTAGTTATTCATGCAAACAGTGGCTGTCATACACGATTAGATTGCCTGTCAAGAAGGGTCTGATGAATTACCATGTTTGCATCTTACTCAGAGCACTGCTTACCTATACATAAGTACTGGCAGCATTCTATTAGTTGTATATGAAATAGGTATAAATGAAACAATTATCATAAAATTAAATGTTAAAAACATTTTTAGTATTGTTTTAAATTTTAAATAACTTGCTGTTCAGTCACGTGCAAAAATAGCTTCTTAATGAACACTGATATTTGGATTACTCAGCTACCACATGCAAATTTATAGTTAGGAATCTGACTGGAAAATAGCCTAAAATTCCTCTTCACTCTTTTGAAAGAAAAACTTTCTGATATTTACAAATTATTTTCACAAGTATTTGGACATTTTCTTCAAAACATGAGAAAATAAATATTGATATTATTTTAATTAAAATGCTAGAAATATTAAAATTAAAGTGGGCTGAGTGGCATTTTTAGCTCTAAAAATTTTCAGTCCTGTGTTTTTGAACATCACTGCTTACTGCTTATTTCCTGTGAACAGGCATTGATTCAGTCAGTGCCAACTCTTCTGTAACAAAAAAACAAGAATTCACAGTGCAGAAAAATGTGAACCAGATAGGAAGGACATGGCCCAGTTTTCCTAAAATTAGCCTACGTATCAAATATATATACTCATGCGTGTGTGCGTGTCAATCTGATTTCAAGAAAATTAAAGGCACACTTATGTTTTCCTAATTCTGAGCATTAGAAGCAAGTTTTATACCTTATGGGTGTTACAGGACCATTTTACCGGGATATAGTGGATGCTGCAACATGACTAAGCTCTTCACTTTTGTTTTATAGAAGTGGCATTTATATGAACAAAGTCAAGAACTATGTGTTATCTGATCTCCTTGTACAGCCAGGTTCCTAATCTGAATATACAGACATTTGGCCATGGGCACAGATATCTCCTCTGCCAGATTCATGGATTTAATACATTTGCATGAAGCTTTGCTGTACGGGAGAAAGACATTTGCCTTATGATTGACTATGTTATTCATACATGACTCTTGAATGATTAAGGAGGTCACAGGGTTGACTCTGTGGTGTGTCTGCCTAAGGAGAGTCCAAACAGAAGAAGACTGTTTGGAGAGATATGATCATCCTTTTTTAAAGGGTTGGGAACTGTGGTGACTTAGGATACTTTTGCTGCAACTCAGAAGAGGAGGTCTGCCTGTGCTTGTCAAGGTGTAAAATCTCATTTCCTGAATGCCAGACTTCTGGCCTGGAGACTCCAAGATCTTTGGAGGATGGCATCTCAAGGCTTCAAACTTCCCTCTCCAGGGAAGTTCTAATACCATAAGAAAGCTTGAATATTGACTCAGGGGGAAAGAAAAAAAAAAAAAAGACAATTTGAATTTTTCCACAGAAGGAACTATTCTGGCTTGATTTTTCGGAAAATAAGACTGAACAACACATTAAAAAAATTCAGTCCCAGTAGTTGGCAGACTTTTGACTGAATGTGTCTTCCAGGGAAGCTACAAGTATAAAAGTGCCACCAGAGTGTGGGGTGGGGTGGTAGCAAGCCCTCAGAGAACATCTCAAATGTCAGATTTCAGGACTGCAGACTCCTTTCTCCTGTCTGCCAAACCAGTCATCTGAAATAAACACTTCAGATAGAGATGGAGGCTCTTGGGGCTCTTGACTTTGGGAGTCTGGGCTCCCTGGAGAGCCCAGCTGGGAGCTCATCTACATGGTCAGGCTTCTTTGCAGCCCTAAGGACCCAGACATCCTTGCAGCCCAGTAACTGAGATGGCACAAAGGAAGCAGGCATCTTGTGGAGGTATGTTGAAAATACAGTGCCTCTGTGAAACCTTCTGGGTTCAGTGTTTCTATACTTTTCAGTGAAAAACTGTTCACTTGGAAATTTCTTGACCAGCTTTGTCCGGAGGCTGTAGTTTGAGCGAATTAGACATGTACTGTGAGGAATGACAACAGATCACAGGGCTGGAGTGGGGAAAGGAAAACTGCTGATGGGAGAACAGCTGTAACAAGGAATTCAAATAATGTTTTCCATGTTTTGGTTTGTTTTGGTTTTCTTTTAAACGGTGTAGTTTACATTCCCTTTTGTATTTTCATGCATGCAATTCTAAATCACAGTTCATTGCTGCAAAGCAGACAAGCCATGTGAGTTATAGATCACAGCTTATTTCACAAATTTTTTCTCAATCAGGCAAGATTTTGGTTTGGATGGTACATATTTACACAACACTATTAGTTGTTTATATTTTAAAAAAATGCATTAAAGGAAAATATATTTCCAAAATAATACCAAATTACAATCAAGTGTTTATATATAAAAGTAGAAGCATGAGCATGAAAAACATCATGGAAAACCTTGTTAGGAGTCTGCACAGAGAACCAGCTACATAACGCCTTTGGGGGTTTGTGGCAGAATTTCCTTTGAAAACATTGGCCTGCACATTTTGATATCAGCTGGCCTGAATAATTTCTCAACAATGTGGTAGGAGTCACAGACAGTCAGAAATAAAAAGAGAAATCTGGGCACCTAGACAGACACCTCTATTTGAAAATTATCAGTTAGGTAAGTTGTCTACTTAAAAGCTCAAGTTTCAAATCCGTGCACGCTAATTACAACAATTTTGAAGGAGAAATAATTTTAAGCTGTCTTGCCTGGATAAAAATTCAGTGTGGTTGATAGAGTAATTACTTTAAAATGGTTAATCTATCGCAGGTGTGCATATACTTGAGCCTACTTAGTTTACTCAGCAGAGTTCATCCAGCTCATGAGCACTGTTGGCTCACAGCTTGCAGGCTCCAGCTCTAACATGGGTTCACAGCATGGATTTTATTATGAGCTTTCTTGGCAGCAAGCAGGTAAAAGCAAAACTTCAAAACCATTTTCCTTTGTTGGGAGAACCCCCTAAAGGAATTCAGAGGAAATGGTGGTGTCTGTCTGACACAGTTACAGTCAGCCAGCAGTCTAGTGTCTCAGCAAGTAGCACTGCAGTCACTCAGTAATTTGTGCTTCATGCCTCGAGGGCTATAAAATAATCTCTATGATATACAGCAATAGCTGTGTTGTTAAACAAAAGGATTGAGTGCATTTAGTGCATTCAGGGGTTCATACGGATTGTGTGTCACCTACGCAGCACCTACGAAAGAGGAAATTCAGAGCAGCCGCTTCGGTAAGGAGAGATTTGGATTCTTTTTTTTTCCCCTAAAATCTTCTATATTATCTGTGTTTATAAAATATACTGCAATACAGAATCTGGTTAAGTTCCAACTAATAGTATGTAAGTAGAATGTTATCTGACTTTAAAAAAATCCTCAAAACAGTGTATGACTACATCTCTAGGTGTCATCTGACCTACATATTTTAACACATTTCAGGGTTGAAAGGAAATGAGGTGACTGTTAAAGGCATTATGTCTGGCAGATTGACCAACCCCGGTTCTACTGCTAGACCATGAAATATTGGCATGGCCATTGTGACAGAAATTCCTAGGAATGCTGAATATGCCGTGGGGCTGGGCACACTTGGCATTTACCTTGGTAATGAAATATGACCAGTGCTGCCTTCAGCAGCCTCTGGTGGCAGGGCTCCTGCAAGAGCTCAATTTACTTTGAAGCTGCTCTTTTCTCAGCAGAGTCTTCGCAGGAGGAAGGCAGCAGCAGTGCTGTTCCTTCAGTAGACAATTCTTTAGGGGGATGACCTTAAGCAATAGGAAAAACAAAAAACCGAAACACGGCTTTTCATGTGTCGGGATTCTCCCCAGACGCTGGAAGGGTTTACTCCACTGCACTGTGTTGCTTTCTGCACCATTATAAAGGGCTTATTTGTAGCTGTCAGTGTATTTTGTGCAGTGATGGGTTCCTCTGATAGTTCATAACTATGCAACTGTTTCTCTCGACTGACTTTTGCAAAACACAGTTTTGAAAAATATAGGCTCAAACGTATAAAAGAGGGGGGGAAAAAAAGAAAGCCTTTTTAGTTGCTTAATAATGCCACACAAATATTACGTATAGGATAGAGTCTGGACTGTGTAAAACTTTTTGAGAATATTCATGTCAAAAACAAAACACTGTCAGAGAGAAATACAGAATTTTTTAACCCAGGTATTTCTCAGAGTGCCTGTACTTGTATGTATGCCTTTGTGTTCCCTAGTTGTTCTTATTTTTGTTCCTTGATATCAAGCTTGATCTTCTCTCACAGTTTCTATTGAATTTCTGAAAACCCAATGAAGTTACTATTTTCTCTTGTTCATGCAAGACTAGCTCAGAGACACAAGAATTCATGTCCAAATGACAGTTCATTGCCATTTTCTTCACCCTGTGCCTAAAGTTCTGCCTGGAGTCCAGAGCCTGGAGGTCTTTGTTCATTGTAGAAGTTTATGGAGGAGTATACCCATCCAGCCAAGCTTGGTGCTTGTAGAGACATCCAGCTTTACTCCAAACAAAGTGATATCAGGAGATGAATAGTTCAATTAGGAGAAAGTTCTCAAGCATTTAATTAGCTTTACCGAAGCCAAAGTAAAGTGATGAGCTAATGTGACCTCCAGACCTCTCTATGCAGAAAGGCTTGTTGTGAGCTAACCTGGTTATCTTCACACTGTGCCGTGGACTCAGCCAGACTAACTACAATCTAGCATTGATTGATGTACAGCAGGGATACAGATTCCTAACATTTTTTAGCTGATGATCTGTTTGTAAAATGAGAGGCATATTTTGATTCTCTTTAACTTAAGCGTTTCTTCTTTCCCTATTGTAATTGAAGAGCTTGCTCATGTTTATCTGGGTCATACTTAGCTGAGAATTTCTTAGAAGTGAACTTTTCAATTTTAAAAATCAAAAATACAGGGTTTTTAGAAGAGGGAAATAAAATACCCTGTTTCTTATAATCTTCTTCCTTGTGAAAACAGAATACATAGGAATTTAAAAAATCTAGCCACTTAGTTACCCAATTATAAACAGTGGCACTTTTTCATTCTTCTTAAAAAAGGGGCTGATCTACCTATATTCACTAGTTGATGTTATAAATACACTTGTCTCAAAAGGTCTCTCATACTTATTTAAACAGAAAAGATTTACATTTTAACTAAGAAGTTGTACTGATAATATAATTTGCTGTCAATAAAATCTCACAGAAGTAACCTGCTTTTTAGAGCCACTGGGACAAAATCTGGTAAGAACATTCTAAGATTTCTAGATTTCTGCCACAAACTCAGACACTGTTCTTTCAAAAATTAATTAAATCTGTTGAGTTGGAAAATCATGACATTAAAAAAAAGAAGTCAGCTATATTTGTGGCAGATTAATAACATCTGTGTCTGGTTCAGCAACGACAGAAAAAAAAAGATACAGGATGCTTGAAAATTCTTTCAGTTCAAAAATTGCAAGTTAAAAATTTCAGATGTTTCCAAAAGCAAAATATCTTTTAATCCTTTTTTTTTTCTTCACAGAACTTTTCTTCAAATATAGAAAATGTTAACCTTTTGCATAATTTCCCATGACAGCTTGAGCTTCCCTCCATGAATGTCAGTTACACAGAGAACTCTCATAAGTGTTACCTGTCTAATGTTCATGAAAGTGTTACCTATCTAATGCATTTCTGGAGGCTCAGAGACCCACAGATTTTAAAGAAAAGTATATGAATATGTCATTGGAGATCACATTTTTACAGGGAAAGTAAATTTGGGATGAGCATGGGGTGAAATGAATTATAACAGGAGAAGCAATAAAAAGAAAGTTGAGCAGTGGCAGGTTAGAACATGAGAAGCAGAAAGAAATTGTCAGATGCAGGACCTGAGGCTTGTTTTGAAACAAGGAGAGTAAAAAAAAGGTGCATTCTGGCAAAGCTTGTTTGTATGAATGAATCTGCCTAATCTGGCAAGCAGATTAAAGGAATTTTGCAGAGCTCAAAGATTTCCGTTGACGGAGCAGATTAAAGGAATTTTGCAGAGCTCAAAGATTTCCGTTGACGGAGCAGATTAAAGGAATTTTGCAGAGCTCAAAGATTTCCGTTGACGGCTTGAACTCTCTTCCAACAGCCACATTTGAAGGACCATAATTTTGAAGAAAACTCTGTACATAAAGTTAACAACATAAAGTCATTAGCGTTGCTGGGATGGAACTTTTTCTGTTTTGTTTTGAAAACTAATATCACAATAGCTTATATCAGCAAAGAAGGTCTTCTCTCACTGTTTCATGAAGCTGTGAGGATGTTGGTCTCATCGTTAAGAGTGTTGTTTATGATAATGTAATTTAATATGTTCAAAAACCTTCTAGAGTCTGATAGGAGCAACGGTAGAAAATGCTTAGCATCTTCATGTGCCAAGCCTAATTTTATCTTCTACAGAATTGTGCCACATATTTTATGGCTTTGTGATAGCATAATCCTTAGGAGGCATAGAAGTCACCACTGGACTTATGTGACTTATGTGACCCTCTATTACAAGGGTCAAGTGTAGTAACAGAAAAGCTAGTACCTGTCTTTGAAAGGTTTTGTGCTAGTTTGTGTTTTGGGCTTTATAAAGCATCTTCAAGGCCAACAGTTTGCAATAAGCTGCCCGAAGGAATCAGAGTGTACTGGTTTCATACATCCTTGTCTGACTTCAACATTTTTCTTGTTAAATAAATTGTGCCTCCTTTCCTAAGCAAGGAAGAACTTGCCCATATGGATGATGCAAGAGCATGTGATGAGTACAGCTCTGCAATCTACAGAAAATGCACTTGGGTGCAGAGGAAAACGTGGTGACAAAACAGTGAATAGCAATCAGCTGTGTCACTGGCTATTTTTCTTACACACGAAAATCAGTTACAATGAAGGTAATGTTCAAAAGCTAAGCCTTGTCACCGTAATGGCCACTGGCAGCTTCATCAGTGTTTCCTGGCCTACTGAAAAGCATTTATTTCTTTCAGGGGAGGAAGAAAAATATCAGACTGAGACGATCATATTATGGTCATTTTTAACTGTGATATCTCCCTCTCTCTCTATTTTTTTAATAAATCCATGGGGCTGCTGTCCAGTCTGAATACAGAATTTACAGGACTAATAGTGAAATCCAACCTCAAATCAGAGCTAGAGCATAATGCTGTGGCACAGCCTCACTGTTGCCTTCTCCTGAATGTCCTGGGTGGGATCCTGAGGCAAGAGATCAATGAAATCAGGAACCATGTCCAGTCTGCCAAGGACTGTGGAAGCAGTTGGACCATTTTTCTGCACTGAGACCAAATGTAAACAGATGGGTTTTAAAAATTGCCAGAACAGTGTGATAATTTTCAGCCTGCAATCAGCAAACCCTCTGGTAAAGGCAGAGCAAGTAAAAGTGTACTGAGCAGGAGGTGTAGAACTTTTTCTGAGCTCTGTGGGAACCCATGATTAGCCTTAGCTTCTCAAAATGTAAGCCAAGATTTGTCTCCACATAGTTTCTTCTTCCAAGTGTGCAGGGGCGATAAGGATCTTGCCTTCTTTGAAGAATACTTGGACAATTAAGGCTTTTTCGTGAATGATCCTTTACATAACAGCAAGAACTCCCTACTTTAATTTATAATGGATTCTTCTATAATGAAACAGCACTTGTTTAGAGCTAGTGCCAAAGCTTATTGATTTTGTCTTCAAGCATTCCCAGGCACATAGCTCTTGCTGGGGCAAAGCAAAGTCTGAAGTATTTTCTAATTTCTACTGTCTCTGTAACAGACGTTGTGTCATTCCCTTTTCTGCTTAGCCTCCAACATTCTTAATTTCAGTTTGCCTGAAGTGTATGAGTGCAAGAAGTCTCTTTTGACCTTGGAGGTGTTTTCACTTTATGTGGAATGCAATTTTGCTGCTTTCAATCTCAGGGGGAAATATGTTTTTACGAGTACCTTTTGTAGGCCTTGATTCTCTGTTTGGCATATCATCTAGAAAATGTCATACAAAACGTTTTGAGCTAAATGAGGAGCATCTGCAGCTCTGAAACAAGGGATGGATGTGTGGGTTATAAAATTAAAACTAGTTACCAATGATATGCAAATTGCAAATTGTTCATAGCTTGCTTTGAATTTTAGTAAAACACTTGAGTACTTGTCTGAAGTCTCTTCAAAAATATTCAAATACTTTTGGCTTATAAGGGCAAGATCGTGATGGTTTTATAGGACTGTGTACAGAATGCTACTCTACAGGTGATGTAAATGATGTAATAAGTCATGGTAAGCACAATATGGGTCTTAAATTCATACAGACTCTTCAGGAGATCTCCAAGATATTTTTGAGAGTATACAGCATTTTTTCTACATATATTGGGGGCAGTAACCAATAAAAAACCTGTGAAAAATGCCTACCCATTAAGTGGTCAACCAGATATTAACCTGACATACAGTAAGAATATTAATAGAGCATCATATTGAAGATGATTGTCCTTGCTTGTACAGCTTCTTAAAATAGATTTGGGATGATGTTGACACTTAAGAACCAATTGTCTAACCATTATCAACATTACCACTGCATCTTCCTACAAGAATCTATTATTACTACAAAAAGCCGAAGGTTACACTCCTAACCTGTATAACCTGTGCCTCATCTGCTCAAGTGTTTGTATATCCTTTGTTTTCTGATTTAAATCCCAGGTATTTTCCTCTTTTCTTGTCATTAATATTTTGTCCACAAATTGTTTTGAGAAAGCTGTCCCTCTGTCAAGTGTTGTGCTTTGAAATGTTTCTCTAGCTATTCAGCTATCTGGCAATGCACAGACCCCCAGATTCTTATTAATTAAGTAATGAGCATAAAGATTAAATGAGTGGACCAAGGGCAGAAATAGAATTTGAAACAGAGGTCAGATATAAAAGAAAGCAATTTCAGAGGAGACTCTCTGGTAGACAGAATGCGTGGAAGTCTTTACAAATATGTGTGTGGTGCTATTTCTGCCTTTTCCCCCTTTAAAGCAATTTGTTATTGCGGAAAATTATCCTTTCATTGTTTGCCCTGCTACACTGAAGGCACAGGAAGACATTCTTGAAATATCCAACAAAATGCATGACCACTCGAGCTGCATTACCCAGTGCAGGCTTGCTTTGAGTTCGTCACTATTGAGGGAAAAAACATTTTCTTTTCCAGTTGTAATTTTATATGAAAGCTAATTGGTTTTGCCTTAAAAGGAAAAGACTCTAGATGATTTCTTTTCCTGTTGAAAAAAAAAAAAATAGAGTTAATTATAAATCTGATATTGTCACTCAGCAGAAGATAAAACTAAATCTGTCATCTTGTATGACTGCTTTCCTATCACACATGAAAGCAAGCAAGAGAGAGAAAGAGCTGTTTGCTCAGCAGTGATCCATTTGAGAACAAAAAAGAAGAACTCAGCTTCAGTAAAGGTATGTCAAACAGAAACACCAGGAGGCATTTTCAAGCATCCCAAATGAAAGAAAAAGGAGACCCCAAACTGATGCAGGCAACATTGCCATGAGCACAATTAGTGCAGTTGAATCAATACTAGAGAAATGTACCTCCAGGCCTCGGTAGCTCAAAAGATTTGAAGCGTGAGAAAGGTTTTCTACTGGGAACAAAAGCATGGCTTATCAAAATTTCAGTATGACAATATAAGTGTTACAGTCAGGGCTTTCCATTCATTGCATTTTCCATTTTTTCTACTTGCACATGAAAATTTCTTTTAGTATTAAATCTAACTGAGCAATCCAGCTGCAAATCAAAATATATATTGCAATGTCTCCACCTCCCACAGTCCACTTTATTTTTGACTCAGATCTGTCAGTGAATGGGAAGGTCTTTATTTTGTAGTTAATTCATGGTCTACTCACCATGACAACACCTGTAGCAAAAATTGATTCTTCTTTTATACTAAATATGCTACTATTTCAGGATTTTAGTAGAAGAAACCTCTTTAATGAGGTTTAAAAATATAAAGGTGTAAAATTTTGTTGTTGCTTCTATAAAAACATAAATATTTGGGAAACTAATTTATTTATTTAAACAATTTTTTTTTGTAAGCATAAAGAGAATAGGTCATACCATGCAACAGACTAATCTATGCTCGTCCAGGATAAGTTAGTGCCTTGATTTTGTAATTTATCTTGCTTGAAGAGATTGTACTGAGTAATATTCATTGCCAAGAGAATGGAAGGTTCATCTTGGGGGAAACTGCCCTTTGGAAATATTTTGAAAACCCGTCTCAGTCCGAGTAATTCTGAAGGCAAGGACAAAAAATTAGCCCAACAAAATGTTTTTGAATCTGTGAATTAAGTTGCCTTTGACAAAGTAACTTAGAGCTCTTGCAGAGGTATAAGAATCAGAGAAAGTTTGAAGGTTGTCAGTTGAAAATAACTTGTGGAAAATGTGTATTTAGGGAAGCATTGAATATATGTTTATGCTGGAAAAATACTTCTATGTGTGGAAAACCATTGCTTTCCTTAGCGGGACGAATATATTTTCATACTAGATAATAGAAATTAAAGGTGCAAAAGACTTCATTAAATCATTTTCTCTGTGTCCTTCCAATTAGATGATTGTAGAAGGCTGTGGACTGTTTGAATTTTCAGAATGACTGTCAGCAATTTCATTCCCATGTTAATAATGAATTTTCAAGGAAAAACAATTTTATATTAGCAATGTCACTCTAAGCAGCAGTGCCTTCCTGTGAAATAGTAAGTTTCTTTAATCTTCTTAGGTGATACCAATCACCACCTTTCACGCAGATAATTTTTTGGGCATGTTGCAGATACATGTGTAACATGTGGAAGACCACTCTACTAGAAGGACACTATCCAGTGTCCTTTCTGGTTTTGATTTCTTTGAATCTGATTTTCTGCTGAAATAAATCCAAACATCTATCTATAAGCAGAAAGAAGCTGTGGTATCTGTGATGTATTCTCAAAAAAATTATTTGGTCTAAGTTACTGTACATTTGTAAATGACATAAGAAACCTTTTTTCCTTTCATTGGTCTCACTGTTGCCAGTGTCACAAAGCCACTGGAACCCACCCAGTATACGAGCCAAACCAAATGAAATCAGAACTGACACTGCAAGCTGGGTGGTTAGTTAAGGCATGGATTTTGTGGCTAGTTTTTTTTGTGGCTTCTTCTCTGTTTGCTTGTTCAAAATCAGGCTTCTCTTGTTCAACATATGAGTGCATCATAAAAAAAACCCCAAACAAACCCACCAACCAACCAACTAACCAAAAAATATACAAAAAACCCAACCCAAGCCAAACCAAAACACTACTACCCAATTTAGGAAGTAAATTCAAAGTTGTGTAATATCTTACTTGTGTCTGAAGGGCTCTCTATTTCCACTTGTGACATGCTCGGTACACTGTCTTATGTTATTTCTTCTTTGTGAACCTCTGAGTATATTGTACTTAAAGACATTCAGCAAAAACAGGGTAGGTGCTATAATTGGGGTTGGCTTTGTGATACAATTCCTAATCTAAGTATTTAACAGGGTGTATACATTTTTAGAGCACAAAATCTATCTTTGTCTCCGTTTTATATTTCTTTTACTGTAGGGGTTAAGGATTTATTCTAAAAGGTATCGTTGTCTTTAGGCTATTTCTCCCCCAGAACTGTAGTTTAATGTGTTATTTGTGAAGCATGTAACTGTTCAGCCTTTACAGTACCATTAAATCAGGTGTGCATGTAGGCTGTGAGCAGTAGCAAACAACAAGAAGAAAATGTCTTTTGTGTGCTATTAAAATATCTTTGTGAGTTTAACGCCCCACACCCTGCTTCACTGTTGATATTGAAAATTGTTTCTAGGAGAAAAAATAGAAGATTTTGATAGCATTTCCCTCCCTGGACCCCCAACACAGCTGAACTTCAGAGTCTTGGCTACAGGGAGAGCTGTGCTTCGTGTGCTGCTTGGACACCAGAAGGATTACAGCCCTTTTCCCTTGTGCTGTGCCCAAGATAACAAGTCTTTTTGAAATATCTTATGCACCACTTCTATTTCAATTAGCACATCTGAGACTAGCTAAGAGATCTCCAATAGCTTCAGCACATCATTTATGCATCTTGTCGTACATTTCAGCTAACAGATTTCAGGTTTTTAAACAAGAAATCAGTGCCTCTGACACAGCCTATGATAAAGCTCAGATTTAATTCTGCTGTCCTCAGACCTTGTACCATCATTCTAATCTGAGGAAAGTGCATGTTGCCATTCCAACATGTTGATGCACAATTTCACTAAGTATGCAAATTTGCAGATGACACCAAGCTGAGTGGTGCAGTTGACACTCCTGAAGGATGGGGCCATCCAGAGGGACCTGGACAAGCTGGAGAAGTGGCCCCTGGGAATCTCATGAGGTTTAACAAGGCCAAGTGCTGGTGCTGCCCCTGGGTCGGGGCAACCCCCAGTGCCAAGCCGGGCTGGGGATGAACAGATCAGAGCAGCCCTGCCCAGAAGGACTTGGGGGTGCTGTGGGGGAGAGGCTGGACATGAGCTGGCCATGGGCATTCCCAGCCCAGAAAGCCAAGTGTGTCCTGGGCTGCATCCAGAGCCCCATGGGCGGCAGGGGAGGGAGGGGATTCTGCCCCTCTGCCCCGCTCTGGTGAGACCCCACCTGCAGTGCTGCCTCCAGCTCTGGGGTCCCAGCACAGGGAGGACATGGACCTGCTGGAGAGAGTCCAGAGGAGGCCACCAAGGGGATCAGAGGGCTGGAGCACCTCTCCCATGTGGAAAGGCTGAGAGAATTGGGGTTGTTTAGCCTGGAAAAGAGAAGGTTCTTACGGTGACTTGTGGCTTTTCAGTATCTGAAGGGAGCCGACAAGAGAGATGGAGAGGCACTATTCACAACAGCACGTAATGTTAGGACAAGGGGGAATGACTTCAAACTGAAAGAGAGCAGGTTGAGATTGGATATTAGGAAACAATTCTTTTCTGTGAGGGTGATGAGACACTGGAACAGGTTGCCCAAAGAAGTTGTGGATGGCCCATCCCTGGCAGTGTTCAATGCCAGACTGGATGGGGCTCTGACCATCCTGGTCTAGTGGAAGGTGTCTCTGTCCACAGCATGGGTGTTGGAACTAAATCTTTCAGGTTCCTTCCAGTCCAGGTTGTTCTATGATTCTATGACTGACACTAAGAGAGTCAGCATGGGGGGAGCCAGTCCCAGGGCCCTCTCTTGGCACAAATCAACTTGTGTTGTCTCTTCTGACATTAGCAACATTATTCTAACTTTATACTATTAAAAAAGAAAAAAATAGTCCCTCAGACTTCACGGACAGACAAAATTCCTGTCAAAATGGATTTCAATGTAATGCATAATTACTATATACTAAGGCCTGAGTAAGTGTAAAGTCTCATAGTTTAAATACTCTCCTCATGCCATGTGATCCACCACAATGATAAAATCCATATCAGGATTTAACACTTGGTTTGATAGAGAAGATTTTGGTATTGGAATTGCATTGGAGCCAAACATTTCCCTTCTAGGGTTAAAAGCCAGGAGATAAACAAAGGCTGACTGCTTCACCTCATCCAAAATTAAACTAGAGTTCTCATAGAGTAAACAGAATCTAATTTGAAGCTTATTTCTTTGCTTCATGTTGAAACATAGTAGGCTGGCTATATGGCCTGAGTAATTTTATTTTGTGTTATTAAACTGATGCTATTACAGTCAGCTAGTAGTCACTCAGAAATAGAGACATTTCTCCATGCCATTATGTTTGGATTTAGCTCTTTTGACCTTTATAGGCTATATAACAGAGAGAGAAAGCTTGAGAGACATATCTTATTGTGTCAGACAATATATACAGTAAAGACAAGCTGCAAAGAGCCATGGTTTCATAGCATAAATCTCTTTTGCCTCAGCCAGGTTGGAAGTGCTCAGTAATTCACAGGAACAACCTTTAATTTACTGTTTTCCCTGAATACCACTGAGGGCTGGTAGGAGGGAAAAAACTCATTACAAAGAGCATCTCTTCTCTATTGGAGAACAAAAATCAGAGTCAAAGGATGCCAAGGATTGGTTATCACTTTTCAATTGCTTATCTCTTGAAAACTGAACTTAAATCTCTTCTTGAAGAATTATTTAAGGATATGCTAGCAATTTCTTTAATTTTGTAGCAGGAAGAAAACAAAATCGAAGACATGGTTAAATTATTTTAAACTGCCGGTGCTTGTTTTAATATCAGCAAGCTCTGAGGATATACTTTTATCCTGCCAAGATAAAATGTCTCATTCTGCTCAGGTTCTGAGGTCCTTCTATACCTACAAATAAAATTTTGCGGGATAAAAGATAATTTGCAAGGCTTTGTCACAAGTCTTGGGAATTTTGTTTGTTCTCTTTGCACACTGGAAGAGTTGCTTCTATTTCTTGGCTGGAAAGAAGGCAGGCAAAGTGCAAGAATGTCAAATATAAAGAAAATTAAAGGAATAGAAACTGCAGAGCCCTTTCTATGTGAAAGGAAAATATTATTTATGTTATATTTACTTGCTGTCCTGGTATGGTAAGTTTCTTGCTCTCAGTGACATAAGGTGCATTTTACATTATGTGGTAGGTGGAGGCATGGTTGCCAGTGCCAAACCCCTGTGCTTTCCAATGCCACTAGGCAAAGAATAGAGTGCTTAGGGCCACTTCAGTTACTGCAGGTTCCATGGGCTCTATTGAAAAAAACACACACAACCACAACAGAGACATCTGCACAGCGTGAAGAAAGACAGCAGCAGTGGAAAGCATACTGCTCCAGACCGCGACTTCTGATTTCTCAGGGGTTCATTCACAGCACTGTGCGCTTCCTCACATAGAAAGTCATGTCTCAGTTCTTAAGAAGAAAGGCTCTTCCTAAACAAATGCTTAGCATGGTGTTTCAGGGACATTCTGGGAGTTCCCAGAGTGTTTCAGGTAATAGACACTTGAAGAAAAGCATCAAATAGTGTATTTGTAATCCCTAAGTCATCTGAAAGGATATTGGAACTGGACTGGAGTGTACAGAACAGAGAGAGGTGAAATAGCAAGCAATATCCGAGACAGTCTTGCTCTGATCTCCCTCTTTCATGGAAGTGTAACCTCAAAATCATCGTATTTTTTCTGTTATCAAAGGAGTTTCCTTTTTATTAAAAGCTATAGAGACAATTCACTGAACACTTTAGTGTAGAAAGTCTTTAGAAAATTACTTGAATCCAAAGATCTGAAATAGAAACTTTTGAAATTTCTCTCCTCTAGGTTAGTGATGTGTTAGGATTTCAGTAGCACTGCACAAACATTGTTCACAGTTAGTAGAATTAATGAAGCTTTTGTTTTATACATCTTTGGTGATATTTTTATTCCAATAGTTGACAACTCCATTTCATGTTTTTAATATATGTTATCAGTTTTATTAGAATAACATTTAATTTCAGTTTATTTGGATAATACTTAATATAATTTTAATATACAGTCCTTTGATCATTGCTCATGTTGGAAGGAGTTGTTGAACTACCAGTCTGCTTCTTAGTTCTCTGGTCTTTGTGAAAATTGTATTAATATGGCCTTGCTACAACATTTAACACTGTTGTCATTATAACTATCTCTAGATGTACTGGCGGGGGATTTAAGTCCAATTTCACTTTGTCTTTGATATTTCAAAGATTCATATGGTAACTTGCTTTGTCTATAATAAATGAAAATTGAGAAACCCACATGGTCTGAACAGTTTTAGGCTGTCACATGCTTTAACTGACAAAGGGGTACTAAGGCAAAGTTTGCAAATTTAGGGTGCTTACACTTTTTCATAAACAGAAAGTACAAGGCATTTAATTATCAAACCACAGTTACTATTATTGTTGTTGTTGTTATTATTATTATCTAGAAGATTATTGCACAGTGACTGAAATTACCTGTGGGGTAACATCTGCTACCCCTGTTTACCTGGCCTTGAATCTTTACTCTGAGAGGAATTCCAGTGATATGAGTAACCCATGAGTTCCAGTGATAGGAGTGATATGATGTCCAAACCTCATGGAAGTATTGCCTGACTTTCTCAGTACTTTTCCCCACTGATTCAAAAATCCAGGATCAGATGCTGCATCACACCAACTCACCTTTCTTCCTCTTCAAAGGACTTGGAACTAATAACAGGTTATGTTGAGTTGTGCTGAGAGAAGATGTTGCCTACCGTCATCATAGAATCATTGAATCATTCAAGTCGGAAGAGACCTTCAAGATCATTGAGTCCGACTGTTAACCCAGTTCTTCCAAGTCCACCACTAAACCATGTCCCTAAGCCCCACATCTAAGGGTCTTTTAAATACCACCAGGGACGGTGACTCAACCACTTCCCTGGACACCCTGTTCCTGTGCTTGACAATCATTTTGGTGAAGAAATTTTTCCTAATACTTAGTCTAAACCTTCCCTGTCATGCGGGCAGGTCTAGTAAACCCTCTTCTTGCTGCTGTCACCGGCACAGGGAGCCAAAGGGGGCGTTCCTGCCATGTTGCTGTCCTGAGGAAGCATGGGGAGCCTGCCTAAACGACGTGCTAGCTCTTCGAGCTGCCTGTGTGTTTTATACCTCACGGTGCTAGGACATAAAGTTTCTTCATTGCTCTTGACGTGCATCACTGTTTTTCTGACACACTTTTCTGCTGAGGGCAATGTTATCCGAGCAGGTGTCTGAAGAGAGTATTTCATTTTCCCAGGTTGTATAGGTTGGTATGCATTTATCAGGTAGTGGTGGACACACGAGAGGGGGTTGTTTTGAAGCAACGTGGTGGAGAGAAGACTTGCGTTTGTCTGGCCAAAGTCAGCCTTAAGCAGGTGTGTATCAGCATGAGCGTGCTGGGCTGTGTTAGCACAATGCCACGGTGTCATCCTGTCTTGTGTCACGTGGCATCTTGTTATGGTAATATATTTATGTAAGTGGATAAATTTAGAGCTGCCATTAGTAATGACTTGGGATTGCCTAGATTTGCATTTTTAAATTATTTTTTTTAGTATGTCATGCAGTTTCTTATTCCTCCCACATATGACATTAAAAGTAATGGATAAAATTTTATTATCAGTTATGTAATGCTATGTTGCTTTGTTATAATTGTTAAGTTGTTGCAATACTGAGAAGGATTATTTTAAAAAGTCAAATCCTATTGCTACATTTTAAAATCACAGTAAGTGTATCCGCACAAATAAATGGCATTCCTTAGTGAGAAAGTATCATATGAACTAATGCCAGTTCTTGTTTACTTCTATTTACTTCTACTTCTATTATAATAGAGTCCTTCACTTTAGGTGTTTTGGAATAGGGAACGAACACTGCAGAGATTTTAGAGGTTATTACCCTTCATTAAAAGCTGTGTATATGAGTAGAGAATACTGATAAACGAAAGAAGCCTTCTAAGTATCATTTTTTAAGCCGAGAGAGCTGCCTAGGTAGGAAAAGACAAAGTCTATAACTTGGTCAGTATCTTAAAGTTTGTCCCATGTGTTGGATTCTGTAATGAGAACAAACTTCTCTTGTGTCTGATGGTATGGAAGGCACATCTGTGAGCTCTGTCATTGAAGGTACGGCCTCATATTCACTGCACATGTGAGGTCAGATGCTGATTCATCAGAGCTTCTTTGAGCACCCACCCCAGTGGAAAACACACACACAGTTGGATGCAACATAGCCCAGCACAGCTCCCTTTCTGTCCTGAGTCTCTGTGTGCCACACTCCTCTGGCTGAAGGATTTGGGGTCCTTTGACTCACTTTCTCCACTCTGCTGGGTCCTGGCAGAGACAGAGGCTGCCCTGCTGTGAGAATAACACAGGGACCAAAGATGCTGCTGCAATGAAGTGTGAGATGGAAAAAACTAAGTGGGATGCATGCGTAGTAAGTGAGTTTTGACACATCTGAATCTACGGTAAGGAAAGGAATATAAATCCTTACATGTAATCCCCATTCAGAAGTCCTTATTTTACTGTTGTTCACCGCTTGTGAGTGTGATGCATACAGATATTTTAAAAGTGTGCAGGCATGTGTGGTACACGAGTCTGCAACTCATGGCCATGTAGATTGTGGCAGAAATTTTCCATAGAACATCTGGTCAAATGAATACTATTACATTCATGGTATGTTTCTTTTGCTAAAGAAAGATGTCTGCTTTTACCTGATGATAACTGGTGGTCCTGCCTTATGTTGTTGGTGGTTTTACAGGCTTGAACAAAAAATAAATTAAAAAAATTTAAATTGAGATCGCTACAGAGAGTTCATGTTACCCCTGGAGATCTGACATGACAGCTTGTGGTGTAAAGTGTGATCCTCAAGACAAAAGATTTAGTTTGCTCCTGATTTTTTCCTAAAATCTAACTTGAGTCAATTGGCAGATTGTATTATATTAGAGATAACTCTCTTGGCAAAGTTTCAGAACTGCTATAGTAACTGCATTATGACTGCAGACACAAGAGCAGTAAGCCTTCAATTTATAACACTGCATGTTCTTTTCTGTAATATGTAATTGCACTCACATATTTCTGATCTACAGTTTTTCAGGACACATTTTCAATGTGGGAAATACCTATCACACTACTAAAGACTTTGTTTTGTTGATCTCTTTTTCAGTCTGCTCCTAATCCTGCTCAAACACGCTGATAACAGGAGCCTACACCTGGTCGAGCCTCTCTCCAGTTCTGCATGTGGTAAACTTGTAAAACGTGTTACAACATCGATTTTAATTGCAAACCCCACCTTTTGTAGGATTTTAATTTAGATGTAATGAGCAGCTGACTCCGAATCACTGCCTCCACAAGTCCAGCACTGGTATAAAATAAGATGGTGGCCTCATGATATGCTGGCCCTGAGCACTGAGGTGCAGGGCTGAGATCCCCAAGCTGGCCTGAACAGGATTGATCTAAGACTGATTGCCCTGTTTTTCACAGTGAATTACTAAAACCTCTCTATGTTAGGCTCTATTGCACTCTAAAAATGTGCCTTTAGTGCTGGCACTCATGCAAATGCACTGTTACTACTCTAAGTAACCTCAGGAAGAAACTTGCAGAGAATGATGTCCCTGCACTGGCTGCAGTGAAGAAGATCAACTTTGCCCCAGCAAAAACCAGCACAGAGACAAACTCATTTGTAGAAGTCTGAAGTAAAACATGAAAAATCTGACAAGGTTAGCACCCTGTTCTTAGGAACACCCAAAACATTAGGTAGATAGGGATGGAGGATTTCATCAGAACATCAGAAGATGCAGCTGAAGTGATTTAACTAACTTTTGATTACATAAAACTGACTTGTGTATTACAGCCTTATTTTTCTGTTTTCCCTGTGATTTAATTCAATAGACATTCCATTATTAAGTTTAATTAAAAAGTCTTTCATAGACTGACAAAAGTCGGCCTTTCATAGATTTTTTCATTTTCATGGAGGGGGAATGAAAGCTTTCCTGAGAAGTGAGTCTGGGTTTTAAAAATGAGGATTTAATGCTATAAGGGTAGTTTAAATGCAATACAACTGGTTTCCTTATGTGAAAGGAACATTACATAACAATGCAAGGAAATATTTTTAAATAACTGAGAATATTTACACCATACTAAATATATGTGGATGGTCATTGAGATTTTAGATATGGAGGATTGAAATAACTTATTTTTATGTAAACAACATAGTCTGTTCTAATAAAAAAACCCCAGTTAGATTGCAACTTACATTATTAATGCAATTGAGACAGTTAAAAGAAATACCCATTCAAACCTGACATTAGATATAAAAATCACTGCATTATTTGAAAGTCTAATTTTATCCTCTATAGGTTTTGTGTATGTAGGAACGCTAATCTTAACTTATATTCAACAAGATAGCACTGAGTGTCTCATAAATATGCCAGCTCATTTAATTGTTGTTTTAAACCACTCCTGTCCAAAACCTCTTGTAGATTTTTAAATTTTATTTCAATGATCAAAGCTGTAAAAAAGGACAAGCACAAAAAAAGCCAGCTACAAGTACATTACCACCACTGTTACCTCTGGTGTAAATTTCTTCCATGTTGAAAAGAAGATATTATGAGCTTTTCAGTGGTCTGAACTCATCAGAGATTAACCATGGCTTTTGTCATATTCCTTGGCTGTTCATAGTTGTTAGAAAAATGGATGTAGAACACTTTTCCTTGTTATAAAATTCATACAGACCAAGGTCAGGAAAATATCTGAAACATATTTTGGTACACCTCACAATTTCTTCTTCACTTCTGCTACCCACAGTAATATGTACTGCGTTTGAAAATACATGATTAGAATTTCAGATGTTGCTGCAACCTTCCCAAAATCCTAAATCCTCTTGTTTCTAAAAACAAGAAAGCATTTTGAGGTGTTTTGGTGCTGGGCATAATTGAAACATCTGGGCTGGTTTGTTGTAAGCAGAGATATGTGTAAGAGGAGGAACTACTGCTGAGGTTTTGAAGGGTGTGAACATTTGCAGGACTATGATGACAATGATGAAGAACACACTAAAAGTTCTGCAGAGGCCCTTACTGCTGCACTGTCAGCAGAACTCCATCTATTCTCAAAACCAACAGAGAATTTCTTTGCTAATATCTATTTAATTCTCTCTTCCATCAGCTCTTTGTCACCGGTCACATGTGTCTTGAATCTGAAAACCACTCTGGTCATCTTCTGCGTTGCTCTCTTTTTCAGGCTCTGTTGCCTGCTTAACTACTGGAATCATGGGGGTTTTTTTCCCCAAGGTTAGAGTCTCTGTTGCAAGTAAGTTTTGTGAAGATAAATTTCAACTGTAGAACCAAATATCCACATCTTTGTAGAT
The DNA here is from genome assembly GCA_018881555.1 of Amblyornis subalaris. Classification (NCBI taxonomy): domain Eukaryota; kingdom Metazoa; phylum Chordata; class Aves; order Passeriformes; family Ptilonorhynchidae; genus Amblyornis; species Amblyornis subalaris. The sequence continues at coordinate 757,569 of JACAXG010000117.1, read as the reverse complement.
GCATTCCTCACAAATATTTCTCAGTGTTTGAAGTAGCAAAGGATGAGATACGGAAAGCTCTGTTGCTGTCTGCAATTGCTGCTGCCACTTCAAGATGGGATTGATGGCTTCTTCTGCAACAGAGACTCAAAACTAAGACAGTCACTGCAGTGAAAGTCAAGTAGGTGTCTGCAGGGTTGGTTATGACTCTGAAATGTAGCCATGAGTGCATGACAAAGCTGTTTCGCTTGTGCAATACTTATTTTATCCCAGGGCAAATATAAATGCTGGAATAGAAAAATAACTTTGGGTATGGAACTAGTTTTTTGTATCAATTGGTAAACCTCATGCAATTCTGACAGTGAGAGCAACAGCACCAAAACAAGGTGTGCTTTGGCAAAAATGAAGTTAATCAGTAGGTTTAGGAAAAAACACTACATTCAATGAAACATATGAAAATTTAAAGCTTTTACTAGGTTTATAGACTATGGTTTATTACTGTGATGTTTTTCCATGGGTTGACCATCCCTCAGCCACAGTTTTCTGTCTTTTACATTTCATGTAGTATTGCTTTCTGCAATATTCTTTCAGAAAGGATGGATATCAAGGTTTCACTTCTTGGCCTCTCTGCTGCTGGTACCTGGAATTCTTCAGAGGCTTTTACCTATTGCTGAAAGCTCTGGCCTGGAAACTAATGAATCATGGTTACTCCTTCAAAAGTGAGAAAGCATTGTTGTGAGGGAAAGAAATTAAGAGTGTATACTCTGAGAGAGGAACCTTGGTTGTTGGCTATGGCCAATATGTTATTCAAATAAGAAAAACTAAGTAGCAGAAATCTGAACTACATGCAGAATGACAATCCCAGCAGCTCACTCTGTTATCTGTTTTCTTTCTTTGAGCAATCTGGTGGACTGATCTGTGTAAGAAAAGAGAAATTCAGCACAGATATTTTGTCTGTATTTCCACAAGGAAGAACTGAAATTATATTCTTTGATACTGAGACAAAAACTGCAATGCTGTATTCAAATGCATCCCATGTTGGTGTGAAAGTATGTGAGTTTCAGTTTGGTGCCTCAGATGATCCTTTCCCATCTGGAGGAACTGATCCTAAAAAAACATACTGGCAGCTACCTTCACCTGGGCAGCACTCACCAGAGGCAGTTTTGAGAACCTGTGATTCTCCAGGAAATGTATTGATTGGGTGCATTAATTTGTTTCACTCGTAAGGAGAGGCTGTTTACTGGAATCTGTTTATGCTTTTAAATTTCCACATCCTCTATTCAGGTGCTTCGTGATTTCTAGCCTGAGAGTATGTGTTTTCTTCTACAGGATTTGACATTCTCAGAAACCCTCCACTTCTCCCCTGCTGTACACATTACCTATGGCAACTGCAGCTCTTGAATTATGTGTTTAAAGGCAGCTCTTCCATTCTGATCAAATTTTCTTGCACTTCACTTTGTCACTCATACTCTGCTGTCGGTGGGGGAAAAAACTCCAGCCATTGACTCCAGTAAAAATCGAGTCCCTTCCTTTCCCTTCATAGTAGAACATCCTTAAAATAAAAGACCATTTTTAAAAAAACATGTCTTTTGACTACTTGTTTCAGATCACCTCATTCTTGTCTCTTGTTTGTTTGGGGTTTTTTCTAAAGTATACACTCTCCTGCTAAAAGTAAATGAAAGATTTTATGGTTTTTAACCACTCCCTATTTTTATTTAAACCTTCACTTGAAATTTCTTGAAAATCATCTCTGTTTAGGCAGGAGCAAGGTGTGCCTGGCGTGAGCCATTAAGATGATGATACTAACCCTTTCCCTTTGGCTCCAATACGTCTAAAAGCTTTAGCTGTGAAAGTCCAAATTGCTAAATTGGAAACATTACGAGTGCCATGACTTTGGGATGGGTTTTAGAAAAACATATTCCCTTTCTGTGTGTGTTTTCATCTTCCAAATTTCAGAATTATTTTAGAATTCCTGACTACTGCTTATCTCTATCAGGTTTCCCCTCCCTTTCTCTTTGTTTTTTGTAGTATAAGCTAGATGCTTGTTGCTTCTCACCCTCTGCATTTCTGCCTTCAAGTTCACATATTTAATTTTGGTTTATTTGCAGACTGTAGCTGAGACAACTTAGAGGAGATGAGGGAAACAGATCCAATATAATTCAGGAGGTTTAGGGTTTTTTAATCAGAAACATGTTTTTCTTGATTTGCTATAACACTGACTCTCTAGCTGTAGTGATGGACAGCTCAACAGTCCAAAGTTTGCCCTCACTCTCCTCAGTATTCACCTGAAGTACTACTGTGCTACTGGTACAGTCAGAAAATTACTTATAATTTATAATGCTATAAATAACTGAAGGTAGTTATTATTTATTTTCTATCTGTGTGTTGTTATTTAGCAGCACTGTTGTGATAATTCAGGAAAAATACAATGTAGTCATCCTTAGATTCATTTATTTTCTTAGATTTATAACCTCTGCAGTCTTCTCTTATCTGTTTTACTTCCTGGAATATTGACTATACTCACGCTATATTCATGTACATCATCCTCTGACCCTGTCAGCATTCTTGCTTGAGGTGAGAAAGCAAGATCTGATTGGGGGCACGCATTTGATGATAAAAAATGTATTCCTGTCTCTTGATTTCTTTATAAGATGCAGTCAGTAAGTGAAAGGACCAGTGTAATAACAAGGGCATTGAATTTTCACGTAGCAGGAGTTACACATTTCGGTGCAATATATAACAAAATTTCTTAGAAAAATGCTTTAAATCTGTCTTCATCTTTAGTCACTGTCTTCATGAATGGAATGTTTTCCCTTACTTCAGTTAACTATTAAGATCTTCTCTCTCTCTGTCACAATGTTTGTCATACACAATTCAGCAAGATAATGAAGCTTTAGGTATTAAAGCAATTTCTTTGTTGTTCATACATGCATTCTAACATCTCACATTTCTAAACTAGTACAGTCTTTCAATCTGAAAAATATAGCATTTTTATTGTAGTCTTCCTACAGGTATGAAGGATGGTGCAGTGACAATACATTATGCACAAGTTGAAATAAGATGCTCTGCCACTGGAGAGGGAAACGAGATTTCGATTGCATGAGCACAAAAGTCCTGACCAAAGTGTCACATTTTTATGCATGCATTAAAAGTTCAAAAATGTAATGTGCTTATTCCACATATAATTAAAATTCTTAGGTGTTATTCTGTAAGTTTATACACACTTATACACACCTACCTACTAGTGGTAGGTAAATGTAAAAATAGAACATCATGCGGAAAACAATGATTTAAATCCTTGAGAGTTTATTTCAGATTCATGTACCTAATCCACCAGGACATGGTGCATGGTAAGACCCAGGGGCCTTGGGTACTCAAATTTCTTTCCAACATCATGTATTCCAGTGTTACAAAGTGCCTTTAAATCCTTGTTTCCTCTCTTATAATAACTGTAGCCTGCAATTGATTTGTTTGCTAGGGTAAAATCCAGCAGCTAATATTTCGGGGGGTAAGATTCTCCATTATCTTCCCTGTGTAACCTGGTTTCAGCCTTGGAAAGTTTAATTCAGTTATTCCAACCAGATCTCTGCAGCCGGAAAAGCTCTTCATTAGCTTTGATTGTTCCAGATCTTAACTCACCGAGCCCGGTGCACCAGCCTGCCTTCTGGCTCACCTTGGGGTGGTCTTTGATGCCTGCACATCATTTTCTTCCTTGCCACCTGCAGTATTAGAGACTGGAGAAAGTATGCAGAGTCATCTCTTTTGCTTACTGTTTTGTAAAAGCCTGCCACAGATAAGCTGTAGAACTGTTTACATAACTATGAGAGAATTTAAAAACCTCTTTGGTAGAGGTAATCCAGGAAATTTAATAATTGACTGTAGGTATCAGGCAAAGCTGTTTTCCCACCTCATCATTGACTTCAGAGCCCGGCTTTCCTGATGCATGATATCATCACTAGACTGTAATATCTCTACTGCAGATGAATATTATGCAGATAGAAATAGTTACTACTGAAATAAGGGTTTTTTCTACACATGGGAGATAATGGTCTATCAATATTTAACTTGCATATATAAAATAACTTCATTTTGAAAGCACCTCAATTTTAGAATAACTTTTTAGTATTAATCTTCTTTAGCTAGAAAAGGTTATTAAAGGATATTTCTGTGACTTAGGAATACAGCTTTCTGTACCTGTAACTACCAAAATTTATGTTAATATGGGTTCATATCAATGGGTGCTTTGCACCTGATTTTCTTCAAATCTGATTCCAGGATTCTGATACATATCTTCTGTACATATTCACATATAGAAACACAAAAAAATGCCCCCAAATCCCAGTTCTCCATCTCTTTCTACATTACAGGTGGCTTTGATGCTGATCAGCATGAACTCTCCAATAGTGTGGATCAGCGGCTTAACAAATTTGATTGAAAATTCCAGAAAGAAATTTCCTTCCTTCTCTGGGGATCTTATGTTTAGAACATAGCACTTTCAAGTGAGGGCTGAAGGTTACACAGCTGGCCTTGTGCCTGAAAGGTAGTCCCAGAAGTTTACCAAGTTACACCAAGATGTACCATCTCACAATAACAATTTTGCATGGAGAGTAAATTTCCATGTGTCAGGATCCATCGAGCAACAGATTTCTGTGTTTGACTTGTGCCTAGTCCAAATAAAACAAGATTCCATCAAGTTTCATGGCTGCATGAGGTTCTTAAGCTCTGATGAAGTTAGAGCTGTGATTTTGGCACTGAATCATTTTACTTTTGGGGTGTAAAACGTCAATAAAATAAGGATATATAAAAACTGCTTCACAGGCATTGTCAATATAGAGAAGAGAAGACATTCAGTATTCTTGTAACTGTGCTTCCGTACATTCTTGTTATGGAAAAGTGCAAGGTTGCCCCAAGTTTCATAATCTCTGCTAGAAATTAGAATTCCAATGAGAATGAAAGGTTATGCCCACAAAAGAGACTTTCTTGAATTATCTTCTTTCTTGAAGAAGAACAGTGGGAACTAATGCAGTGCTGCAGTCACGGGAAGTCTTGATGTACCTTTCAAAAGAGAATGGCTCTCCAGGAGGCAATGTCATTCCAACTTATTAATTTTACTGTTAAAAGAGGATATAATTGTGTCTTATCTCCATATCACTTTTAAAAAATGTATTTATGACCTATGTCTGACCTAAGTCTCTTGCTTTATATGATGAATAGATATCACTGTATTTGTAAAATATTCACAGTAGCATTCAGAAACCTCACATTTCTGTTTTGATGATCTTATTTAAGGAAACTTTATCAATCAGTGTTAGAATCACACACACACAAAGAAAATCCTCAGTGCAGAGCTGGAAACATTGTTACGGTGATGTTATCTGTTTTCATGGTTCTCCTTTGTTCTGTTTGCAAATCACATCAGCCTCCTCAAGGCCCTGAAGTCATATCAGGGAAGGAAATACATTTTATGCTGTATCTCTCTTTGGGAGATGGGTTTGGTTAGACAACTCTGACCACTGATTTCATACAGATCAGAGCTCTGTTGGCCAAAATCTGGGTTGTTGTTTGAGGTGAAGTAGCTGGAAAAGATCAAAGAATAAACTTTATATCATACTGTGGTGTGGAAGTGCTACTTCTTATACACTGGGACAGACAATTCTGTTTTTCCGGTGATCATGTTTTATCCCAAATAAGCAGATTAATTCTTACTACCTGGCAGCCCCATGGAAGGTTTCATGCAGCTGAAGCAGGGCTTCAGGGTAGGATTTTTCCCTCATGAGAAACAACTATTCCAACCCTAATTTTTCAGGTTTCCTTAGGAAATTTGTCTTCCTGAGGGCCACAAGACTGTGTCCGGTAAACTCTTGGAGTTGTTTCTCTTTTTGTTCGTTTTGGTAGTCGGGAAAGTGCTAACTGCTTTATTTGATGATTAAAAGCATCACTTTGTTCATACAGACCTTAGATCCTTCCATCATCCTTGAACTGATCCAACACGATTTGATTTGTCTTGCACCATGAAGCAGCACAACCCTAAAGATGAACAGGTATCCCCTTAGGATCCTTCAAGATCCTAGTTACCATTTCATATGAATCTGTTTATCAAATAATCCTGTTTCCTGGGGATTGGCTGTTGAACATATTTGCACAGAAATAGGATTCTTGTGAGAAAGTCCATTTTTATTGTTTCAGTTTTAACTACAAAGATAAGCACAGAAAAATCCCATCTATTTAAATCACCTGCTACTTTTTGAAATAATTTGCTGTAATTTTCTCTAAATGTGTCTTTTAAAGGAGGTGTTGTACACTCTTGGATATTAGAATCTCTCAGTTCTGAGGAAATTTATTCATAAATATATTCACCTACTTCTAGTAAGAGCAACAGGAATAAATCTGCAAGCACTCAATGGATCTTGAGTGAGAAGAAGAGGATGAGCAGTGGTACTCAGTGTAGTTTGTTCTTTGACACAACGTGTTCTTTCACATGGGCAGCTTCCATCAGCAGCACAGGGATGAGGAGGCAGAGGAAGCATCAGTGCCGCGCAGGTGGAGTTACATGGAATTTGATCCTGCCCCTCCTCCGCTCCCTGTTCCTAATTCAAAGAATTTGGACCATTTTATGCTTTCACTTTTTCACATATTGCCTCCAGTAATTATATTAAAATGGCAACTAGGAGGGAGAAAGGAAAAAAAAATCAAACCTACCATGTGCCTGTACTTAATCTTAAACACTTCAGATTGTATCCACTGATCCTAAAATAAGCTTTCTAGTTATGACATCTGGCTTTCAACCAAAGTGGGTGTTTTTCCTTTGCCTGAAATAAATAAAGATTAATTTAGTTGATCAAAGTCCTTTGGCGCCCTTGTCTGGAAGAATACCAAATGTGTTCAGGGCTTTTTTCCCTAGCAATTATTTTTTAAAAAAAGTTTTAAAAAACTGGAGATTTTTGAGGGCAAGAAGGCAAACCAATAAATGTCATGGCTGCCATAGAAGATGACGTGACAGGTCATCCCTGGCCACAGATATGGGAAGCACAGAAATGATCTCGAGGTGCAGAGGGATTTTGAGCCCTGAGGTCATTTCCTTGCCCACAAGGTCATTTCCTTGCCTGGAGCCTGTGCTCCCCCATATCACTGATTGTGTGACAAAGGCAGCACGGATGTGTTTGCCATATTAGGGACGCATGTTAGGGGGCACAGCATCGTTTTGCTGCTGTGTGCCCTGGTGGGGCTGTTCTGGTGTGTTGTCTCTCCAGCACCATTGGTGTTTACAGCTTCAGGGAGGCACCTGAACTGCAGGCCACTCAATATTATGAAATGTTTAGGTTTGCTTTCTTCCACTGTTTTAAAGATCTCTTACATCTCAGTGGAGGTTTAATGCTTCATGGATTTTTTGATTGAGAGGGAAGTTATTTTTCTGACTACGTGTCAATTAACAGGACTCAAAAACCTTCATTATTATTTTTTTCTAGTGTTGGCAAGCACACTCTATCTTGCCCTTCTATTCTCTCAGTATTTACGGATTGTATAAAATAGTCATGGCCATGTAATTGGAGATTCCTTTGGGCTGGAAACAGCTGACCAGCTGCAGTGTGAGCAGTGATACCATTTACAGCAAGTTGCTTGCAGCAGCGAAGGTTCCATTTAGGTCTCTTTCAGACTGAAAAGGCACAGGGTTTGTGAATAAGTGGCTTGACTACCCAGTACTGCCACCTGCCATTGCCATATTGAGGTCAACAGTATCAAATTTCAAAATTAATGAAAAAGGTAATATTTGAGCACAATGAATGAATGAAGCTGAGTGTTAACTGTTTTGTTTTCTTGTTGCTGGTGCTGACTGGACGGCATTCACAACCCTTATCTTGGAAATATGACTTCTTTGGCTGGATGGATTCCCGTTTGTTTATTTTAGTAGTATCTCATGCATAATTTCTAAACATAACTAAAAGTGGGCTCAGGAGTTGTCTTAGTTCTTTTGTGCTTCCCATCATTATCAATGAAGGCATTCATTAAGATTCTGATCCCCTTTATTGCAAATATACATAAAATCTGACAAAATTGTAAGTAAATCTTTTAGTGCTGGAAGTTGAGGGAATAGGGCAAAAATTAATTTTATGCATGAAAAATCTCATTAAGCAGATCCATGGAATTAAAGCAATTGGCATCAGAGCCCATGGTGTATGTTGTTCTTCACTTTGTCCTCACAGCCTGGTCTGTTCATGCTGCTGGTGTGAGCCATGTTCTCCTTTACAGGACCTGAGTTAGTCTACCTACACAACACAAAGGTCAGAGGGATCTCAGAGAAAAATGCCGTTCTTTTCTCATATGTGATCGGAAAGTTAATGCACATAGCAGAAACAGTGTAGTTTTCTGAACCATTTTTCCCCCCTGACCTGCAGCAGAGACCCGTAGAAGCTACACAAGTCAGGGAAGACCAAGAAAGGTCATTCAGAACTCACAAAATCCATTAACTAAAGTGCATGAAGCATTACTTAAATTGTATTTCACAAAATAAGCAAACACAGGATCCTTCAAGATGCAATTGCAAGGCATTGGCTCCTCTTCTCAGAACACTTCAGTTCCTAATTTTAACAGCAGGGAATGTCCTCCAGGTATGAAGGGGAGATAATCAAATGAAGTGGGAGATTTGAAAAGGCCAGAAGTAGTACTTGCTAATGCCCCTACATTAAGTGTGGAGGAGCTGTTATAGCTTTGTGGAAATACAAATATTGCTGCTTTTTCTTTCGGGCCGGAGACTGGTAATTTTGATTAATAGCTGACTGGCACTAAGGATGTCTAAGCACTGCACTTTCTGTGCTTGATACTGACAGTTTTAACATCAGCAAACTCTTCCGAATTACCTTTTTTTAAAAAACAAAGTATCGTATCTTACCACGAAGAGGGATTTAATCTCCTGCCTAATCTGTATTATGAAGTCCTATCAATTTGGGTTTTCTATGATATGCCAGCCATGATTAATATATTATCAAGGAATAGTTGTGTCCCCTGCAATCATTTATATAAGTATGTATCAGACTAGCTCAGTAATAAGCTTCAATTTCTAATGAAGTAGGAGTTAGTAATACCAGTAAATAGATGTAAATTGTCATCATAATAATTTAATAATTTTTTTGACAATAAATATGCATTGTATTCACACATGCACACTGAATGGACCACGTTATGGTTTCAGAAAGGTAGAAAACCATCTCACTCAGGGCTCTGACTCTAAAGCAAGAACGATAAAGCTTGGTACCACTCTGAAAATATTGCCTCCACCTGTTCTCTCCACCTGCAGGGTCAGACATCTGAGACGCCGGTGCAGATGTTCCTGAAGCACTGTCGTTAACAGGATGGTGTTTTAACATAAAGTGGTGCTTCATCCTAAAGAGATGTGGTGCAAACTCTCTCCAGATGCTCAGCTGAGTCATTAGAGGCTCAGCAGTCACCGTATGGAGGCTGAGACTGGTGACTGGCAGTACCCTGAGCACCCATTTGAAGCTGTCATCCCTGAGACATGCTCTAGTCATGCTATCTGATGGCTGAAATCCAAAGAAACGTGTAAGGCTTGGGATTTTTTTTCCTCTTTTGCAGCAACTCGGAAATCCTCAGTTATCTCTAGGTATGAGAAAATAATTAGAACAGTGATAAACTCATGTCCTTTCACAGTATCTCTGACTATCACTTTTAATATCTCTTTATCCAGATTGGGATACCCTTTGGATTTCGTTATCTCCTTCTTCTTAATGATAATCCTTTTTCAAATCATGCAGCTCCCTTATTGCTTGGGCCATGTGTTAATCCTGCTGCTGGGTTTGCCCTTTGTTTAGTGTAAGGCTAGAAGAGATAATCTCCCGGCTATTAACGTCTCATTTGGGTCTGTCGGGAAACCATCTAACTAGCTATTATCCATAGAACTCATTAGGGAATTAGCTATTTCTGTATTAGTGAAGCGATTTTGTTACGTAGTAAAATCTGAAAATCCGTTATTATGAGGTGCAGTTTGTTCTTCAAAATAAATTTCTGACAATACAGCCAAAAGGCAAACATGAAAATGCTACTCATGCATTTTTAGGAATTCATATTTTATGTTATTCGCTATTTTGGCACCTCGGTAAGGTAATTCCTCCACTCTGTTCAAAAAACTACACCAGAAGAGGAAAGCAAGCCAGTAATTTAACATCCTTAATTAAGGAGTATTAGGCTGAGTCTGTTGTATTTTATCACATGATTTGAGCTAGGAATTGCACATTTATCAGCTAGTGGGAAGTGATTGGCCAGCTGTAAGAGTGATTTGAAATTTGCCTACAAAAGAGTTTCAGAATGAATTCTCATTCTCTATGTATGGCTATTTTCGCTTGAAAATGACTAATATCACATACACTGTAATCAAGGGAAAGAGCATTAGACGTTGACAATGCATTCTGAAAAATGCATTACTAAAAATTTCTGAGGGCTCCATGGGTTTTTCCAGATGCATTTCATAGCACTTTTTCTACATGTTCAAGCTACAAAGTGAGGGAAAGGTCCAGTAGGCAGACTTTATGACTCCGTTAGGTCTATAATTATTTCCCACTTTGCATAAACTCAGTTTTAATGATTTGACAGAAAGGAAGAAAGTGTTTGAACCTGTACTTTCTGACAAAACACAGCTTTTTTATTATTATTTGCAATCTGAAGCCATAATGATCATTTGGCCAGAGCCCGGGTGGGATAAAACACTCATTAAAAGCTTCAGGTACGAAAACTCTCCCGTGTGAGAGTGAGTCCTGCTGAGAAAAACCTAGTGTAACTCCTGATAGTTCTGCTGTGCTGTCAGACACTTCTCTTTTACTCAATGTGCTCTGTGGCCTCTTGCAGCCCCTGGGGACCCCAATTTGTGTTCCATCTCTGAAGCTGTGATTGTCACACTTGCAGCGAGTGCAGCCACAGAATGTGGGACTGCAGTAATTGCTTAAGTCAGCCCAGAGTGTATATTCTCTTGTCAGCAGACACTACCAGCCTAGCATTTAAGTAGCAGAACAAAGATAGATATTAATCTTTTATTTGCTTAGTCATCATGATTTTATTAATTAACATGTGCAGCAGACCCCACCAGCTGTCACTGGATTTTGCCATCACAGTAATTTCCCCACTAGAAAAATATGACTCCAAAAGTTTCTCTATGTTTTGGCTTCATCCTGTTGCAGATACTATTCTTAAGTGTTTCTGGTAGCAGTAAGCCTTGCACCCAAATACTCTTATATTCCAGGAGGGGGGGGGGAAGTAGGAATTTCAAGACAATATCTCCATGAGAAGTTGTGGGAGTGGAAGTTGAAACTAATGTTCTTTCCAAATTTGGGTTCTTTCACTCTACTGCATTGCGTGGGCAATGTCTACCTCTATTTAATTCAGCTTACAGCCGGTGGTGATGCCCTCTTCAGACCGGGGAACTTGTCACATACGAAGGTATATCAAACTTGATTGAGGGTACAAAAAGGGGAAAGATTAGTTCAGTTACAAGGATTCATCTGACCACAGGAGGGCAGGATTTAGGAGAAAACTTTGTGGTGTCTTGAGATCAGAGAAGATGGAATGAGGAAAATAATTCTGATCCTACTCTGCGATTCAAATATGACTTTGACGAAAATATTGCAAAATATTCCAGTGCAAACATTTTCAAATATCTGCAGCATGTCTGCCTGGTCTCGTCAGCCCACATCAAACTACATTTGAAGTTCAACACCCCAACACTGGAGAACACTCAGCAGCAGAGTAATGCCGTGTTTGACAGCATGTTGCACAGGCTGCTGTAGTTCTCAGGGCTGTGTCTATGTCCCAAGACTGATCTTCTAGTTCCTTCCATTTCAAGGTAAAGGAAATGATGGAGGAATTCTTGTCTTGTAGATGTAAATTATCAGTTGGGTTAATAACAGCTGTTGTGAGCATTTCTACTCCTTTTCAGATTAACCAGATAACACTGGTATCTTCAATGTGAGAATCAAGATCAATGAGTTCCCACCTAAGAGCAATGACCCAACTGCATGAGTGCTCCTCCTCTATTATCCTTTACAGTAGTGTTGAAAAAATATTTTAGCCACTGGCTGAAGGTCATCCATGTATTCAGTCACTGATGCTGGCTGAAGCTGGCAAACAAAGCTTCTCACCTGCCAGATCCTAGGTGGGAGCAGTGCCTCCGTGTCTCTCCTGACAGGAAAGAGAGGCACAGATGCTGGCATCCCTCAGACCCGATGGGATATGAGTGCTCCTTCTTCCTTTCGGCCTCTGTGGAAAGATGAACAAGGCAGCTTAAAGTCACAGTGATTTGGTCTGAGATAGAGGGAAGAACTCATTCCTCTACGCTGCTCAGGGGATGTGATTACACAGCCAGCACAGCAGAGCGCAAAACACTTCTCGTTTGAAGTTAACGAGTCTGAATTTGTGCTGAAAGGGAGGGGGAGCAGTAGGAACAGCACACGGCTGGAGTCAGGTGAGAGACAGTCTGAGAAATTACTTCTCCTCAGCTTTCAAGTGGTTTCAGCCTGGCTTCTGACACGGGTGCCTGGCTGCAGCAGCATAAGCGGATCTAAACAGATGCTCACACCTCAAGTTTGAGAATGAATTTGGTGTTCTCACAGGTAAGCCTGGTTTAGATGGAGATTGTGACCTCAGCTGCCTTCCTGTGCAGGTGTAGCTCCAGATTCTCCATATCACAGCCTTCTAGAGCATGCAGTGCTGCTCATGACTGAACTTCCTTCTAACTCAGGCGTGTGCTAGCTGGGTGTTGCTGCTTCAACTCCCAACCTTCTTTTGTAGAACAGCAAAAGGGAGTTAGAAAATAAAAAGTGATAAAAATGCTAAGGTCTGGACAAGGAGTCATCCTCTGAAAGACTACCTGTGCTATGAAAAATTTTCTTAGAAGGAAGGGGAGAGATCTTCTGGATGACCAGAAATTATTTTGTATAGCAGAGACCAAGAAGGAACATTTTCTTTGTTTTGATTCATTCTTTGTCATGCTTTAGCACTGAACAAGGAGTCAGACATGAGTTATCTTCTGACAGCTTGTGAAATCTAAACAAAAAGCCCAATTCAAACCCAAGTAATAGCCTATGGACTCCTCGCCAACTTCCTGCCTGTGAACATATACGTATGAATTTTAGACATAAATTAGAAATTAAACATGTCTAGTTTTCTCATGGTGAACAAAAGAAATAGCAAACAGTCTGGACAAAAAAAGTCAACTTTAAACTGAGAGCGATCATATTATTAGTGAAAATAGAAAATTGTTACTACAGATTCTAGCAGCATTTTGACATTCAGATTTTTTTAATCTTTGTACCACTTTGCAAGCTCCAAAGTCATAGTCTAATGGAGAGTCTGGTGAAATAATCAACCGGTATACATTGCCAAACTGCACAGAGAGATTGACCTGAAGCTTTTCAGTCTGCAGCAAACTAATATATGGTATGTAAATGACTGGGAGTCTGAGTACAGAATCTTGCTGCAAACACTCAACCCACAGCAGCTTTGTCAAAACCTAAAGAGATTTTAAACTAGTGGTTAGTGCACAGCTGCAGAAGTAACTCTCCAAATTGAACACAAAAAGTATGAAAGGGAAAAAAAAAATTAAAAAAACCTCTGGCAAGGCAACAGTGCAAATACAGTTTAGACATTAAGACAAAAGAGACAAATAGAATCATAGAGTCACAGACTCATTTCAGTTGGAAAAGACCCTTAAGATCAAGTCCAAGTGTAAACCTAAACCTAAACAAAGCCAACCCAGGCTGCAGGACCTTGCACTTGGCCCTGCTGAACTTCAAGAGGTTCACCCAGGCTCCTCTCAGGCCTGCCAAGGTCCCTCTGGGTGACAGCCCTTCACCCCCAGTGTGTCCACCACACCACACAGCTTGTGTAATAATCTTGTTAAAGTTGTGCTTACCCTTTCCACTCAGGTACACAAACCCCCCAGAATTCAGTTGTCACTGTATCACAGCTGAGAGCACCAGTCTTACAGCAAAGCTGTTCTGACTGTTAAAATCACGAATGCTACTGAAGGAAGTTGCAAAAGGGAAATAAAATATATGACCAGTCATGTCTGAATTAAGATACAGTTTCACAGAATGTCTTGTCATAATGCTCGATGTGAAGATGTGGCCTCCTGTCCCAAAAATATCACAGTCAGCAATGATGAGAGAAATAACCAAGAAAAATGAATCAGTCAAGGGTCAAAGCCTGCAACAGCTAACAAGCTAAGCCGCTGAAAACTAAAAACTTGGTAGGTTAGAAACATAAATTGTCTACAATGTATAAATGAGACACCAGGCACTATAAGGCAAGAGAGCAATCCTTTTAAAGGAAAAACAAAAATTAATTTATTTCCAAGCTAGTTAAGATGTACCTAATCACACTAAAACAAAAACATAATGATAGAATCTGAAGTACACTTGTAAGTTATGATAATCACATTGGATTTTGTTATCTTGTGCAAATAAGAAAGCAGGCAACTGAAGAGTAATAGCTGTTCAGTTGAGGTAAATACCAGGTCTGGAATGAAGACCAGGTTCACAGATCACTAGCTAGAAATGGTATCCCAGGAGTGGGGAATAATAGGCTCAATGTTGCACTGCCTGGTATTGCACCTCCCTTTAATGCTTATACATTGAATAAAGAAACGTTTTGTAGCAGGTCAGATTTCCACCTCAATCCATTTGAAATTTTCGCTTTCTATTGAAAAGCTGAAAAAAGAGTGTAGTGTAATTTACTCTATAGAAAATGACAATGCTAGAGCCAATAATTGCACCATAGGGGAATGCAGGGAGAAAATGTTACTGCTAAGTGCAGGAAACTTACTCCAAACAAAACCGTGATTTTTGCAGAATATAGTCTTTTACTGAGTGTTTTCCCAGCATCAGGGAGGTCACGTTAATGTTATCTTTCCGAGGTTTCTGATCTTTCTTGCAGGACCTTCTAGAGGAGGTAACATCTCATAAGGTCCCTTCTCCCCCGCCCAACAAAACTTATTTAATGAATGTATTAGGTTAAAAATCATCAGTGTGTCTCAGCCTGCTTATTATCTACTAGTTGTACAATGGCTCGAGACATACAGCTGACAGGATGCCCGAGCAAGCAGCTGTTGCTTGCTAATAACTTTCTTCTGTATGTTTTAAACAGTTGCTATGAAAAACACAAGCCTGAGGGCCCTATAAGCAGTCTTTTTTATTACTGTTTTTTAATAAAATATTGTATGTTTTCACATTGGCAAGTTATCCTCTATTACTGCAATTCACCCCAAAACACAACAAAAATTTTACATTTTCACCAAACAAAGCCTGATGCTATGAAGCTTTTGTACTGGTTCTTCATAAGGGGAATTCTCCATGAAGGGGATTCTTTTATCCACAGGTAATGACTTTTAAGTGTGTAGATGAATCTAACTGCTGAAGTTAATCCAAGACAGAAATCTGTTTGTGGTTCTTCATAGGGAGAATTCTGATATTGTCCCAGGTGATGCTCCAAATGCCCTTTCCTAGTTTCTTCTAAACATGCTTCTTTCATCTATTTGGACTTGAATTAGGGAGTATGACTGGATAACAGTGTGTTTGGAAGTTTTTCCCATTGCAAAGCAGTCTGACACACTTAGAAACTTGGATAGAAATCTATCCTTCCCTTTATTTTCTGCTGTATGAGGATTGGGCAGACAACAGATTAAGTGATGAGCACAACATACTTTGTCTGTGATAGGAATCATATAATTCAGATAAACTAATTCTACAGAGTTGATTATAAACTTAACATTTCATAAAGGCTGAGTCACCGCTGCAATAATGGCAGAGACACCACTAAGATAATTCCAGTCCATGTCCCTTGCCACTTTTCGCTTTGTTTATACATCTTTCTGAAGACAATCTGGCAGCTGGTAATATCTCCTAGGAATTAGCACCACCAACACAACAGGAAGTTCTTGGTATTAAGATATCAATCCTTTGTTTTTATTTAAAACCATAACTTATGCATCATGCTAGAAACTATTCAGATTTTTATTGCCACATGAATTCCAGCTCTCTTCAAAGAAACCTGCATAATTCTGTCAGTTTTAATGTGGTGAATACTCCACACTGAAATGCAAACATATAAATGGCCTGGAATCAGAATTTTTTTATAGGAGCTATTAGTGAACAACTGCTTTTAAATTTGAAGATGACACTCTGTTCAGTATACCAAATCCACTCTTCAATGCTTGTCATTGAATGAGAGCTATCAATCCACGTTTGTATGCCCACTGTTTTCCTTCAGCTAATTCTTACTTATTTTCAGTGTTCAGTGGCAGTGGAGCAACAACAGAGCCCTGTGTCCCCCAGTGTATCTGGACTTCAGTGAATGTGGTTGCAGCAGCACCATTCTGAATAAAAAGGCTAAGCACAAGCACTAGCCAACTCCAATGGTTGCTGTTATGAAGTTTGCAGGCAGATCATTCCCAAAGGATACTGTTTTCCCTAGGAAAGCCAGGAAGCCTTCCTTTAACTCAATGGCATCAATCTGCTGGAAGGTAAAAAAGTAAATATTTTCCTGAGCTGTTGGTTCAGTTGCAGAGCTGAAGTCACAGGTAGTGAGGGTCATAGTTCTTAGAGGTAAACTCTCCCAGATCAATAAACTTACTCCCTCTGCATTTAATCAATAAAAGATACACATTCTTTCTACAAATGGTGAACAAGCTTGGCCTGCTTTCATGGAAGCTCTCAGATTTTTATCGGAGTTCAAGATTAATCACAGCCTGTGAGCTGGGGCAGTTCCACTGTGGTTTCATTTGTTGGCAGGAGCCAGGTTCACCACCTCCGAGCTGATTAAACAACACTTGCCTGTTGGCTACAGAAATTAAAACATCTGTTTAGTGTAAACTTGGTAGATAATGATTTTGCCCCACTGGTGACTTCTTATGCGCTGGTTTGGTCCGGTGAGCCATGAAAGCATCCAGACATCCCAGTGCATAGTCATCTGAGAGAGGGAAGTAACACGTCAGCACTCCACATCTAGAAAATTCAATACAGGTCTGGTGAATATTTACACTTTAAAGAGAAATTTCTAAGTGTAGGCAAGAAACACATGATCCTTTTGCTTGCTTGTTAGATAGTATAAACACCTTGCAGCAACAAGAAATGTTGACCATTAGATGAATTTTTATTTGTTGCATAGCTCCTAAATTTTGACATATTCTATTTATTTCTATTTTAAGTTTATATATTTTCATTCTGGTGTTCATACATTTTGTAGTTACTGCTTGTTGAAGCTACACAAAAATGAAGAGTAATGATGAGTGCAAATTTTCCTGCTCAATACTGCAAAATTTGGGCTACACCTACATTTCTCCTGTCCTTTATGGGGTCTGAATAGTTATCTCATGACACTTAAATTATATTGCTTTTATAAAATATGTATCATGTGAGATAACTTGTACATGTTTTATTAAAGTTTTAGGTTTGCTAAAGCTAAAGCTGAACCTTTCAGTATTGTGTCAGGGAAAATAATAGGCAGCTTTTACACCATTTTTTATGTCTGTTTTTTATGTCATGCTCTCTGGTCCTATTATTATTTTTTAACACACTACAGACAGATATCTGTTGATGAGTAGCAGCTTCCACATCACCAGGAATTTCATATCAATTCAATCATTTGCTGAAATTCTGGATTGAAATGGCTTGGTTTTGAGCAATCTCCTGCCCCAAGATATTCCAAGTCAACCATTGTCCACACTTACTTTAGGATGGCCAGGTGCTCAAGCTCAGAAATGTTCCACTGATTAGCTGAGACCCCATCTCTCTGTGGAAAAAGGAGATACCAAATTCTCTAAAAGCACCTCATCTGCTAAATGTATTCAGGACAATCTCTTATATACAGGGTTCTGAGCATCAAATAGAACAGTCATCATCACTTTCACAGCTGGAAGAGGAGGCTGGGTTCTTCTGATTTTACTATAATAGTCTAATTTAAGCCCCCAGGTAGGAAGCCTGTCTGTCTGTCATCTCCATGCAGGAGAGTAAGGAAAGAATTTACCTCCAAATCTCTGAATCTCTGCAATATTTTGAACACCAGTCTCAGGGCTGGATGACTCCCATTAAGCCAAGGCACTCAACAGGAATAAATACATGAATCATGGGATTCAGTGAGACAGGAACAAAGATTCCTGACTCTCTGCTCTTTGCCTGGGGAGTCCACAGGCACTGGGTTTCTGGGATTTGGCACACAATGTCCCTGCTATTTACTCAAGATTTTGTTATAAGAATGTGAGATTTTCCCCAGAAGAGGACAACAGAGTCTCTGTTACTCTTTTCACCAGGTTACAGTGTCAGATGCTTTCCTACCTCTCTCCATGGTTATTCCACTGCCACTTTCTCCCCACCAAATCGAAAGAGACTCGTTGCTTGAGTATATTCAGAGAGCCTCACCTTGCTCTGCATCCTTCCAACATCAAAGCATCATCAGCCTTCGTATACATCGACCAAATGTTAACTCAGTTTTTAAAGCTTTATTTGAATTACGTTTAGGTTTAATCTGAATGAACCATTTATTGATATACGAGAGAGAAAAGACATGAATCAAAGGATTGTAAATTTCTACCATCCCTAAATGAGTAGTGTGAAAAGAAAGCATTTACAGATTAACGTAACCTTGAATTAATGGAATCTCACCTTGAAATCTCACCTATTTTATCTGGAAATAGGCTGTGTTCACTTAGGGGCTCAATGACAAAAGGCTCTGCAAGATAGATACTGTTTTAGCATCAGCACATCCTCAAAAAAATTTTTGAAACACATCCAATTTAGTGTCTCAGGAAAGAGCTCATCTCTGCATGGAACCTGGCAATTTCATGACAAAATTCACACTAATGTAGGTACGTGCTGTCACTCACAAAATTCACATTTTGCCATATACAAAATGCAGATATGTTTTAAAATACGATCATGTTTTCCTGGCACCAATACATGAAGTGAGGCAATAATATGTTGTCTCCCAAATACCCAAACTCAGAGACAGATTGAGTAATCTTTAATAGTAAAGGGCAACATGATGCCTCACTGCACCAAGCTATTTTGGAGAAATATTGTATCTTGTTAGGTATCTGTAGAGTGGTTTGGGTTGAAGAGACCTTTAAAGGTCATCAGCTTCGACTAGATCAGATTGCTCAGAGTCCCCATCCTGTCTGACCTTGAGTGCTTCCAGGGGTGGGGCCTCTGCCAGCTCTCTGGGCACCCTCTGTCAGTGTTTCACCTCACTGTAAAAAATGTCTTCTTTATATCTAGTCTAAATCTAGCCACTTTTAGCTTAAAATCATTATTCCTTGCTCTCCCGTGGCAGGTCCTGCTAAAGAGTTTGTCCTCATCTTTCTTATAAGCACCCTTTTGTACTAAAAGCATGTCCACTACGCAACATGCAGAGCAATGCTGCACACTCTGCTTCACTCTCCATCCACAGGCAGCTCTTCCAACTACTGGGGAGAAGGGATGGCCCCTTTTACAATCCTGCCCTGCTTCTGTGTTGATTGCCCAGTGAATGCTAGAGGAGTCTCGACAGAAGTAGTAACAGTCCTTTTTACAAGAAGGTTGTGAATCTTTTTCTCCCGTCTGAAACCACATTGACTAGTCATAAAACCAGGTATAATCCAGCCATCAATTTTCACGGTCACTCTCTCCCTTTCTCTGGGCAAGACTACACAGTTCTGTTGGTATATGCTTTTGATGCTATGATTTCATTTTTCATCACCCTTAGCAGCTTTGACTAATTCAGTTAAGGACCATTGTCCCAGGGAAAAGAAATACTGTTACATAAAACGTTATGGTTTCTCCTCGAACAAAGCTAATAAATCCACACTGGTGTTCAATGGAAGTCTAGGTCTCTAAGCAGGCTAATTCCAAATTCACTCCAAAGATCTATTTTCAGATGAAGGGTTCAGGTTTGAAATTAAATTAGAGCCACAGTGAAATTACAGGAATAAGATATTCAGCTGAAGTCAGCTAATGCTATTCACTTCTCAGTGCTGTTCAGAAGTTTGCTTGTGAACTTCTGGCTCTACCTTTATTGTCCACTGAATTTCTTTCTGGTAGTGTAAAAAGATGTCAAAAACTGAACAGCCAATGGAAACTGAATTTATGGAAAAATCCTGTAAAGCCTCAGTTGGCATTTTATGCCTTAATCTCAAGGAAGATTGCTTGTCACTTTCACTAGTAGTAAACTAAAGGCAGGACAATGAATTATAAAAAGGCATCCTACTGTTCCATTTTCTCACAGATAAACATGGCCTCGGAAGGGAAAAGAGAACCTGTAGTAAAAAATAACTTTCTCTTTCTTCATATAATTACTGATGCAGAAACATTGATAAAGGATTAACAGCCACATATACATGTAGGTAGGGATGAAAACTGGAGAAGAGCTGGTGCATTTTAATAAGGTTCTAATCATCTAATGCTCTAGGACTTTAGTGTGAATATATGGAACAGTGTTCTTGCACATATCATTTAAGCGGGATTCCCTTTCCTTCCTTCCCCTTCTCCTTCCCCTTCCCATTCCCCCTCCCCTTCCGCTTCCCCTTCCCCCTCCCCTTCCCATTTGCCAAAAAGTTGTTTGCACAGAGCTGGTTTTTTTTTATGCTTGTGGAGGAGGGGTTAAAGAGCTTTGCTCTCTGAGCACAGAGTGGTCTCATTTGGGGTGTTGTTTAGCTTCCCTGGAAGTTTGTTGAACAGTAGTGGCCTTAAGAAAAACCTTCTCACACAAGTTTTACTGCTTTAGCAGAAGTTTCCACTGTGCCTGGGGAATGGAGATGTCACTTCAGTTCTCCACGCATGGCATGAGAACTCATAAAGTCATGTTTGCAAAGTCTTTGTTTCGGGAAATAATTTGGGAGGTATTGTGACATTTTCACAAGGCAACCTTTTATGAAATAGACTCCACTGTTACTAATCTTGACTTTCCTCTCGGAGAAGTACACTGTAAATATAAAATATGAATATGTTGTGTGGAGAAATGATGGGTCCCATCTGGAGATATTAAATTATTGCTTCACAGCTTTTATCTCTAAACCCAACAGGTTAGCTAGCAGCTTCTTCTTTTTAATCCTTCTCTCTCTTGACAATCCTTCTCACAGATTACCTTCTAGTTTCTACCAATCGTCCATGAATTTTTACATATTTTCTTCTTTTAATTCTCTTAACAATTGAGTATGTAATTCAAGTTGTTTCTTCCCTTCAAATCTCAGTAGCCAAAATATTCAGACCTCTAGATGCTGCAAATATGTTCATGTGCTCAGTATTTCAGCTTGCAAGTTTATAGCAAATAAGGGGGAAAAACATCCTCTCATTTTCAGAAGTTCTGTAGAAAATCTGCAGAAAAAAATTGTTATAAATCAGCAGCCATTCTCCATATTCTCAGAAAAAAAAACCAACCAAACTCTGAAAACAAAAATATCCCTAATGTCCAATTTTAACCAAGGGACAAAATGGAATTAAATGGAATTTGAAGACATTAACAGTTTACTTTAGCAGTAAACCATAAATTAATCCTGAATGTACAAACGAAAAATTAATTCCTACACTCAAAATCATACCATACAGACTGTGCTTGATTTCATCTGGGCAGTTACGGCATCTGACATCAGAATCAACAAAAGGATAGTGACTGTGGTGCAGAGTTGTTGCAACACAGAGGTTTTAGATCTATGTTTCCTTAGGGTACAAACTCCAGAACAAGGTAGCACTGGTTGGAAAGGATACACGGCCTGACCGGCTGAATCCAATGCTTTTTAGGGACAGGTTCTGCAGTCTGACTTTGAAGACAAAGCTGTTCTTGTCTGTAAGAAATCTCTTAAATCGAATGCTGCTCTTACTGGGTGAATGCCAGGGAAGTAAATGAAACCTATAAATACAGCACATCCAGGCTCCCAAACATCAAAGACAACATACAATTCATACACAATCTGTCTGCTGTAATGACTTCTAATTAGGTACTATATCTTTTTACACTGTTAGGTTTCATGAATTTCTGCATGGTATCAAGGCTGGGAAAATTCCAGTAACCTCTGCCAAATTTCTTCTGGATGAGCTTGTTACATTAAATTATCAAGCTTTCTTAAGAACATAGTAAAATTCCTTTTTTGCTGATACATTTTTAAAGTCTTGCTGCATCAGTAGCTTTCATATCTAATGCTAATACAACATGATGAATAATTGCTGAAACAACTGACAACAAATTGAAGTCACCTTGCCAATTTGATTTGTAAAATTAGTATTAATATAGTAGTATTAAATACTGGTAGTATAACATAAAGGATTTCCTACGAGGAATGCTTGATACTGTTAGTCCCTTCCAGAGTTACACCTAAAAGATAACTGCAGAAGTGTTTCCATTCTCCTTTGCTCCCACTTCTTCTGCAAATTCAGATTCTTACCAGATTCACATGGAGTGCAGCGTTATCCACTTTTGTTCAGGGATGGAGTAGAACTGGAACTGTGGCAGATCTTGGATGTTTATTTACAGACAGTAATATTCTTCATCTCACATTTCATGACTCTAAATCTAGTATGTTTCTCATTCGGTGTTTTCCCTGGGTGTTTGAATGGACATGTTGTTACCTGTGGCACCATTACCACTGTTCTGCAGTCTATAGAAGAGATTAAATAGAATTTAGTGTCTCTCAGCCCAAAGAGTTCTGGAGTTCAGGGAGGATGTACAGCCAGCTTTACCCTACGGAATTAATGGCTCAGTCTTTGGACTCTCATGAGTTTGGGGGAAAAACTTGTAGAATAATGTTACATTTTTGTATTTATTTTTCAGATACGCTAAAGCTATAGTTTATATGATGGATAGTATTTAAAGTATTTCATCCTGATTGTTTACATAAAGCTAAAACCCATAAACACTTTCAATTTTTATCTTGAGCAATTTTAACTGGAGAAAAACCTCGCGGTGCTGGTTATTAAAAATAAAAAGCTGATGATTCATTGTTTATGATGAGACTCTGTGCAACAAATTCAAATGAATGTTTTAATTTTTTCTTTTAATTACTTGATTAGATATTAACTGCAGGGCATTTTGCTTGTATATTTTTCAGTGAAAACAAACCCCAAGTTTTTCACAGAATGATTGTGATTCCTTCCCACTCACTGCTGAGAAAAAGTGTTTAACACCCTTTCAGCTTTCCTTTAGAAAATGGAATTCTCTTCTTTACTTTGTGGAATTAAAGAATACCCATTATCAGAGGAACTGGTTCAAGATCAGGCATAAGTATATTCCTCCATCTTTCTTTTTTATGAGTTCTAAGCAGGATAAATATTCCCCTTCTTCCTCTGCTTCCAGATTTTGGACTTTAAAACTACTTGAATTTCATGTCTTCTTTTGACAAATTTGCACTTTCACAACCTGCTTAGGTGAAGCTATCGGAGAAAGCATTCTGTCAGACAACAGTAACAGCACAAGTCCTGCCAATGGGAACTTCACATCTTGTTCTGCTGAGGTGGTCATGTGGGCCCACTATTCAGTGGGACACAACATATTTGTTTCCATATCTGTACCTGTATGACAAATTTGTGAATCAGGTACTAGAGTGAAAAATATTTTAAATAATATTTTAATATATTGTTTTATGAGCTATGTTTCTGTGGGGAGTGCAGTTGCCTTCAATGTTATTTATTTTTTTATTACTGGTTGATAACCTACTGCATTAAATGAAAACTATTTTATTTCAAGTATTTCAAAATCAGATATTTTCAGAAGTTCCTTTTTGTGGCACTTGATACTCTTACTTCATTTTTTTTTTTACTATCTTTTGCATGTCTGCTGTGTTCCTTGACTGAGACTTTTATCTGCACCATTCCTGCCATTGCATATTCTCGTTTTATTTCTGGGGCCAGCTGTTACTCAGTAAGCACCGAGTGCCAAGGACTAAGAAAGATGGCAATCTATTCCAGTGCCTGTTAACCACTCAGGATTTGGTGACACAAGCTTCAGTGGGATGCAACAGCCAAGTTCCAGCTGAACTCTTGAAGTAGTTTTCCAGGAAAACTGACTGCCAGCATTGCATACTGAACAGTCAGTCCTTAAACTCAGCTCTGCTCTAGAAGTTCATGTGCACTTAAAGTTTTAAAATTAAACATTGTGATCCCTGTTCTGGTGCTGCTGATGCTTTTCATACAAATATTGCAGGCTTCAAGCACAAACAAGCTGTAGCTGAACTGCTGAACTCTCTTCCTGAACTCCTGTGAGACTTCCCAGCTCTAGGGATGAGAGGTCAGGGGCGGTTGAGGTGTGATATATTTTTGGTTAAGGCGTGACAAATATAGTAAGTAGATGAATGTTAATTCAGGCCATCATATTTAATCAGGGCGTCAAGACTGGAATGAAGTCTTCATACTGGAAATGAGCTCTCATGATCAAAGTAAAGCTACCTTATTTAAATAATTTAAACCAAGATCAATTTTAATCAAAGTTGATATTGAGTATTGCGTATGAAAATTTACCACTTTTTTTCCTTCAGTTTTGATGTTAACATGTCGATGAGCAATTCCCTTGCTCAGAGATATGTGGCATCTGGCTGGTAATATTTGTTTAGGGTTGAAAATTTGAATTAGTATCTACTTAAGCTGTCTGCATAGCTAACATCCTCCACGCAGGTGGGAAGTCAGAAATTTGTCTTTCTGTTTTCCCATGTATATATTCTATTCAGTTTATAATATTATCTGATTTCAACTTTTCTGTTACTGAATCTAACAATTATATATTTAGAGAAACTAGAGAATGACAGCTTGGTCAAGTTATTTGCTTCAGAGAGGATAGATACTGATTAGGGTAAACTGTAAAAGTGTGGTGTAATTTATTTTTTTTTTAGCTTCTCTGAGGAAAAAGATTTTAATCACAGATGTGCTAATGTGCAAACCCAGGACGGCTCATGGATATGTACATGGAGATATGTATTCATATGCAGACATTTACATACCCAGAAGCACACCTGAGATCACGAAATGAATGCAAAACTCTTTATTTGGTTTACAATACAATACAATAAAAAAAGGAGATGCATTCAGAAACACACACACATTTTTTACTGAAGTCACTGAGGATACTCACCATAACCATGGGAAATTTTCTAACGTGCAGACTCACACCAGGTCATACATGTAAGATTAAAGATGTAAATCTTTGAGGGTCAAACTGTGTTTTTGCTCTGTTCATGCATCAGTAATTCCTAATCCATAAATTTGACTCCTTGCTGTGCCAACACAGGAGAAGGAATCTGAGCTGACCTGTTCAGCTGGATGTAAACCACTGTGCTGTCTCACAGTAGAACTGAGTCCCAAAGGGCATTGTTGACACCTTTCATTATTTATCTTTTATCATCATGTTCTGTTCTAGTTCAGTCTCTGTATATTTAATACCCCAAGTGGTTGAAAGTTTCTGAAGGCTACTGAATTATTTTCTCCAGTGTGCAATAGTTATGAATAGTCACGCAAAATTTTGTGTTCTCCTCACTACAGACCCTGGAAGAAAAGAACTATTATACTTGAGAAAGTCAAAGACAAAATAAACTCTTACATATATATATGCATTAAATTTATATTGGGAAAACCTCAAACTGTTTGTCATGTAAAACATATTCATTGTTACCGTAACACTGTTTTTAATGCATAGAGAATATTCTTGCTTATGGTGTCTTAACCCTAATAGAGTTTAGCTAGAAACATTTTAACAGCTCCTCAACCTAAATCATTGCTTAGTAAAACTATAAACAACAAATATATTTTTTATTAACCACATGCTCAAAGGCCATCCAGCAAAATAAATCAGCCACATTTATCACATAACTCCATATTCAGTAGCAAACAAATATAAAAAAACCCTATCAGTCCTGAAAATTAAGAATTGCCACCATGCTTCAAGTGATAACAGTGGATAACAGAATTAACCTTTAAATTTAATACTCAGAGATTATAATTTCATACTAATCTAAAACGTTGCCCTCACTGAGAAGAAGAAATTATTGTCCACGACAGAAGATTGCAGACTGCAGTCTTAACTTTACGTAAGTAAACTATCTCCATGCTGGTAACATTTCAAAATCAGTCTTAATATGAGGTAATGAAAGCAAGGAACACCCTACTTCAAATGTGAACACAAATAAGCAACAGCCTCCCAAGACCCAGCTTTTTTCAAGATGCAATAAGAAAATGCCTTTAGAAGAAGAAGACAGAATGGGAAAAAATGGGAGGGGAGGGGGGGAAATGAGCACGAGGTTAAAGCCAAGCAAAACATGCCTTTTCTTTTTTCACCTGGACAGTCTGGATTTTTTCAGGGCTGAGCAGAAGTCCCCATCTAATTTTCACGCAGAGACAGAAGAGCAAAAATGGAGCCATCGATTTGCTTCCTAACCCCCCACATTTTGAGAGTGATTGAGACTTAATAAGGACACTTTTTGCTGCTTGTGGTAGTCGTGAGTCCTCACACAAATTCTTAGCGTATTTAGACGCGCAGTAGGAAGGTTCGCACATCTGACTGGGTACAAAGAATCAATTTACAGCAAAAGGAAACATCAGATATTGGCACTTAAACACCACAGCAGTAGATAACTTGGAAATACCTCAAGTAAATTGGAAAGATCAAATGCTTAAAACAGTGGACGAAAAAGGATATAACTTCAGAGATAATGTGCTTTTGGTTTTGACCGGTACTTGAGTAAATTTTAATCATATATTAGACTGAGACTAAAAATATATATTTACATGTCTCCTTTCCCGTAGCACTTGTGTGTTTGAAAAGAGCTGATCAAGTGTTACCAACCAGGAAGTTTTCCTAATGAAACATAAAATTTTTTACAGCAATGCTAACATGAAGGGGTTCTATTACAGAATTTTGAAAATCCTGTGTTTATTTTCCTTTTTTCTCACTTATGTTCTGTTGTCTGCAACATAAGTAAGTCTATGTCTTTCTCAGGTTTTGTATTTCAAAAATTTTTGCTCTCTTTATCTTCTTAATGCTTCCTCCATACTTTGACATCATAGAAAAATCAATAAATGTAATGCATCCTGAAAATGAAAGGGCAATCCTCTGTAAAGTTGATTTTAATTTTTTGCTCCGATGCTAAAGCTGAATTTCCCTTAATACTTGCTACAAAATTGATTGTTTATAAAAGAACAAGTGTAGTTTCTCCAAAGCCTGGAAATGTGTTTTCCCTTTTCTATGAGCACTTCAGGAATATAATAGATAGAGCTGCACTGAGGAGCACGCAGAAAAGGTTTATACAGCAGACTTACCCTTTTATGTGATCCCACTAAAAGCATGGAGTATGGCTCACCAAATATCCCTGAAATTGCCTGGGTATGAGTAAAATATCATTTCACTGCAGGATAAAGTGTTCCATTTAAAGTGCACGTCCAGGCTCTAGGGTAATATTGACAAAGTGGAGTTATTATGAACTAAAACCTCTTTCTAGAAAACTGGAAAGATATACCAGAAATCCTAAGAACAGTACCTGCTTCCCTCATGGCAGAAATAGTGCATATCAGAGAATTCATTATTTGTACATAACAAGGTCTGTAAATGCGTTTTATAAAAGCAAACCATAAAATACCGAGAGTAACAGTGCAGAACTGAGAAACAAACTGGTTTCCCAGATGTATTTTCTCGTGCCGTGGAGAGCATAAAATGGACATTATTCTTCACTGGGAATGCTCTCTTTGCAGCAGGGCTCTCCAGCTCAGGAGGTTGAATGCTGGAGTAACCTGTGCCAGCATTCAACCTCCAGCCTCCAAATTAGGGGGACTTCCTGCATGAAGAGGGGACACAGAGCTGTGGCTGGAGTGCCCTCAGCTGTGGTCAATTTACTCTCCACAAAGTAGGCAGTCAATGAAGTGTCCTTTTCTTTTGAGGTAAGAAACCTCAAAGGAATAAAGGAGCACAATGTCAGACTGAATGTCAGAGTATTCTGCACTAGAAAGGGAGAATCTGCTGTAAAATTTTGAAAAATATGTTGCATTTAAAAGACATGGTCCAACGATAAATCTTTACAGGGGTCATCTCAATTCTTGTCAATTTATCTTGAGGGCAACAGCTTCCCACACCCTTCTCTGCCTGAAGACCCACTGGTGGTATTGAGCCTATGTGGGATGATGATCAGTTTGTGTATCCCTGTTGAATCCAGCTGTGACTACTCAACAAAAGGGACCCATTTTTTTTTTTAAAAAAACAGCTGACAACATAAAAGTAAGGGGAAATTACATGCACTGGGTAAACAACAAAGATATTTGATGAAAGGTGAGCCAACAGTGATAAACATGCTTTAAAATACATGGCAAATATACCTGCTGAAGCAAAGATGCACATTTAACCATTCCCCAGATCTCACAATTGCCAGACATGGCTCCAATATCTTTATTTGCACTTCTGATCACACAAATTTCTGATTTCCTTCTTATAGGTGGAAGAGGTCTTGTAATAGTCTGCTGCCTGGGAGCAGGCTGTTAGAGGAACTGAACAGGTTTTTAGTTCTCACTGGTTGCCTCTAAACTCCTATGGTCATCTGCCACTTTTCAGAATTGCTGGTTTTAGTTATGTGGATAGGAACTGCTATTACCTTTCAAAGCCTTGTTGAAATCAGTGCTGAAGGAGCTACATGGAGGAGTTAGAGGCTGTACACATGGCTCTGCACCTTTCTCCAGTACCACACCGGATCCACCTGCATGTGTTGGACCTCTAACTGCTGCCAGACTTTGATTTTCTCCCCTCAAAGCACCATGAATATTTAAACCTAATAATTTTAAGCTAGATGCAGCATCCATTCAAATCAAAGCATCCAACTAGGCATTACCATTGCCCTGAGCCTGGCAGTAACCGCATTTGGGCAGAAGTTGTTTCCCTGCGTGTTATAATCCCCCTCTGACCCTTACATGGGGAGTGTGTGTCCAGGTCTTTGTGAAGTAAGTGATATCCTCTCAACTCAAACCCCAGCTTGCCTCCAGGTGACCATGTCATGTGATCATGGACACCACTTTTGAATTTATTTTTACAGAATTTATTTTATCTCTTGGTTTGCCCTCTGAAGTTTATTCAGATGAGGCAATTTGTCACGTGTGTTCTTTAATGTAAATAAATTAAATGTTCTGTAATAAAAAGTTTTGCAGTGTTGTTGGTTACAATAATGGAATGAAGAACAGACAAACTGAAGGATAATTCTTTAATAAAACTACATATTTTACCATTTCCTTATTTGAATAAATCAGCAGGTAGAAAACGTAACATAAAGTACAGTATTCTAACATAAATAAAAATACATATAAGCAAAAGAATGTATGAGACATCTGTTGAATTTTATAATCATATGTTGGGATTTTGCATCCCCTGAAAGTGAAATTTTACTCAGCTCTAAGACAATGTGTGGGCTTAATTGCTTTTCCCACACTATTTCTGTATCAAATGGTATTTTATTTTAAAATTCAGTCAAACAAGCTGGTTGCCAGCTTGGTAAAAGTACCAAGCACTACTATTCTTGCATCCTTGCTGCTCTGAAACTTGTCCTGTTACTTCCATTGAGGCAGCAGCATGGCTGGTTGTCCCAAGTGGTATCCCACCTGCACAGAACCTGGGTCTCCAGCTTCTGGAGCTTTTTCCATGGAGCCCTTGGCTGTGTTTTCAGCACAGGTGTGAGCAGTGCCTCGGAGTGCCCTTGTGTTCTGTCTCTCAGGCTGGCACCTGGAAGCAGGCAGTAGAAGAACACCACGGCTTTAGGCAACTCAGAGTTTGACGCAGAGGTTGATGATGCTTGCACTGGAAAGTTACACATCCCAAAAGGAACAATAGCAACATTAGAAACAGCATTTCAAAAACTATGTGTCGGTTTTCAGTTACATTTTTGTTCACTTAGGTCTTCCTAGGCCTTTCCTTCTTCTCCCCTCTTGCAATTGCACAATTAATTTGCTTTCATAGTCACTCACCTCAGACAAACAGCAAAAGATTAACATAGAGGAGGAAAGCAGATAAGTGGTCCTTCTTGTGGCCTGACAACAGTGGCCATGAAACTTGTTCCAATAAACGCTCCAGAAAAAGAGGAGAGGAGCTCCCCAGAAGGTCTCTCATCTTCATTATGCTTGTGAATTGAGAATTGGGCACGAGTTTGTGACACTCACCCTTCTAGAGCAAGTTAAAGTTGCAGAACCACACCTTCTTCTCGCAAAGCATGAATCAGAAATTCTTTCATTCCTGTCAGTGGAACGACACAGTTCCCTCTGTGAACTAGGCACAGGTTGGAAGCAGGGCCATTAAATCTTCAACCACATCATCTACACGTTCTTGTAATCTAGAACAGCATTTTGGTCTCACTTTAGTTCTTATGGAACCAATGCAAATAGGAATGGAAGTTTTGAGAGGTTTATTTTTTAAGCACACAGAACCCCACTGCTTCAGTCCAGATTTCTTCAGTAAAGGATTTTCACAGGGAAATTTAGGGTGAAATAGTGACACAAAATACAACTGCAAATTCAGCCACACTCAATATGTGGCGAAACTGCTGAAACCAAGCCAAATCCCTTTTGTTTTATAATTTATATATAGTAAAAATAAGGACTATCAAGTTTTTTCACTTCTGATTGCTTTTATCTTGAATCTGCATTGTCAAAAGTTCCTGAACTAGAGGCAGTAGTATCAGAAAGAGATGCTGTGGCACACCATGCCAGCACAGAAAGGCAAGAGGAGATGCAGGATATCAAAAAAAGCAGAAGCAGGATTTGAACTGTCTGTGCAGGATTAGGAGGCTGCCTAGCCTCTTCTGCCTGTCAACAATAATGGAATTGAGTTCCATACTGAAGATAATTGCCTGAAGTCATTCTCCAGCCACAGGGAAGGTAAGATTAATAAAGAGCATTTGTTATAATTCTGCAACCAATTTATGTAATGGAACACATAATAAATAACCACATATAGCACAAGCATTTATCATAGCCAATTTATGCATCCATTTGTTCAGTGTGTGTTAAACCAACCATTTGTATGAATAAGAGTGGTTTCCTTTGTGTCCCTTTTTTCTCTGTTAAATTAAAAATTATTGTTATTGAGCAGTTTTTTGTTGTTGTTATTGAGTTTTTCTTTTTTCGGGGTGGTTTTTTTTTTAGATACCAAAGTGACAGTGACACATGCAAACTTCCCAGCAACTGAAAAACAGCATAAAGTTTTCCACAGAGCCTCTATTTCTGCCTGTTGCAATTGGAAGATTATTTGAACAAAACATCCACAAGGAAGGACTAAAGCCCTCTTCCAATTACTCTGTATGTATGCTCAAACAACATGGTTAGATTTGAAATGAAGCAGCATTGTCACACTAGAGACAGAAATTATTGTGTCCTAAAAATCTGATCAGGAATTCTCTTCTTAAAAAGAGGGTCTGATCTGGAGGGCCAGAAGTGTCCTAAGTGCTGCAGAAAGTAATCAGCTGGATGTGGTAACATACCAAAACAAAGGATCCATTTCTGAGTACTGAAAAAGCAAAAGAACATAAAATTTAAGTACTTCTGAATAGCATTTAGAGAAAGAGAATCACTGTTTTAAGTTTATCTTACTTTTCATCTTTTTCTGATTCAGTGGGAAAAGGTGTTCTTTAACTTATTTATTATATCAGTTTCATTAGGCCCTTCTGTCATTATATGGTCCACAGTATTTGGTTTTCCTCATCAGTAACATTACTCTGTGTATTTTGCAGAAGATCCATTCTCTTAAATTGTATGCTGCTGCAAACAAAATTGTTTAAGCATGCCAACCAACTGTCTGTATCTTTTTGACGCCATTCCACCTCCCTTCTGTGAGGTGACATTTTTTATTCCAGTTTATTCTCCAGTGGTTGGTAGCATGTATAGCTCAAAGCTCAGATTACAGTCTAAAAATAGTCTAACCAGGCTGCATCTATTGTTACTTAATAAGAACCCAAAATATCAGTCTGAGCTTTCCTCAGGCTGCTGCTTCCTCCTCATGCACTTTACACATGATCACTGAATTATACAACTAAATTTTGTTTATTTAGAGTGGCTTTGTTCCTACCTCCATATATATATATGCATATATATATATATATAAAATTACTACATGAATGAAGTGATGAAAATTAGATACTGTGTTCTGTAAATGAATAAATCCTCTTTTATTATATGTTGAAAGGAACTGAGACAAATTTTCCCACTTCTTTTCCACTGACAATCTTTGTACAGTGAATACTTATAGAATGGTCCAAAGCAGCTCTGAGAAGTTTTGAACAGAGGACTGTGAAAAGGATTTGTCCCTTTTTATTGCATTCCTTACACCAGAAAAGCTCCCACCAGCACACATTGTAAAGTAGAATTGGAAATAAAAAGAACCTTTTATTGCCCTATGAAGAGCCATAATCATCTTGTTTTCATCCTGACTAAAAAGTCTTTCTGATTATTATGCCACTAGGAAAACTATTGTAATAAGTAGATGTTGACTTCTGTTGAGATGCATATCATTATTTATTGATGGAATACATTAATGTGGAACAAGGGGAAGACAAAGTCAATATTTATGACGAGGAAAAATAAACCGATGTTCAATGAAACAAGCCATTAGATCCTCAGTCAGGAAGACAATCCCCCTCTGATGCACGTAAGACAGATTTATAAATCTCATAACTTCCTTGTGGCTAATATGCTAAGTATAAATACAGAGGATCTATGAAGTTTACATTTGCAATTAATGTATCCCAAACTGTCTCAGTAGTTCAATATTTTCCTATTTTTAGATATTAGCTAAAATCTTCAGATCATAGAATCATAAAATCATTTATGTTCGAAAAGACCTTCAAGACTATCAAATCCAACCACAAATCTAACAGTGCCAGTTCTACCACCAAACCATGTCCCTGAGCACCACATCTAAACATCTCTTAAGTACCTCCAGGGACAGTGACTCTGCCTCTTCCCTGGGCAGCGTGTTTCTGGGCTTGACCACCCTTCTGGAAAGAAATTTTTTCTAATACCTGGCACAAACGTCCCCTGGTGAAACTCGAGGTCATTTACTCTTCTCATATCATTCGTTACTTGTGAGAAGAGACTGATCCCCACTTCCCTTCACCCTCCTGTCTGGGAGTTGTAGAGCGCAATAAGGTGCCCCCTGAGCCTCCTTTTCTCAAGGCTGAGCCCCCCCAGCTCCCTCAGCTGCTCCTCATGGGACTTGTGCTCCAGATCCTTCCCCAGCTCCGTTCCCTGCTCTGGACACGCTCCAGCACCTCAGTGTCTCTTTCTCCAGTGAGATACAAAATTTACGGCCTGTAAGTACATGGACTGGTTGTTATTTTACATGTCACTGAGGCAACATGGCTTATTTCTAGTGAAAAGAAGGTTTAGGAGGACATACGTTAGCCTGGAATTTGTTTGCGTGATGTCAAAGCAAAAAAAAAACCCCAAACGAACACTACCCTCCACCTTCGTTAGTACCAAGTATCTTTCTGGAGTGGTAGAAGAGAAATTTGGGATTCCCTGTTTTAAAGACAGAATTTTCTACTTGAGAAAAAATGGTTAGAATTACTTTAGCTGTGAATATTTTGTTTTATTTTGATATAGTGTTTATAGCACTGCTTTTAGTGTCTTTTTTATGTAGTACAATAGACGAGCATGAAACAACTTGCGAATCTGGACACCAAATACTAAAGGCAACAGCAATTTGTTAGAGGCTGCATCTCCAGTGGAGAAAACCACCTCCAGTGAACTATGAGTACCTTTGGGATCTGAAATCAAATTCAATTCCTGACATTTCTTTGCCCAAAAATAACTTCCAGGGATCAGCTTTGCAAGAGGTCACACAGCGCGGAACGCATGTAACTCACACCAATTGACAGAGCTGCCGATGGGCAACACCCTGGGCACTGGTTATACCACCACTCCTGGCTTATGATCCCTACTGATTTGTGGGTGGATTGGGTGGAGGCACACACCACTGCACTGCACTTCAAGACTGGGATTAAAAGAGGTGTTTAATGGTTTTTCTTGCTGTTGGGTGCAAATATAACCAGCATGTTCTGTCTCCAAAGTGTCTATAACTTATCAACCTAAACACCAATGTCTTTCATACACTGATCTGAAACCCAGTTTGTACTAAAGCCTTGGAGACAGGATTGCAGCAGGTGCCACAGTAAAAGGAGTGCAGATCAAATAGCAACACAAACATAAATTTCATAAATTGAAACAAGTAAAAATACCTCTTTACTTTGGCTGTATCCCTCTGCACGTCCTTTTGTGCATATCATTACTCTGAGCAGCGTCTTGTGAGTGAGGATCTCAGCTTCTTCCCTCTGTCCCTGTCTCTTACAGCCCTGCTCACTGGGAGAAATAGTATCTTGTTAGTCAGTCGGTGATAAAAGAAAAGAGTGACCAAGTAAAAATGGATAAATGAGATTCGTAGCATAAAACGAATGTTGTCATTAAAAATTTTGGTGCATTTACGCTAATAGTAATAGAAATTAAAAGTTAAAATAATGGCAGATTAACTAGGATTTACCATCATGATTATCCTCCCAGAAAAAAATGTCTTCTCAAACATTTGCTTTCCTCTGACAATTTCACATTGAATTTACCCCTTCTTGCTCCTGTGTCCCTATTTCTTATCTAATGGCATTGTCTTTTTCATTATTAGCATAAGACATAAATATTGATTACATACTACAATCCATGGTGTTGATTATCAGCAATTTTCTCTTGAATACTGTAGTCTAGATTCTGACAAATGACATTAGCTTTGCCATTTCTGCTTTGAATGCTTACTCTGTTCACTAAAGCAACCCTTCTGGAAATTTTACCCCTTAAAATTTAAGGACAAACTCTCTGTTGGAATAAGTGAGGTAACTAACTGGAATAAGTAATACAACCACCTGGTTGCAGCTATTTTTCTCCAACTTAATGTGTGTGAATGATATAGGAACTGATGTGCCTGATAGATAAAATTTTGCATAGATAAAAATACTTCTGCTGACGCTTGTAATGCTGTTGAAGTACTAAGACAGTACAATAACTGTCAGTAAGACAGTACAACAACTCTGTTGCTTAATATTTTTCAAAGCTGAAGTGGGAGAGACTAAATTATTGAATACTGTCTTAAAAGCTATTTAAAACTTTCACATAAAACAGAAATCGTCTCAAGTTCAGAGAGTGATTAGAACTTTTTGAACTTCACGAAAATTACCTTTTGTTAGTCTTCTACTCTAGGCAATACGCCCTATGAATTTGTATGTTGCAGATAAAATCAAAAAATTATTCCTTTGTTTATGATGTAACTCTAAACAGAGATTTTTCTTACAAGTGATGAAAGAAAGTAAAACAAGCATGAGCTATTTCTTAAAAGACTTAATATTGGAAAGAGATTTGGAAAATAATTCAGCAGTCTATTTCTTATCAGAATAATCTGACTTCTCACAAAGCTGCTGGGAACCCTCCAGAAATGCTCAGCACTTCCAACGTATAAAGAAAACACAGTAAAATTTCTGCTTTAGTCTTTTAACAGTGCCTTTGCAATATTATCCAAACACTAATAAAAATTTTTTTAAAAATGCAGAATGAGATCCTTCCTTTTTACATCCTATATAAAGTCAAGTGTTTTTTCCTGGGTTTTTTCAACAGGGTCATTTATTACCTGTAGGTGTTCTTACCCTGTTGTAGAGTCCATCTGAAATTGATAAGTATCAGCCAATTGTCACTGTTATAGAATCCATCCACTTACTTTTTAACCCAGACACTCTGGCTATTCTTCCCAAGTAGTGATTCCAAATCACAGGGACAGATCATCAGGGACTGTAAATCCGCACAGCTCCATTTACTGCACTGACATATTTACACCTGCAGATGATTTGTTTCAAAGCATGCTATAAATAAAAGCAAAATACTTGTAATGGTATGTCATAATGATTGACACTTTTCATTTTAAAGACCTTAAAGCACTAAGCTTTTCAAGTGAATGTTTGTATTTATGTACAAAGATAGATTAACAGCATTCCCAGAATGAAGGTGCCAACTCTCATTTGGTTTGAGTTCTCACTGCAGTGGGGTAAGGGCTCCTTAGCAGATAAAATGCTACTTATCTAGCATAAAAACCCCACTGAAGAAAACTTACACTTAAACAGCACATTCATTCGATAATTAGCAAGCATATCGGAGATGGGAGAGTTGTGAAAAGCATGGAAAAGGGGAATAAACCTAAGTTTCCAGCAATCTGTAAGTCTTCCTCTGTGTGAGATTCCCCCTTTTACACTGCTCCATGAGCTGCTAATCCATAACCATACCTCCAGATACAGAAAATCTCTTTTATTGGGATTTAGCAGGCTAGCTGGAAATGCCCCATATTTGTGTTTTGATCTGTGCAGATTCATCTATGACTGAAATGTCACCGTTTATAATGTCAGTGTTGCAGCTGGGAGAGAGGAACCATCAGTCACCCAACAGACTTTAAAACTGTACCAGGAGACAGTATTTAGAATCTGTGACTTTGTAACACAGCTGCAAACTTTATTAAGAAGGAAGAAGAGTTTATGCTGGAGGGAAGAATTATAATAGGACCTCACAGGGATTTATACAGATATATTAAAAATTAAATTGAATTGAATTTGGTTTTATATTGAGCCTGTCAGTCTGAAGACATTCCAAGTGCTTAAAAAAACAATGAGTTACTTACCAGTACCAAAATGACTATGCAGACAGCTTTTATATGGATTAAATGTTTTAAAGCATAATTTTAGACAGTCTTAGATCAGTTTTTCAACTGCCAACAAAACAATAATGGAATATATATATATATATATAAAATGTAAATTTAATACCTAATATATGAAAATAAATGTTTATTTTAAGTAAAAATATGTTGTAGACTTGTTACTTATGTTTATATTCATATCATGTCTTATATTGTATATGACATATATTATACATAATATATATTTAAATTATTCTATGAGCTTTAGAGACATCAAATCTACTTTTAAAGATGCAAGATGGATAATTTTGTAGTTATACATGCAAATGGCTAGCTTGCAAGTGCAGCAGACATTTATCTACGGTTGGGAACACAAGTTACCTGTATCGACAATAAAAAGACTGGATGATGGGCACCAAGAATATTTCCCCAAAAACATGGGGTTTGTTTTTAATTAAAAATCTGCTCATGGAACTGACTGATTTTTCTAAAAACAAAAAGAAAATCAAGACTTTCTAGAGCAAACTTGAAAATAAAGAAGTGTTACATATTTCATTATACCTTCAAACTCATAACGGGCTTATCCTCAAAATAATAATGGGCTTTTTTGTGAACGGCGGTAAAAGTCACTGCTTTAATCCGTGCAGGGGGGTTTATAAAATTATAATATATTATAAATTATAAAAAAAAAAAATTACTATATAAAGGGAAGATTTTAGGGACTGTACTCTTTACTCGATTTTAGCAAAACCTGTATTTTCCTTGGTGACATCTGCAGAAGGATGGCTTTGCTGCAGAGCAAGGAAGACTTACAGACTTAAAACACTGATTGTAGAACAGAAACTGGCTTTAAATGAGGTTGAAGGTCGACACAAAGCTGTTACATTTTAGTATAAGCGACTACAGGTAGACCAGATAAAATACCGATTGACACATTTCCCAAAATGCAGTATTTCAACCGAAATTTTGAAAGCTGTAGGAAGTTTATTGGGAAGAGGTATGAGCATTGTGAACTGTGGTGGAGCAAGTTCATGCATGGGTTTGTTAGAGGCCAATAGTTAACCGAGATAAAGCACTGAGTGGCACTAAAGTTGGAAAAGCAAGGACGGTAAAAGCAAATGGATTTGAGTCACTGTGACTCACTGTGAGTGAAAGAGAAATGCCAGAGAGCACATAAAAGGTGTGGTGTTTCACAGCAGACAATCTCCAGCCTGGCACCACCAGATGATTCTGTGTCTTTCCATGGAGCAGAAAGTCGTGTGAGCAGAAATGCTGAACTCGCATCTGTGCTCTGGAAGTTGTTATTGTTTGATGGTTTTTCATTCAGCTTCCTTTCACCACTGCAGGTTGTCTATGTGCTCCATTTCCAAGTGCATTGCCTGACTCCAGCCATGTGGGGCTCTGAGTCTACCAACACACCGCCTCCATCAAGAGCTCTCCTAGGAATCTGAACTGCAGTGAATGTGTAATTCCTGTTGATTGTTAAATTCATATAATTGCTACAAATAACAGATTACTCTGCAACAGTTGTGTCCAGCATGTCCAGAGCAATTCAGCTAACAAGGGAGGCAGGGACTCAGTTTTAATCTGTAACATACTGTTGTTTCTGTGTGACCTGCTATGAATACATGGAAGATCTCAATGATTGAGAGTTTTTCCTGAGTGGATTTTTCCCCACAGATGAAGAGATCACGAGGTCCTCAACTTTTCACAGATGGAGTTTGTGAAAAACATTTGCATGAAAACTTTCATGGACCTGGAACATAATGTTTAGCCAAAACTGGAGAAAAGAGGAGAGACTTCTGAACCATCAGTATTGTGATGGTTAGAGCCAGGATTAAAGTGGGGATTAAAGTCACAGTCCCTTCAGGACACTTAATGACCTGTTTTCCTGG
This sequence comes from Amblyornis subalaris, assembly GCA_018881555.1. Lineage (NCBI taxonomy): Eukaryota > Metazoa > Chordata > Aves > Passeriformes > Ptilonorhynchidae > Amblyornis > Amblyornis subalaris. The sequence goes on along the minus strand of JACAXG010000117.1, from coordinate 719,017 downwards.
CAAGTGCTGCAACCAAAGGCCTGCATGGCTGATTTTGGGCCAGTTAATTTTTATTTCAGTCTGAAACAGGAGCAGATTAGTTGTTCCAGCTATGTTACAGGTGAGAAAACAGGATGGAAAAATAGGCCTCTGAGAAATATTTGAGACGTAAGTGTCTTTTTATTTTGACTTCACAGAAACAAAATTTCAGAATTTTTGCCTTCTTTGCATTGCCAAAGTAGACTTACTGAAATGATGAGGTCTGCTGGGGCAACTGCAAGAGCAATAGAACAGTACATGCATAGATATTCACCGCAAACAGAAAGGTCCAGGATTGTAAATCTGTCTGTGTATGTAGTCAGGAAAACTAACAGAGCATACCAGCTTCCTCAGAATACATTTGCCCCTTTTTTAACTGAGATAGTTAAAACATTTTTGTCTTCTTGTTTTCCCAGATAATGAGAGGAAATAAGGAAGCAGTACAGCAGCAGGTAATATGGAAATTTGTCCTTAGCTAGGGGCTTTATAAGTGCTCGTAAATAATACTGAAGCTAAATGATCCTTCAAATCTGATACCTCACTAAGAAAATTGCAGCCTGCTCAGAAGTAAAAGAATCACCGGTGGCATTTGTAAAACTCAATGAATATCTTGAATTTCTAGTAGGGAATTTGACATTTCAAAGTTAGCTTTGATGTTAATAAACAAGATTGCAAAAGTGCATACTCTGCCAGAACTTAAAACCACTAACATTATAATACTGAGTTTTCAAAAGTGCTTTAAACCTCAGGTGCTCAATCTATGATTTATAGAGGGAATCAGAATTGAATGCATAAGGAAAAAAAAAAACAACCTTCTCAGCATTGAGATTCAGAACCTGGCAAACAAATATTTCCCCTTCATCCCTGAGAGCAGAGATGATAAGGTATATCAGTGCAGCAGCAGCACCAAGGTGAAGCACTCAGAGCTCTGTTAAGTGGCACTCCTGCTATGCATAACAGAAGCAGAATTGCTGATGGCAGGGAGACTTTCCTAAAGGATTGATTGTTTTGATGTAATTCTCTTTGATAGTAACAAGGAGAAGTCCTATCAGAGGATGTGAGTTTTCCTCTAACACCAGATCAAATGCCACTGTCCATGTCACTGTCGTGGCACTGTGGTGTAAAAGTTTCCTTTCTCCCACCCCACAGACAATGCTTTATTATCGTTCTGGTGGCCAAGGCTGTGAGGAGGGAAAATTGCAGGATTGGAAAGGACAAGGCGAATGTGTTAACTGTGTTTCATAGCACTACAAACATACCCTGCCGGGATTTTCACAGAGCAATTGGTGTTATAATAATTGAATCAGTCAGCATGAAGTCCTTTGTGTTCATTCTGGCCACAGAAGATTTTCCCTCTGTGCCTCAAGATAAAGCTTGGGACAGCTGCTAGCCTTAGTGCATGGCATGGACTGACTTCTGCCAGAGTCATGCTGTGCTGCAGAAAAAGGAAGCAGATGGTGGCAGGAAAACAGGGAACGCCGTGAAGTTGCTGCACCTTCCCTGGTTTATAGCCATTTCTAGGCTTTCCTCACAGCTTTTGAGAACACCTTGGGTTGCACAGACCTGTGAAAATAATTCTCCATCTACAGGATATGAATCTCTTCAAGGTATTAGGGCAACATTACGTTGAGCCGCCTGAAATATGTGTGCTTAGGAGAGCAAGAACCACTTCATTGATCTCAAAGGCCCCATGCTGGAAGACCTAGATCATCAACCAAGCAAAGTGTGTGATCACACACCAAATTTGCAATAGAGCAGAGAGGCATTCAGCTCCAGGAAATGAGGCCACTTGCTGTCAGTGAGAAACTGAGCAGATTTGAAAACCTTACATGTCTAGTTCACTATTACAGATACCTAAGTGTGTCAACCTTTCAAGAACCGCTAATGTTTGAATTAATTTCTAATGTGCTTGACAGATATTAGAGTCAGCTTCATTCTCAGATTCCCTGTGAGAAAGACAAGGTTTAAGTGACATTTCTGCTCTTTGTATGACATATCTTAAATGTTTCTTATAAAAGATTTATAGCTAATTAATATTTAATTGTTTAGTAATGAATAACTATTTCTATTTATAAATGATGAAATGAAATACACTGTGTCATCATAAGTCAAAAGTTTACTGAAAGAAACACTAATTATAGCATAGGAAAACAGGGGAAAATGTACTCTAGTAGGATCCCCTGTTGCAGTAGCTACATTGATTATTCTTCTAAGAAGAGTAGCAAAAAAGTGGTGATTGCATCAACATTTTTTGTGATTAGATAATAACTGATGCTGTGGACTTCTAGATTAACTCTCTTGCCAAGCTTAGTTTAGAATCCAAATGAGGCCTTGGTACACAAACCTGAACAAGTCCGAAGTAAACACAGAAGAGAAACAAATTGTCTTGGTTCATGGTTCTGAGAGCGGATGAGGAAAACCTTACTGGTTTCTAAGGTGTTGGGCCAAAAGCCAGGTATTTTGGCATTTGAGGATGCTGGAATCGGAAGTTACAAGTTTCACAAGGACTAAGGGTTGTCTTCCAAGACGTGTCAGGACAAAGTGAACAAGAGCTTTACAGCCAGGATCTAGAGCACGACTGAGGGGGGATTTGCACTTTCCACAGGGCCGTGACAATAAGGAAGATGATATAAATCTCTGGATTATTTCACAGCTGTTGGGGCTGCCCATAATTTTTAGAGCTCTTTTTGGAGTGTGGGTTTCTGGAGGACACTACAGGCACATTCCTTTACTCTGAAAGAGTCCGTGATTTGGACTAAGACAGGAAATGACCAACACCCGTCTGTTGGCAACTCAGCAACATCTTCTGCTGCTCCAGCCCTAGAACAAAGGGCCTCTGCAAGGCCAGTGGTCCCACATCTTAAGTCTCTCACTACAGGTTTACAAAGAAAGCAAACCAGACACTGTTGAGAATTGCTATTTTTCACATACACTGAAAATGCCAGAATCAAATTGAACGTAGGTATTAAAATGATGATTTATGCTAGTTATCAAAATATTAATGGTTGACTGCTCTTGATTTATGATATCCTCATCTTTGTTTTTGAAAGGCAACTCGTACAGTTTGGTTTTCTTGCAGAATTTTTTTCCTCATCTTTTCACAATTTCTCTGAAGAGCTCTTCTTCTCTTCTTCTAGGAGATCGTCCACTTCATTATGTCCTATCTAAAGCTCTTTCTGCACTGTTCAGAAAACAACTTTGTTTTAAATTCTAAAATAACACAGAAATTATACAGAAATAGATCCATCAACACAGCACAAACCAGTTTCTTTTCAGTGAAATTATTCTGGTGTTTGCAGTGTTTAGACATAACATTTTAGCATGTTGATAGGAGACTGATGAATTGGCAGTCAGAGCTTTCGTTCATGCTGCTGACACAGGAAAGAAACACACGAATCTGGAAGGCAGCAAGTGCAGCTGTTGCAGAACACCTTTCAATTCCTGCTGAGATCTAAATTAGACATCACTCTGCTTGTGTGCTGACAAACCAACAACACCTGTGTATGCAAGGTATTCACTTTTTCACTCTTCAACAGGGAATGTTAAAGTCATTGGGATGAGAAACTGAAATTGCAAAATGCTACAATGAAGAAGCGGAAGCTTGTACTCTCCTATTTTCCTTCAGTAGTGCTATTTCTGTTACATTGGAGGTCCTACAGGTACACATTAAGGCACACAGAAAAATCCAAGCCTAGTAACACAGGAATAGATATAGCATTTAATTTGGATATAGGACAGGTGCTTTTTTTTTTCATCTCCAAAGTATTCTTTATAAAATCAACAATAATGAAGTCACCAAACAAGGTGAATCACATAAGACAACACATGGAGAAATGCTTTAAAATTTACTGGATTAAGGTGAACACGGGAAAAGTTTTAGGGCTAGCAGGTCAAAAGAAAAAAAAAAAAAGACCTTCTGATTGGCACTGGAAAGAAGGTTTATTTATTTACTGTTCTTCTTTGAGAGAACTGGAGGTGGAATCTTGACCTAGAAATTCAAAGTGCAGGTAAAAACCACATTGTATGAAGCTTTATGTGACTGAGTCAACTGTATCTTATGCTCATACCTAGCAGAAATCCTTGTGTGTAGGAATGCAAATGAGGGACTTGAAAGTTTGAAGGGATCTTAAAAGGTCATCTATTCCATCCCTCTGAAAGAGGCTTCTTGAATTTCTTTCTAAACTTCCCTAGGCAGTCAGTTCCAGTCCTTCACTACTCTTATTGCTAAAAATGTTTCATAATGTCTGATTTGAATCCCCCTTGTTGTGGTTTAACCTAATTGTATTTGTCTTATATAACACTGACAGGAAGAAATAGAAAAAAGTATCCCCTTCCTTTTTGCAATGACCTCTTATGAATCCAAATATTGTTACAACTGTTTTCCTAGAAGTCTTCCCTTCTAGGCTAAATAACCCTAATTCACTCAGCCTTTCTCTAGGTCTAATATTCTGCCTCTTGTTTCCCCCAGACTCTTTTCAGCTGGCCCACAATCTTTCTGCAGGTGTGGCACTCAAGACAAAGCACAGAATTTTAGATAAAGCTTAGCATTTGCAACAGAGCAAAAGGATTGCTTAGTAGTGAATAGCATCTCTGCTTTTGATCCTGCCTCCCAGCATACACCTTGCATCTTCTGCTTCAGGGGGACATTGCATCCTCATAAGCTTTGCATTGGAGCAATATTGCTTTAAAGGTGTAGAAATTTGGCAGAATAACCCCAAACCCCACCTGGTGTTCCAGCTGGCCCTCAGAGATCAGAGGGGCTGGGTGCAGCTGGGCTTAGTCTCTGATTATAATTAGTTCAGCACTGTAATTCTGCTCGTGTTCAATAAGGCCTCAGATGCTCCAGCAGTGTGGGTCACACTACAAGTCTGGTCACACTCACAGTCCCACATTCACCAACAGCATGTTTTACCAGTTTGACACCATAAGTCTGCTGGATTTCAGGAAGAGCTTTCAGAATCACAGATCCACAAATAATGAGGTTTATTGAAGCAACAGATTACAGATTCCTGTTAGATTGCCGTATCTTTTTAGATAGCACTATCTACAAGTGTTGCCAGGTATTCTCTGACACAGAGGCACAAATCTTACAAGAGGCCTCCCTGCTTTTGGGAAGAAAGAGGAGCAGGGCCATTGACTTAGTCTGTGACATGATTGTAGTCTTTTTCTCTGCCATGGAGGATTTCAAATACCAATTTATAATTTTGGGAGAAGTGGAGGTGAGACTGTAGTCAGATATGCTGTTACTGATGTCGTGAGTGGTGGGGAGACAGCCAGTGCGCACATAAATGTGGGATATCAAGAGTTACAAATGAAGACATTACCAAGGCTGTGGGCCTTGCACAAGGGTGGAACAGAACTGAGGCACATTAGAACCATGCCCTCTTCCACCCTGCTGATGGCAGCAATAAGGGTCATCCAGACCCTGCCTGATCATCTGTCGCCCCAGCAGCAGGACATCATGTTCCCAGTGATCCCTTCACCACGTAACTCATGCGCATCTCTTGGAAATTCCTTCACCATATATCTCACAGGATATCTCATGGCTCATTCCCACAAGCTGCTGCCTAAAATATTCAATATTCTCTACTTGTGCAGTTTAGCAGTTCTGATGGATTTCATTTCTTCCCCATGGAAGCAAGATATATTTTTTTCTCAGTCTCATCTTCAGATTGAAGTAATTGTCTTTAAGCAGCATCCTGAACTCTAGTCTATCTCCCAGAAAACACTTAATCCCTCCATTAAAGGGAAGGATAGGTATTATCTGTAAATTTACTAAGCACATTTCTGTTTTGCTGTCCTAACCAGTAACAGAAGTTTTGGATGACAGCAAAACTACGCATCTCCACTCAACACCTGTGTCATTTTGATTCAGATATGATTCAGACAGGATTCAGACACATCTAGTGCCATTTGGACACCTGAGACTGTTTCCAAAGGCCTGGAGGGTAAAATCACACTGCCAATAGGAGGCTGCACCACTTTGGGGCTATACTTGAAGAGTGGGCAGACAACTGATAAAACCTGAAACAGAAATACTTCAGCTTACAAGGAATTGGTTACTTGTTTCCCTTTGTTCAGGTTGTTAGACAGGTATAAAAACAATCATGTGAGCCTCCCATGGCTAAAATACTCTATTGTATTCCTTCCCAAAGAGCTGTCTTGAATGATTAAGAGCACCAAACAGTAGCTGTAATTGGGCAGCAAACCTTTTGCTTCTGATTTATTTTATGTAAACAGTTTACAAGGCCAAGCTGAGTGTCATTAGAGCAGGTGGATGTTTCTGGCCGAGGAGATGATTCCTCATTCCCAGCGAGCACCTGAGTATGCCTGAGGGAAAAAGAAGCTTCCAGAGGGCAAGGTGGTGCCAACAGGCAGAGGAAGATGGATACTGCTTGGACAACTGGATGCTGCATGACTGATCTGGAGCAGGATGTTGCCAAGGTAAATGCTAACAATTTTCACTGGAGAACATGCAAATTGCTCACTCAGGCACTCAGAGAAGTGGGGGCAAGGAGAAGTGGGTGATGATTGTAGCATGCAGTCTCATGCTAAATTATTTTCATACTGAAGGAAGGGAAGGTGGCTGAAGTGTTGGCAGTTTATGAAAGATTTATTGGACAGATTAAAGGGAATACAGGCCAGCTGAGCTGTAGATGCCCTGATATCCGTATTGGAGGAAGGATGAAACTAGTGTATGTGGGGTCAAACCTACAAGGAAAGAGCTGACATTGTTTTGTAAGAAGAAATTCTGCCATATGAACCTATGGGAAGGTTTTGGTTAGTGTGTCTCCTTGTCTATCGGAGCCTAATTAAGAAATGGAGAAAGGATATCTGGTTAATGAAATCAACCTAGGTATATAAAAGGTTTTCCTAAGTTAGTTCAACAAAGACTCTTAAGGCCTGTAAGCAGCCCTGGACTTTTCTGTGCTGTCTACTTCAGTCACAAGTGACCTAGAGAAACGAAAGAGTGACAAACTGATTTGTAATGATATGTGGGGACAGACTCATAACAACCATGTGGGTTTTAGGAGGCAATAAAATAGACGTAATTTAGCAATATTATTATGAAGCGATGCATGCAAACAAAACCAGACTGAATTTCAGATTTAACATTATCTGAGCAAACCATCACTTCTCCTGTGAGACCTTGATATTTTCATGGAACCATCATAAACTCAGCTTAATGCTTAATCAGAAGGAAAAAAAGCAAAAGCAATGCCAGAAAAGAAAGAAACTAGAAGAGAGTGTAAGTCACAGTGAAAATCTATGGCTCACTCCATCTTGTGTGTTGCACCCTTAGAAAGTCTGTAACAGAATTGGAAAAGATCAGCAAAAATTAGCAAGAATGAGCAAAGGTTTGAAATAATGTCTTTATGAAGAACAACAAAGTGTGCTGTCAACTTTGAAGGGGGCAAGTGAGGAAGAATAAAGCTTTTGTGTTCAAGCACAACCAAGTTTTCACTTTCTTTTCCAATGATCTATTCTCACAGAAGATTTTAAATGGAGCTTGCAGTTTGTGGGGAAAAAAACAAAGGACACAGATCTTCACACTTACAGTTAACCTGAAGAACTCCTTTCTTGCAGGAAGCTGTAAATGGAGGCAGTTTACAGTGGCTTCAAGAGTTCAACTGCACAGCAGAAAAACTAGTTGAGAGTTGCTGAATATAGAGAAGCTGAATATAGAGAAGAATATATATTTCTGGAAGTCCCAGTATTATGTGTGACTAGAGCTTGGAGTGCATATAGGATAAATACCACCACATTCTTCCCCTATTCTTTCATTTTTTTCTGAACCTATCTGCTTCAGGCAAGTGACAAAGACATCTTTGGGCATGACCCAATGTGAAACTTCTCTAATGTTAAAAGAGAGATGCTTCCTAGGGACCTGAAGAAACTGTAAGATTGGCAGTAACCCGAGTTACAATTTACAGTCAGTGAGCAGGGATTGAGAACAAATCTGGAAAAAAGTAGGTGCCTTGCAAAGATATAGTGGTAGGAGGAAGATACTTTTAAATCTTTTTTTTTATTTTTATACAATCTTCTGTAGTCTAAAAAAATACCCATTTTATATCTGTTGAAATAAAACATGATCTAGTACTATAAAAACTCTTCTGGTTTTTGAGTGCTCAATTCTGAGGTAAAAACCCACTCTGCCTCTATCAAAGGTTTTACTGACTTGGTCCTGTCCTGTCATTATGTCTTCTGGGTAAGCCTAACAGCTCCACACCAAAACCTTTCTTTAGCTGCTGTCCTGACTTAAAAATATACAGAAAAATATGGGAGTGAAATACATTCAAGTGACAAAGTTTTCAAAACAGAATCACAGGTATTTCTTAAAGATAAAATAACCTCAGCTATGGAAGACATACAAGCAATTCTGCTTATCAAAACTTTCAATATTATAATGGTTTCCCTAATGGGTTCCTTAGACGTGGAGGATGCATCTTCCAGGTTACAGGCGGATTGTAAACCCTATCAACTGACCTGGAACAAAAATGGTTTTTAACTGAGGTCCTGAACAACAACAAGTTTCGGAACAGTTTAAACAGGAGGTTGTTCACGCACTAGCCCTTGGGCCAGTCGGGACAGGACTGGATGTGGAAAATGTGCTCTATGCTGCAGCCAAGGAGAATGGTCCTTTCTGGAGCCTCAGGAAAAAAGTACCTTGGGAGACTTGAGGATGACCCCTGGGGTGCTGGAGCTGGGCATACAGAGGATCTGAGGCCAGCTACACCTTGAGTGAAAAAGAGATCCTGGCAACCTGTGAAGGGTTTTTGGGCTGCCTCAGAAGTGATTGGCACCGAAGCACAGCTGCTTCTGGCACCCCGACTGCCCGTGCTGGGCTGGATGCTCAGAGGGAAGGTCCCTTCGACACATCATGCCACCGATGCCATGTGGAGCTAGTGGATAGCTCTGATCACACAGCAAGCCCAGACAGGAGATCCCAATTGCCCAGGCATCTTGGAAGGCATCACAACCTGGCCTGAAGGTGAAACTTTCGGGCTATCATCAGAAGAGGAGAAGGAAAAGGTGACATGTAAGGAGGCCACACCATTGAATCAGCTACCTGAAAATGAAAAGTGATGCACTCTCTTCACTGACATTTTGCTGCCATATTGTAGGGACAAACACAAAATGGAAAGCTGCTGTATGAAGCCCTACACAACGAGTCACAGAAGCTACCAAGGGAAAAGGTGGATCCAGTGAGGTTACAGAGCTGAAAGCCATCCAGCCATCATTGGATATGGCTGAAGAAGAGAAATGACCAGCACTCTACCTCTACACTGATTCCAGGATGGCAGTAAGCACGCTGTGGGGGTGGCTGGAATGATGGAAAAAGGCCAGTTGGCAGCGCATAGGGTAACCCACTTGGGCCGCTGAATTGTGGCAAGATATTGCTGCCCAGGTAGAGAAATTGGCTGTAAAACTCCGTCATGTAGGTGGACACACATCCAAGAGTCAGGCTACTGAAGAACATCGCAGAAATGGGCAGGTGGATCGGGCTGCCAGGATTAAAGTATTTCAGGTGGATCTGGCCTGGCAGCATAAGGCAGAATTATTTCTCTCTCAGTGGGCCTCGGATCATCAGAGAAGAGATGCAACATTCAGTGGGCTCGTGATCGAGGGGCAGGTTTAACCATGGACACCATCTCCCAGGTTCTCCACAGCCGTTAAATGTGTGCTGCAATCAAGCAGGCCAAGTGGGTAAAGCCTCTGTGGCATGGGGGATGATGGTCAAAATATAAATATGGAGAGTCCTGGTGGACTGATCCCATCACACCCAGCAGAGCCGCTGAGGAAAGCGCTGTGTGCTTACAGTGGTGAAAGCAACCACCGGATGGGTGGAGATGTAACCTGTGCCACACACCAATGCCTGGAACACCATACTGGGCCTTGAACAACAAGTCCTGTGGAGACATGGAACCCCAGAGAGAATTAAATCTGACAGTGGGACTCATTTCAAAAACAGCCTTGTGGACACCTGGGCCAGAGAGCACAGTGCTGAGTGGGTGTGCCACATTCCCTGTCACGCACCTGGGAAAACTGAGTGGTACAATGGACTGTTGAAAACCACATTGAAAGCAAAGGGTTGTGGGGCCTTCAAACATTGGGATCGACATTTAGCAAAGGACACTCAGTTAGGCAACACCAATTGAGCTGACCTTTCCCAGTCAAAACCTCCATATACCGTACAAGGGGGATAAAGTCCTGTGGTGCATCTGAGAAAGGTGTTAAGGAAGAGAGTTTGGATTAGTCCTGCCTCAAGCAAAGACAAACCCAGGGACTCCTCTTGCTTTCAAAGTAGAAGACTGTTCTGGTTGGGAGAAAACATAGTGTGCAAAGCTGTGTGGTATTTGTTTGTTGTCAGGGGCCTTCCATGTAAACAGTTTCTATGTCTTATACTTTGTGTTATTAACATTGTTGCTGTTCATTTTCTTATCTCATTGCTGTTTCCGGTAAATTGCTCTTGTCTCAACCTTATCCTTAGGTTTTGTTCTTCCAGTTACAGGGGGAGGAGGTGAGCGAGCAGTGTGGTTTTAGCAGGAGCACTAAATTGGAGAACACCATTCCTAAAGCATGACACAGTCCTTTGTGTTCCCCTCCCCAGAAAAATGTGTGTTACAATAGCATTTGAAGGTATATATTATGGTTAAACACAGATATACAAACTTGAGAGGCTGATCGAAGGGAAAAAAAAGTGTAAAAAAGACAGAGGACAAGGAAGTATTCAAATATGAATACTGACCCTACTATTTCCACTGTTTCAACATTTCCTATGTCAATAAAAATGCTTTCTTCTCTTTCTCTCACAACCTAAACACCTTCATCATTTTTTATTGTATCTGCCAAAGAAGTTTGACATTTAATAGATATTTTTCTATAATTATGCCTACGTTGCTTTGTACCTTGGAAGCCTGCAGTAAATAATGAACACTGAACCTAGAAAGACAGGTGGTGCTTAAACATCTGTATGGTGTATTGCTTGACTGCTAGAGGGAGCAAAGATATAAGAATAATAACTCATAATGATGTAAATACAAAGAAGACAGTCATAAGAATTTCTGGCAAGCCTTCTGTATAAATTACCCTCAAGAGATTGCAACCTCTCACAGAACATGTATATCCAGGCAGTCAATGCTGGTAGATCAGCTATTAACATAGTCTTTTCTTTAAGACAGCTGAAAGAAAAATGTCTGAAATAAAAAAGGCTTTTTTCTTGGCTTTCAAAGTTGTCATAAAAACTTCAATCTAGACAGTCAGAAATTTTCCAGACAATGAAAGAGTTGTTTTCTCTTGAATCCTCGTCTTTGACCAGATCTTCTCACAAAGTCATGCGAGTTAAGCGTGATAGTGAACTTTGTGGCAGATTTGAAATGCTCAGTGGTGCTAAACCAGAGTTGCTCCCACAGTAACTCTCTTCTGTACAGAACTTCTTGAATTTTAAATCCTGTTGACTCTCTCTTCCTCAATATATACCTTTCTACATAAAAATCTGATACAAATGTGATTGCCTGCTGATTGTGGCACATGTTTTATACCCACATCACCACACTCAGTGCATAGAAAGATGATAAATGCCAAAGCCTTTGAGTGCCTTTCTATTAACCTGTAATTTGTTCGAACTAATTGTCCATCTGAGGAAAAAACCTTGACTACATGCCAGCTCTATTAGTTGATCTGAAAGTACATGTACAAGAGAAGCACTAAATGTGTTTTACTTGGTCATTTGATCAGATGCAGGTAGCTTATTCATAGATATTAAGATTAATTTTCCCATTTAAAAGGTAGCTGCAAAAATCCAGTCTAGCAGCAAGCTGCCTGTGGGAAATCAACCAACGAAGGGTCAACACCGTGATCTATATTACAAGGTGTCCATTGTGCTGTAGAAGAGTAGGACATGGAAAACTTGTATTAAAAATGAAACAAGATTGACCACCTTCTCTTTGGGAAAGCTGGACTCCTTCCCGCATCCTGAGTGTCCACAAGAGCAGTGCTTAAAGGATGTGAGAAGTCAAAGGTATATAGCTACACAGCCTTTTAAGAATTTTTGTTTAAAGATATATCCTTTACCTTGTTTACTAGCTTTGTGAAGCAGCTTGTTTTTGAAAGTTCTAAGTACTAAAAATATCTGAGAATTTGTTGACTGCCTCTATTATGTCAATAATGATTAATCTACAATTTTTAGAGCTCTATGGACTATCTCCAAAATGTGTCTTTGTAAATTAAAAAGTATTACTTATCTGATAAGATTAAAAGCGAAATAAACCTTTTCTTAACTTACTGGAAAAAAATCACATACACTTTGTTATTCATTTAAATAGTGTCATCTTAGCGCTTTTCATGCAGAAAGATGGCTTTTTTCCCCTTGTCCTGCTGTTAATTGGCCTTTAAATAATTGCCAGCTTGAAAAAGCTAAGAATTTCCACTGCACTCTAGGAAAACTACATGACCAAAGCTTGGTATGGACTGAGATTCTATTCTCCAGACGAGAAAACCTAAAATTTTAGATGAGAAAAAGAAAATTTTCTTTATAGTGAAAGATCAATTCTATTTTTAGTATATTGGTCATATTACCACGAGTCATTAAAAGGAAGCAAGAATTCTATAATGTTTTGGGGTTTTGGAGTTGGGGCATTTGGTTTTGTTTTTTTTCTTGGTTGGTTGGTTGGTTGGTTTGGGGTGTTTTTTGTTAGTTTTTTTTTGTTTATGTGCGTTTTGGGGTTTTTTTGTCCATTCTTTGTTAAAATTGTTTTCTAACTTTGTCAGTCTAGCCCTTCTGCTCCAGATAAAAAGGCTACAATTTTTGTAAGGAATGTAAAATTAAATCTGGCACCCAATTGACTGAGACGTATATTTAGCTTTGCTGCAAGACAGTACCATCTATGATCAGATGACTGGTTACACTTCCCTCTCCTTAGCTCTACATCACCTCCTTCTGAATTTTGTTCTATGCTACATAGCACAACCTAATTTAAAGAAATGACCAAATTCCCTGTATTCTCCTGGGACTGATTTTGTAGCATCTGAAGCAGAAGTGGTAGTTAGCCCAGTGTGCTCCCTAGGTACCCCAAAATCAGTGTAGATGGACATGGTCTCAGTAGATCAATTCAGGGCTTAGTGACCCACAACTGAAAAGGGTAATATAAATTCTGGCTTAAAAAAATTACAGCAGAAGTAGATGCTGATTTATGTACCAGATTATTCTCTCCTGTGTCCGCAGGATGGATTATGTAACCTGAATCCAGTCACTCTTAAACACTTCCCTGTGGCCGTCAAATTTTAAGGGGGAAAATCAATTTTGTCTTGAACACCACGAAATGGACCTCATGAAAACGACTGTTGCCCCATTTCACCACCTTCTAATAGTCACCAGCCCTCTAACACTGAGATGCTGCAATGAGGTGTCTGAGGAACACCGAAAAGTTGACATTTGGAAAAAAGGTTTTGGCTTTGCTCTGTGGTTACACACTCACACACTTTAAACAGGGGAAGTGAGATTACTGCCTCAAAAGGGTCTGATGCAGTACCTGAGCACACTGGTGCAGCTGCAATATTTTGAGCCAACAGGCACAGGTAATCATCTGGCTGCCCTACAGAAGACCGTGGTACAAACCATCCCTACGAGCACCATGTTGTTGTTCAGTGGTTCAGTTCTCTAATGTAAAACCTCTCTAACTTCACACAGGAAGCCAAAGCAACAATTTGAGTGAATTTAATGTTCACTCAGCTAACAAGCTTAAACTGCTTTACTGAAATCATCTTGACTTATTGCCAAAATCGAGCTGCTCCCATCATAGTGAATAATATTGTACTATTTCAGTACAGGTAAAGTGAAACATCCTAAACGTTTCGATATTGTTAATGCATCCTATATGGGCATTATATTTGAAATAATAAAATCTTTAAAACTTCTATAAAAAGCAAGTGTTACCAGCCTATCTTGTTAATTTTGCTTATAAATCTTTGTGATACTGTTCTGATTTCTCAGGTTTCCAAGTCTGCTAATGAATTGTGATAATTAGCCTGTTGTTTCTTAATCAGACTTGTACTCTAAGTGGGGGAATTCTTCTAAACTCCTCCATATGGTTCATTGAAGTTTGAAAACAGAGCTTCATTACATGTCTGGTTTTAGAAATGTTCTTTCAGTGAGCAGGGCAAAATCATGACAGCACGCTGAGTAGCATAGGGTAAGTATAGGTATCTTCCCTCTGAATGTGTTCTTCCACATCTGTTTGTGGCCCTATCAGCTTTTTCTGGTTCCTAAGAAGGCAGCAGCCCTCAAGCAGGCCCAGCTGGTTGCAGAAGAAAGTTTTTTGGAGTGGGACTTACTGTCAGAAAGATTTGAACCAAACTTTATACTTTGTCCGGGAGAAAAGTATTGTGGCAATGGCCTTTCTGTAGCTCTAGGGAAGCCAAAGTGTTACAGCAGTACCTTGTAATGTCCTGTCTGAATTATTATGTGCTCTTTCCACATATAGACAGATATCTCCTTTCTTCTGATCCTATAATAAAGCACTGTTACTAAGGTTTCTTTTCCTTTTTTTGTTGCTCTTATTTCTATTTGTAACTCCAGCCAAAGGCATTCACCTGAAATCCCCACATATTTCTAATCTACAACTGTGTGGTAAAGAGTCTTGTTCTTGGGAAACTGGCAAAATATGTTCAGTCACCTGCAGCAGTAAGAGAAGGTAATTTTTGCAGCTGATGGTCCAAGGCTGTCTCTTGCAGCAATGTACCACACACTGTTCCCTCCACAAGCTGCATCCCAGGCACCGAGGTGAAAAGGAGCCCTTAGAATGCCCCAATACAATTGCAGATATTCCTGCTATTTCAGGGTCTTTCTAGAAGCTGATTTTGTAGCCCCTTTTAGCCACCTGGATGCCGTAGAGCAGGTGTAATGCAAGAAGGAATCTGAATTGGGGTTTGAATCTTTGGAAAGTAAAATATTCCATCCACACATTATTAGGGTCTTGGTAGCTACTTCATAATTTTTGATCAAGTAATTGGGAAGAACTTTCATACTGTGGTATATATAATATAGTTCTTGCATTTCCAGCTGGCTGGTTTTTTTCTTTCCTTATTCCTGAATATTTTTTCTTAGAGCATTTGGGTTTTTTTTCTTACAATGTTGTGTCTATAAAAGAATGATGTGCACTCTCTGTGAATCGGTGTTTTCACTGTTTATGAATGTTTATTTTGGATGTTTTCTGGTTTTCTCTGGATTCCTTATAAATATCGTTTCCTCAGTCTTCTCATCACCGAATTATTCTAGCTGGATCCCACCAATGAAAACTTTTAATTTTAAACTATAAATGAGTTGAACCATTACTCCCTAATTTCAAAAATTACTTCTGCTGGCTTTACTGTTTGGATAACTGCCATCATTTTATTCATGTTGAAAATATCTATGTGAACAACAGCTCTATCATATTTCTGTGAAGCCTGACCTCACTTCCCGGGATCATACCATTTCTTTTTCCTTAAGTTCCCTGAAGAGTTCCCTGTTCAGCCAAACTGGCTTCTTCTCTGTTTGCTTGACTTATGACATAAATTAAATTAATATAAGCACACCGTCTTTCAAGACAGGCACAGTTAAATAACTGGTTCCCAAAACTGTGAAAATCAAATGGTCTTTTGTCACAAAACCAGATCAAGTGTTTTGACATAGTAATAAGCATTTAGAAGTTTATTTACTTGCTTTTCAAATTTAGCTGTATTTTATTGTAAAATTGCAACTTTATTTTGTGCTTTAGTCAGATTATCTTTTCTTGAAAATTCAAGGGTCAAACCCCATAATTATATAGATATTTGAAAATGCCATTTATTGGGGAAATGTGTTGGGAGCTGACAATTTGTACTGGTTTTGCCGGGGGTAGAGTGAATTTTATTCACAGTGGTTGCTATAGGGCTGTGTGTTGGGTTTGTGCTGAACACAGGGTTGGTAATGCAGAGATGTTTTTGCAGTTGCTGAGCAGGGGTTGCACTGACCCAAGGACTTTCTGTTTTTCACAACGCCATGCGGGGAGGAGGTGCGTGGGAGGTTGGCAGGGCACACAGCTGGGACAGGTGACCCCAAATGACCAAAGGAATATTCCAGACCATATGGCACCATGCTCAGTGCATAAAGGGAGGGAAGAAGGAGGAAGGAGAGGACATTTCGGGTGATGGGGTTTGTCCTCCAAGTCACTGTTCTGTGTGATGGGGCCCTGCTCTGCTGGGGATGGCTGAACACCTGCCCAGCCATGGGGAGCAGTGAATTCATTCCTTGTTTTGCTTTGCTTGTGTGCACAGCTTTTGCTTTCCCTATTAAACTGTCTGGATCCCAACCCACGAGTTTTGTAGCTGTTACTCTTCTGGTTTGTCCCTGATGCTGCTGGTGGGCGAGTGAGTGAGGGGATGTGTGGGGCTGGGCTTAAACCATGGCACAATTTCATTTATCTTGAGAAGTTTAGAATAATCTTTGTGAGTGTTATGCAGTCCTAAAATATCATGTTATGGCAAAGCAGGATGGGAAGCTCACATGTAAGTTATTGTCAGAGTAGCCAGGTCTGCCTATGGCTCAAGAGTCAGAGGGTCAGACCCCACCACCCCTTTTAGTAATTTACACTGCCTGTTCCAAGTGTGTACAAGGCACCTTGTATTCCTCATTTCTCACATCAAAGCACAAACACACATGTTGCTTTGCTGCTAAAAAAAATTCCTCTACTTCTGGCATAATGATTCACAGACAAAAAATCCAGTCTCACTCCATTAGCCAATCAGAATGTAATTACTTAACACCAATTGTCTAACAAAACAAATCACCCTCTTATGTCAAGCAATAAAAAGCAGCCCCATTCTTCGAGAAATGTGAGTTGACATCTAAAGGAACACTAACCCAAAAGAGTTCCTTACTGTACTAATAGCACTGAAACAAGCTAAAAGTCAAAGTCAATATCATACTCCCATGAATAAAGGGTTTCAGATAAGTAGAGTTTAAAAATCAAACCTTTGAAGGTAGGGTTTAACTTGTAACAAAAGCTTTAACAAATTATCATTTACTTCATTTTAAACAATGTTCACATTAATGAAGTATGATGTGCTATGCAAATGTGTTCCTCATTTCCAGCTTTATTTGGTGGGTTTAATAAGTAAGTGCTCAAGATCACAACTAATTTGGCAGTCAAGGTGCAGTGCTAGGATGCTTTTTGCTTTTCAGAAAGGTCAGTAGGAAGGATTTCACGTTTCTGCGCTTGAAGACCTTGTGCCTTTGGAAGGACTGGCAGTTCGGCCTCGGTAGTGGCAGGATCTGAACTGAGCTGCTTCCCGTGTGAACTTGAATCAGAGGAGGTAAAATGTTTTCACATTTGCAGGGCAGCTGCAAAGCTATTTGCAGAAGCAGTACTGTCTCAGTCACATGTTACTCACCCATTTCCTCTCAGTAAGAAGGAAGATCTAATAAGGATGGATCTCCAGCATCACAGGAAATGAGTTTCTGCGTTGCAAAGACAGACACTATTCCTGCACTGGAATGTCAGCTTCAACCTGCCACTGCTGTACCAGGGATGGCAAACAAGGCAGTTAAGGTGCAGCACTTTGCCAGTCAGGGTTTTGTTCCTAGCAGGTTAATAGTCACTTGTACCAGTCATTGGCCTGGTGATCCTTCTCTTTTGACGGATAATGAAGATATTGCCAGGGGTCACACTGGCCTCAAACACCCTCAAATAGGTGATGCAAAAAGAGATTTCTCTTTATACGAGTGAACGAAATGTTTCACAAAAAAATCAGACAGGTAGTTATTTTTCTCTGCTATATGAAGAATGAAAATATCCTTGCATCCCTGTTGACATGGTGTAGAATTTTTTATTTTTTTTTATCCCACGAAGATTTCTTGGATTTTTATCCGACAATATCTTTTTTTCCTTCTTTTCCTGTTTTCTGTGGTTGTCCTCAGTGCTGTATATATCAGAAAATACAGAAGCTGTCCCTACTCTTTGGAGTGCTATAGGAAGTGAGATGCAACAGATGGAAAAAGACAGACTGATGGGATGAGGAACACTTTGACAACACCAGTCAGCCTGACAGTTGGTAGTCTCAGATCATCAGCATCCTAACAACTGTTGTCAAGCTTCTCGTAGGCACTGCAACAAAGGAAGGTTTTAAAGCGCATTCTGAAGGAGGAAGATAAGTTTACTCTGCAGTTATTTATTGGAAAATATTATCTTATAGAGGACAGACACACAATTTAACTGTATAGGCAATCAAAGTCAGCACCACAAATATTCACCTCTATCTGACTGTCATACACAAGTTTCTGCAGCCATGCATCTTATTTTACATTAGCCAAGTGAAGTTCACAATCCATATTTTAGAAAAGTCTATAGGAACGTAAGATCCCTCCTTTCACTCTTCAAGGAAAATTCCCTTACTGGCGTATTTTCAAAAGTCTTGGTAGCAAAAGAAGATGTTAAATTTTGCATTCCCTTCTCAGCATGGTAAGAACGCTTAAGTTCAAGAACAGTCGAAAATTTTCATACCTTCCCATTTTACAGGAGGTGATGTGAGAATGCAGAGGTCATGCACTGTATTCAGAGTGGGGAAAAAATAGCAACTTACAGTGTATGAGTTCAGCACACCTCTGGGGTGGTAGAATTTCAACACTGGAGTTGGTGGGTGGCTTGGGTATTAAGGGTTTTGGATGAAGAACGAAGGGTGTTTCCTCCTCAGGTAAAACTGGACTTCAAAAACTGATGGATGGATTCAGGTAATCTCCTAATCCAAGGAACCAAGAAGAGAGAAACTGAAATCTGTGCTCTACATCTCTCTTTTTGTCATGAACCGTATTCTCTTCTTCGAATTAGCACTGAAATTTCCTGCAAAAAAAATATTTTCTAAAGCACTGATGCAATGGCAAATTGGTCGGGTAGTGCTCACAATGAACAGAACAGGCCTGTACTCTCAGCAGTAAATAGGGAATTTCACTATTCCAACTTAAAAATCACTCTACTTTGTGGATGCTTCGACTTCCCAAACATGAACCAACTACCCTTGCTTTTTGAAATATGCAGGCTGTGGTGCTTATGTAAATAAGTGCACATATTTTATCGATGCATATTTAAGTATTTAGTTTGGTACTTGTAATCGCACACATGCATGCATACAAAGAGAGGGAGAGGGAGAGAGATACACACCTGCAATGACAGACACCACTCTGTACCTTCAGAGTCCTTACGGTTTGGTAAAGAAGGAAGGGAAAGGTAAGAAAAAAGAGAAATATGCAGTCCTCTTTATGGTGGCCTACAGAAAACAGACAATGCCAAAATTTCTTTAACCGATTTGCTTTCTCCACAAATGCCCAATCTTTGTCAACTCCAACATATTTCAGTCTTGACTATTCTCATATGGTTTCTTTTTAGACAGCTCTTTATTATGCTTTTGCAATCTGTTACCCTGCAATTGCTAATGACTTATTATTTTGTTAAGCAGTTGTTTTCATTCTGTACATCAGACACTACAGGCAGGACTTTAGTACATGCCCTCAGTTCCTAGACCTTACAGTCACCTCCACTTAAATGTATAAAACCAGCTTGAAAATTCTGTATGTATTCAGAGGTTTTCTTTCTTCTAGATCTCTAATCTGCATTACCAGGGGAAGGACTTTGGCAGGGCAGGTGAAGGCACTCTGCCTAGTGACAAGTGTTTGGGGTGGGCTTGTTCATTGTCAAGTTTTACACCTGGTGTGCTAACAAGCTTCATGCTTGCGGTAGCTGCTGTGCAGAAAGGGGGGAGATTTGATAATTCCTTTTTGTTACTTCACTGTGCCTCTTCTGGGCACGTCAGGGTGAGCTCCAGCTGTCCTGCTTTTCCTCTGCCATTTGTTCTTCAGTCCTGAAACTCATACAAAGGCAAAGAGCCTGCCCTAGGTCTTACACTTCTAATTTAGCTCAAATCATGCCTGTCTTCATGGGCCCAATGCCTACTGACTGCACCAGCAAAAATTTCACCCCGCAAGAGCACTCAGATAAGCTCTTGTTGCATCCTGTGTAGAAGAATATCCTATTTTCTATCTCTTTCCCAGCTAATGCAGCTTTGCTGTGTGACTCACATTTCACTCCAAAGCATGGCAGATACTTGGGAGTCCCAGATTTGCATTATTTTGCTGACTTTTGAGAAGAGGGTGTTTGCCTAACTCCCCTAAAATGTGTTCTGTATGGATTCTCATACACTCATCTCCGCTATTTCATCAAATCATGTTGCTTTGAATAAGATAGGCAGAAGAGGCAGTATTGAAAAGTTCTGAGTCAGTCTGGTGGGAAAATACTGGGGAAGCCTTGGTGACTTTGTCTTCCCTCAGAGCTGTCATATGCCTCAAGGAATATTGCAGAAAAGCAACAAGGCAAATGATGTAAAGTTCCTTAAAACCTATCCTTCTATTTAAAGTAAGCTAAAATGTATGTACATTTTTCACTGGTAATTTGGGTCTGAAGTATCTTATGCCTGAGGTAATTTCTTATCTTGTAAAAATATATAATGGTTCATGATCAATGAATATTGCATACTAAAATGAGAGTGGCATTCAGATACATGGAGTATGTGATGATACTGCTGTATAGAGAGGCCTGGAGATTTCTGAGTTCTGCTCTCTGGTCTGTTATTAGCTTGACTCTGTATAGTTTCTCATTTACAAAATGTTTACTTAGAACTATTATACAATGAGCTCATTTTGCTGAGTAAATTTCTTGTAGGGAATAACTAGTTTGAATAAACAAGGGCTTTCTTTTCTATTCTGTTTCCTACTTTCACTATTCAGGAGGATGATTTGGCAATATATGTGGGGGGGGGGGTTATTCCAAATTATTTTGCTTAATTTGTCATTATTCTTGGTGTTTCCATGCTGTACAGTAGCATGGGTTTTGTGAGCATTCTCTAATTTGAAATTCTGTGGTTTAGTTCTTAGTGCATAAAACTCCCTGTAAAGATAGCAAGATTTCTGATTTTCTTCCTTTATTGAGTATAGCTCTTACGGTCTAACATCATACTGAAAATACTCACAGCCATTGCAGGATCCATACTGGTCACCTATGATCTGCTTCCCTATGTTTGCATACAGTTCATTATTTCTCTGTATAATTCTGTGGTCTGATTATTTGTAAATATATGCTTCAATGGGCATAAAGTATACAATCACAGGCATAATAAATATGGCAGGTTTTCAGTTAATATTCATGAGTGCATTCACCCTCTCCTAATTATAGAATGTCCAGTCCTAGGAATAGTTCTTGGTGCTTCACTGCTTCAGTTAGAGTTACATTTGTAGGTCTGAATCGAATAACACGTGCAGCTGCTCTCAGATGTACAATTTTGAGAACATGAATTCATTTGCTATTAGACATTCAGCTGGCTGCTTCCCTCTATGAATCACTCGTTTGGACTACAATAATCACATAGTAATCAAAATCTCCTATTGAGATAAACATAAATGTAAATACTGAAATAGTGTATGACACCTTAGCTCCATTTCACTATTGAAATGGATCGTGTATTAGAGCTTCCAGTGGATATAATTATTTATAATCTTTTATGGAAATTAAAATAAGTCTAAATTCGTGAAAAACTGCACACTGGCAAAACGTCAGATTTGTTGCATTAGTAGGAGATTTGCATTAGTTCTGAATCATATAAAACAATAACTGCTAAGTTAATTGCTAGGAAACTGCAAATGTTCTCTGGAGAATTCAAGTCTCTCTCATTTTGAGACACATCTCCCTGGATATTTCAATTAAGGACATTATTGCAGCTTTAAAAAATAGAGGTTTTGACATACTAGTATTTTTTAAATTTTTTCTTTCTTAAATAATTTATTTTTATTAGACAGTGCTGAGGGTATTTCCCTGTTGATGTAACTGAACTGCTATGTTGAGGATTTTAGAAGCAGCTATAGTTTTGACTCCTTTATGTAAGACAAAATACATATAACTTACATATAGTTTTCAGATGTTGACGTGGTAGTTTAAAAAACTATAATGGGTTCAGATTCACAGCATGGGCTTAGCAGAAGAATTTGAAGGCATTTCCAACCGGAGACCATGCACAACATCAATTTTGTAGAGGACTGCTTTAGGTGGCCATCTAGTGGTGCAAATTCGATTGCTGGAAGGAAAGAGAAACTGATCTTGATGTCCTTTCAGGTAAGGTTGAAAGGGTGTGATATCATCTCAAGATACACGTATTTCAGCTGAAAGGAAATAATCCCTAGATTAATATTGAAATGCATATTCCTAGTAATAATTACATAAATGCCCAATATTGCAATGAGTTTTCTAGGTTAAATTAGTTTTACTGTTTATCTACTGTAAATGAAACATTCTTTTTGTCATGACTGTTTTCTAGTTTTTCATAATTTCTAGCATAAATATTAAAAACCAGATGGAATTTCGTGTTCAAATTTGGCATACTTGCTTTTTCCTTTTGGTGTATATTCATGGAGGCTTGAAGTTTTAAAAAATTAGTTCCTACATATTCTGGACAGTAGAAACAAAGTCTGTTCTTAGACCCACATAGTCTCTTGCATCTGCCAATAGATTTCTGTTGTCTTATAAATTAATTTAGTACCATAAAAACATTTTATTTGCAACTGCCCTAACAGTAGCCACCTTTGAGAGAGGCATAATCCAGTCCCACAGATTTGTTCACACTCAGCCAGTTTTGCTTATACATGAATGATAAAAGATGCAAGAATAGCAAGATTGACTGTATAAAGTGAAATTGCTGTTTCACAGTAACTAAGGAAGCTGTAGGCACTGCTTCCCCAACAAACATATAAAATCTTGGAAGTGTTGTACAATATTGATTTTTTTTCCTAAAAACAGTGTGATGAAGAGACAAGAGGGCTAGACTTCATGTGTGTAAATTATCTAATCTTAAAAATCAACAAATCTCTTCTTCCTGTAGGATTTTTTTTATTGAGTAAGAGAGATGTGTGTAATTGTTCACCTGGGACTTCACAACTGCTGCTGATTTCATTAGCTTGCTCACACAGCTCAGAAATAAGCAAGGCTTTAGGATAAATAGCTGTGTTATAAGGTTATGTGTGTTATGTCTGTGCCACGTGGAGGGAAAAGCTGCCTAGAGAAAGAGTCTGGCTTTGGCCTTCACAGCCCTTGTAAAACAACTTACTGCTGTTCAGGAATTTGTGAAAATGAACAAGCTGAGAGAGAACTTTATGAGGCTGGAGGGGAGGAGGACTTTTGTCTTCCCGGGTGGAAAACTGTGGTTTTCCAGCTGGGAGGAGAGCTCACAGAGAACAGCAAAACCACATACAAGGTGGAGGGGCAGAGTTTTACAACAAAAGTCCTTTCATCCCCATTTCAGTCATCCTCCACAAGCACCCCGTGCTGCATCCCTGGGTAAGGTTATCTAGGACACACACGTGTGTCGTTGCCCACCACCGTGCGAAAGCCTCATGTGATTAAAAACAGAGCTTCATTTTGTATTAAATGTGAAACTATGGGTGCCTTGAAGGAAAGCGAAGAAATAACAGGAATGCCTGGCGATGTCCTTTACGAAGAATGTCCACTCGGAAGAAGTTTCAGCTTGCTCCTTTTTGGGAGCCCAGAACAGATGCTGTGCAGTTGGGTCCTGACAGGTCGAGGGTAGGGAATCATTAAGACAGATGGGGAGAGTCAGGTAGCAGCTGTTGTGTATGGCCTGCTATCCCCCAAGCACTGTCAGGTTTATGAGCTGAAATCCACGTGATAGCTAACGCTGCTGACGCATGTGGCTTTAGCCTTGCCTTCAGAAGGGGAAGAGATGCAATTTTTCTAAGAGTTTGTGAGTGTAGAAAGGGATTCGAGGCGGCCCTGAGGCCTGCAGGTGAATCAGGTGGACAGCACTACGAGACCGAGAGTTTCCGGGGTTTCTGGTTTTGGGTTTGGGGGATTTTTGTTTGTTTGTTTGTGGTTGGTTTCGTTGTTGGGTGTTTGGTTTGGTGGGGTTTTAGTTTGTTTGGGTTTTGGTCTTGGTTTTTTCCTTTTCTGTTGTTGATTGTTTGGGAGGGGCTTGTGGTTGTTTTAGGGAAGTTCAAACTGGAAGACAAAAGAGCAAGAGTGTTCTCACTCACTGGGTGTTCCAGAGACTGAAGCAATCCAGAATCTCTTGGGACTCCTCAACGATTGGTGTCACAAATTGTGTTACTTGTCCTGTAGATTCCACTTCCTGTGCATTTCCTTCTCGTGACTAAGAAATGACAGGACTTCCTCGTTCATGCAAGCAGGACTCTTGTCCACCTTCCCCAATTTTTTGTTCATCAGGATGCACCATTCTTACCCTGGAGGAAGTGATCCTTGAATATCAACCAGCTTTCTTGGAGGCCTCTTCCACGGAGGGTCTTCTCCATGAGACTCTTCCAAGAAGGTCTCCATTTAGCTCTCCCGAAGTCCATGCTGCAATCTTGACTGCTGCCCTGTTTCCTCCTTGCTGATACTGAGCTCCACCATCTCACAGTGACTACAGCCAAGGCTGCCCCCAACATTCACCCCTCCAGCAACGCCTTCCCTTTGGATTAGCATAGGGTCAAACAGCACACCATTCCTTGTGGGATCCTACACTACCTGCGGCAGGAAGTTGTCGTCAGTGCTTTCCGGGAAACTCCTGGACTGTTTGTGCTTTACAGTGTTGCTTCTCCAGCAGATGTCAGGGTAGTTAAATTCCCCCTGTGTCTTTGAGGAAGCTGCCTGTAGAAGGTCCCATCCACTTCCTCCTCCTGGTCAGGCAGCATGGAGCAAACACCCACAACACTGTCACCCTGCCCTGGGTTCCCTGCCTGCATTCTGGATTTAGATTGAGACGCTTGGGATGACGATCAGTCTCCTATGAAATGTGCTACAGCATCTTGGTGACTCCAGGGAGCCAGAAGCCATGGAAACATGCCATATATAAAGATGGTATATTGTCTCCTGGCACCGCTGTGATTCAGTAATAGCTTCTTAAGAAGAGTGATCCTCCCTGACTCAGCAGTGCTACACCTTTTGTCACTTTTACTCCCATTGACTCCAGTCCCAAAGTTGCCTTAACAGAAAACACAACACTGTGGCATAGCAAAAGATGTCTTTGGCAATGCTTTTGTTTACCGTCTGAATGTTGAAGAGTTCTCCTGAGATGGAAATGCTTTTTTTGGCTTTATGCGCTGTAGTATCTTTTTGCCACACAAGAGCAAAGTAAGTAAGCAGAAAAGAAAACATTAAAGGATGTAGCAGATGTGTACCTGGCTGGAAGCAAAAAGAAATGTCTGTTACTAAGCTATTATTGTCATAACTGTGGTACAACCAGCTATGTAATAATTATGTATTAGCATTTCCCAAAACCAATACAAGAGGTTTAACCTGAAAGTTTATCGTGATACTTTTTTCTGTACTGCAACTATAAAAAACACTAGCAGAAAAATGTGATCTAATTTTGTGAGATGTAGAGCAGGAACCATAAAAGGCTCCTTCCACACACTGAGCTACCCCCTTGTAGTTATAAAAATGAGGAAAAAGTTTGAACCTTACTGGCACAGTTTGCATTATTTGTTCTTTCTGTGCATGGGCTGGGTTTTTTTCATCCATACCTTATATTCTGTTGCTCTTTACTAACTGCTCTTTACATTTATAATGCCATATCTTTTTACACTATGTGCTTTAAGATAGCTCTCCCTCACTAATTAAAATAACTGCCTCTGTTAAAATATTACTGCTTTAAGTAAAATGAATAGTCTGCTGATTAGAATAATTCATTATAATGCCAGACCAAAGGGAAGCATAACCTTTTAGAGTCTGAAGTAAAAGCAGCAATGGCAATACTTAAACTCTTTCTTGACTTGCTCTGCTCTAGCAAGGCTTCCCCATCACTCACTTCAACAATGCTGCAGAGCAAATGTGCCCTTGGTGCCTGGCAGACAGGTAAAGCTCCAAGCTTTGCAACTTGCATAAAGGCTGAAGATTAACAAATACTTTCTGTGGCTGTACAGAGAGACTCATAGTGAAGAAGACCATTATCTAGTTGCTTGATAAGTAAATTAAAATAATTTTGAAGCAGAGAAGGTGCTTTATGTGGCTGTGCTTCACTCGCACATTGAGGGAGCTCAGGGGCATCTTACCATGGGAAGGATGTGTGCCAAGGTAAGGTTGCATCTGCATGTTTGAAATCAGAAATCTGAATGAGAAACCTCCCTGCCTGAGTGACAGTTTGAGTTTCTGCCATCTTGAGTTGTGCCTGTTATAGCCATAGCCTGCAGTATTGTAAAACTTCCACTACCATGTTCTGGCTAAAGGTTAAAAATAAGAAAGCCTGTGTAATGAATTAAACAATGGGGCTGCTGCATAGCAGGACTCCTTGTTCATTGTATGTTACTGTAGTGACACACTCAATCATGAGTCTTGAAATGGTCCTTTATGCTTCTTTGACTGAGTGGACTCCAAATTTTGTTGGCTGAGTCATTTCATGCAAGTGTCTCGGTTCTCCATCACCATCTGACCAGCAGAGAGTCAGGATGGTGGACTCAGGTGGGCACAATGAATGCATGGCTGCTATTCACATAAGTGGAATCATACATTTAAAAAGGATTTAATGGCATGTGAAAAAAATGGAAACTGTATTACCATTTTCTTTTGGCACTTGCAGCATTACAGTAATGTTGCTTCTCTGGTAGTTTCCACTGTGATTTATTTAGAACAAAGATGATTTTGAATTGCAAGAGCCAAAGAAAAGACAACAGCGAGACAAAAGGAAGGATGAAATGCTGGGGAACAATTCAATTCTTCCAGTGACATACTTTGCCCTGTGACCTGTCTTTGCTAACTCTGCTTTTGTATCCTTCTTGTAAAAATGCCCAATGGACAATTTATTTAACTGGATGAATGATTTTAGACTGTTATACTTGAAACTGAAGAAAGAGCAAGCAAAAATGTCAGCTTGGATATTGTCAGGGCACAGTGTGAGCCAGATGTCCCAGGAAAAGTGGGGGCTCTCGAGGGGAGGCAAGACAGGATGTCCTGGATGGAGAGGACCTGCCCTGCCCATCTCAGTGTGAAAATTGTACTGTAAACAGCATATTGCTACCCAGGCCACTGAAACTATAAGGGACAGAAACCTCACTTTCTGTTTGTTTATCTTGGCATAATGGCTTTGGTTCTTCACTCAGAACAAATGACAGGCTGTGGCCACTGTGTTCTTGTTAACAGTTAGGGACAGTTCACTTTGCATGTGATGGATGTCTTACAATTACTAATCTTTAAATTGCAGTAGTGCTGCTGGAGAGGAATGAGGAAGCTACTCAGAAGATGAATGAATATGGCAGTTAATTAAAGATATATAGTTTCCACTTGAAGCAGTTCTGTGCTTTTAAGGAGGAACTGTAGGTGAGGGGAAGGTGAGCTTGAAGAAGTGTAGGGACAGAACTTTGAAAAAGCAAAAAGTAAAATTTCTGAATGGTGTAGTGGAGGGGAATTGCAAATTACAGCACAGTTCCACTGAGGAAGGTCTTCAAGTGCATCTCAGTGAGATCACAGTTTAGAGGCAGATATTGTGTTGCTTTACACAGCTCAGCTTAATGGGGGGAAAAAAAAAAAGGTAATTTGGCAAAAAGTGAGGAGCAAAAGCTGATGGAGTAAAAGTCAAAGAGAGGAGCTTGATTGAAGATCCACTGTACAATGGGACCAGATCCTCTGCCCAGAAATCAACAGACATTTTACTAGTGAGTTAAAAACCAGCAGGATCAAAGGCTCTGTTGTGGTATCTGCCAGGCAGAACTATGTGCACGCTATCTCTGTCAAAGAAAAATATTCTGAGCACAGTCACCCAATTAAACCAATTACCTATTAGTCACTTGGATGTCAGGAAATCGAGGCAAGCTCACTAAAGGCCTGTCACGTAGGGAGACACGTCATCTAAAGAAGCGGATCCCAGTACTTCATCCTCCCTCATTGCTTGTTCAATTTTTCAGACCCCAAATTAATTGCAGCAAATTTGCTTTTAGTCTATATTTCCAGATTTTTTTTCTGACCTGGATGCAGGCCTGGGTATTATCTGCTGCCAGCCAGTGAGATGTTGAAAGTCTGAAAAGAAACCATCGCTTGTTTCTTTCTGTGGTGGAGGCACTGCAGGGCAATGGGCCCAGTCTGAGGTTTAGCTGTGCTCTGCAGGTACACAGCTCATGGATGAAAAGGAACTGGTGACAATTTTTACTTATTTGTGACATCAGGATCAATCAAGCCACACATTTGTGGGGTTTTTTTGCTTTGGTTTGGATTTCTTTTTCTCATTCTTGCAGGATATTTTAAAGAACAGAACAACATACTACTTAAGAAAGCCAAAATAATCCAAGCAGATTTTTATTTGGCTGGGTTGTAAAATTATTAAAATAAACTGTCTTTTCTTCCTGTTTGTTTGTTTGGGTTTTTACTATCCTCTTAGTTTTGTCATGTGTTTGAGAGAAAAAAAGTTGGCAAATCTCTACATATTACGGTGTCAGCAGAACCTCAGCCAGACACACGTGCACATCAGTCAGTGCAGAAATAGCTGCGTGTGTGGGAGGGGAAAATGCACTACCCATCTGGTGCTGAGATTTTATTTATTCTAGATTTTTTAAAACGCAAACAGTATTTAACATACAACCAAAGGGGGCTCTTCTCTTCTCTTCTCTTCTCTTCTCTTCTCTTCTCTTCTCTTCTCTTCTCTTCTCTTCTCTTCTCTTCTCTTCTCTTCTCTTCTCTTCTCTTC